>CM034536.1:40942748-41404723 GCA_020002185.1 Paraescarpia echinospica | reverse complement strand
GCAAACTGTATTTCTTCATATCCAAACTGTAGTATTTCAAATACAAACTGTGATACTAGTTCTTACGCTTGCAACTCTATAACTCTGTACATGCTATGAGGTTATAGTTCTTACGCTTGCAACTCTATAACTCTGTACACGCTATGAGGTTATAGTTCTTACGCTTGCAACTCTATAACTCTGTACACGCTATGAGGTTATAGTTCTTACGCTTGCAACTCTATAACTCTGTACACACTATGAGGTTGTAGTTCTTACGCTTGCAACTCTATAACTCTGTACACGCTATGAGGTTATAGTTCTTACGCTTGCAACTCTATAACTCTGTACACACTATGAGGTTATAGTTCTTACGCTTGCAACTCTATAACTCTGTACACGCTATGAGGTTATAGTTCTTACGCTTGCAACTCTATAACTCTGTACACGCTATGAGGTTATAGTTCTTACGCTTGCAACTCTATAACTCTGTACACGCTATGAGGTTATAGTTCTTACGCTTGCAACTCTATAACTGCACACGCTATGAAGTTATAGTTCCACGCTTGCAACTCTATAACCCTGCACGCCATGAGTATTATAGTTCTTACTTGCAACTCTATAACTCTTGTACACACTATGAGGTTATAGTTCTTACGCTTTGCAACTCTATAACTCTGTACAACTTCTATGAGGTTATAGTTCTTACGCTTGTAACCTCTATAACTCTGTACACGCCATATGAGGTTGTAGTTCTTAATGCTTGCAACCTCTATACCTCTGTACACGCTTATGAGGTTATAGTTCTTAATGTATTGCAACTCCTATAACTCTGTACTACCATGAGGTTATATAGTTCCACGCTTTGCAACTCTATAACTCTTTTGCACACACTATGAGGTTATAGTTCTTACGCTGCAACTCTATAACTCTGTACATGCTATGAGGCGAAGTTCCCCACGTGCTTTGCAACTCTATAACTCTGTACACGCTTACAGGTTATAGTTCTACGCTTGCAACTCTATAACTCTGCACACGCTTATGAGGTTATAGTTCTCCACGCTTTGCAACTCTATAACTCTGTGTACAATACCTGGTGAGGTTGTAGTTCTTACGCTTGCAACTCTATAACTCTGTACATGCTATGAGGTTATAGTTCTTACGCTTGCAACTCTATAACTCTGTACACACTATGAGGTTATAGTTCTTACGCTTGCAACTCTATAACTCTGTACACGCTATGAGGTTATAGTTCTTACGCTTGCAACTCTATAACTCTGTACACGCTATGAGGTTATAGTTCTTACGCTTGCAACTCTATAACTCTGTACACGCTATGAGGTTATAGTTCTTACGCTTGCAACTCTATAACTGTACACGCTATGAAGTTATAGTTCTTACGCTTGCAACTCTATAACTCCGTACACGCTATGAGGTTATAGTTCTTACGCTTGCAACTCTATAACTCTGTACACACTATGAGGTTATAGTTCTTACGCTTGCAACTCTATAACTCTGTACACCCTATGAGGTTATAGTTCTTACGCTTGCAACTCTATAACTCTGTACACGCTATGAGGTTGTAGTTCTTACGCTTGCAACTCTATACCTCTGTACACGCTATGAGGTTATAGTTCTTACGCTTGCAACTCTATAACTCTGTACACACTATGAGGTTATAGTTCTTACGCTTGCAACTCTATAACTCTGTACACACTATGAGGTTATAGTTCTTACGCTTGCAACTCTATAACTCTGTACATGCTATGAGGTTATAGTTCTTACGCTTGCAACTCTATAACTCTGTACACGCTATGAGGTTATAGTTCTTACGCTTGCAACTCTATAACTCTGTACACGCTATGAGGTTATAGTTCTTACGCTTGCAACTCTATAACTCTGTACACACTATGAGGTTGTAGTTCTTACGCTTGCAACTCTATAACTCTGTACACGCTATGAGGTTATAGTTCTTACGCTTGCAACTCTATAACTCTGTACACACTATGAGGTTATAGTTCTTACGCTTGCAACTCTATAACTCTGTACACGCTATGAGGTTATAGTTCTTATGCTTGCAACTCTATATAAATCTTTACACGCTATGAGGTTATAGTTCTTACGCTTGCAACTCTATATCTCTGTACACACTATGAGGTTATAGTTCTTACGCTTACAACTCTATAACTCTGTACACGCTATGACGTTATAGTTCTTACGCTTGCAACTCTATAACTCTGTACATGCTATGAGGTTATAGTAATGTTTTGATCACATGATCTGTGCTGTCTGCAGGCTTGCAAGAACTTCAACAACAACGGCAGCTGTGTACCCTTCTGTCCACCCCAGGAGATCTACAAGCCCAAGCTGTATCGCAAAGTACCCAACCCTTTGCCAAGTACACCTTTGGCACCCTATGTCTCGACGAGTGCCCAGGTACGGTCAGCAATAATGATAACATAACTGAAAAACACAAGAAAATGTCATTTCTCAATTCTCTTCTCTCTCTGCCTGTAATCCGGGGTGAGGCTGGCCTTCATACAGCGTTCACTTTCTTATGTTTTTCTCTTGCCAGCTTCCTACTCAAACTTTCTTTGATACCAACCTCGTTCCTCAGCTCTTCCAGTCTTCACATGTCTAGTCTCTTTGATACCAACCTCCTCCCTCAGCTCTTCCAGTCTTCACATGTCTAGTCACTTTGATACCAACCTCCTCCCTCAGCTCTTTCCGTCTTCACATGTCTAGTCTCTTTGATACCAACCTCCTCCCTCAGGTCTTCCAGTCTTCACATGTCTAGTCTCTTTGATACCAACCTCCTCCCTCAGCTCTTCCAGTCTTCACATGTCTAGTCTCTTTGATACCAACCTCCTCCCTCAGCTCTTCCAGTCTTCACATGTCTAGTCACTTTGATACCAACCTCCTCCCTCAGCTCTTCTAGTCTTCACATGTCTAGTATCTTTGATACCAACCTCCTCCCTCAGCTCTTTCAGTCTTCAAATGTCTAGTCTCTTTGATACCAACCTCCTCCCTCAGCTCTTTCCGTCTTCACATGTCTAGTCTCTTTGATACCAACCTCCTCCCTCAGCTCTTCCAGTCTTCACATGTCTAGTATCTTTGATACCAACCTCCTCCCTCAGCTCTTCTAGTCTTCACATGTCTAGTATCTTTGATACCAACCTCCTCCCTCAGCTCTTTCAGTCTTCAAATGTCTAGTCTCTTTGATACCAACCTCCTCCCTCAGCTCTTTCCATCTTCACATGTCTAGTCTCTTTGATACCAACTTCCTCCCTCAGCTTTTTCCGTCTTCACATGTCTAGTATCTTTGATACCAACCTCCTCCCTCAGCTCTTTCCATCTTCACATGTCTAGTCTCTTTGATACCAACCTCCTCCTTCAGCTCTTTCTCTCTTCACATGTCTAGTCTCTTTGATACCAACCTCCTCCCTCAGCTCTTCCAGTCTTCACGTGTCTAGTCTCTTTGATACCAACCTCCTACTTCACCTCTTCCAGTCTTCACGTGTCTAGTCTCTTTGATACCAACCACCTCCTTCAGCTCTTCCAGTCTTCACATGTCTAGTATCTTTGATACCAACCTCCTCCCTCAGCTCTTCCAGGCTTCACATGTCTAGTCTCTTTGATACCAACCTCCTCCCTCAGCTCTTTCCATCTTCACATGTCTAGTCTCTTTGATACCAACCTCCTCCCTCAGCTCTTTCCGTTTTCACATGTCTAGTATCTTTGATTCCAACCACCTCCCTCAGTTCTTTCAGTCTTCAAATGTCTAGTCTCTTTGATACCAACCTCCTCCCTCAGCTCTTCCAGTCTTCACATGTCTAGTCTCTTTGATACCAACCTCCTCCCTCAGCTCTTTCCGTTTTCACATGTCTAGTATCTTTGATTCCAACCACCTCCCTCAGTTCTTTCAGTCTTCAAATGTCTAGTCTCTTTGATACCAACCTCCTCCCTCAGCTCTTCCAGTCTTCACATGTCTAGTCTCTTTGATACCAACCTCCTCCCTCAGCTCTTTCCATCTTCACATGTCTAGTCTCTTTGATACCAACCTCCTCCCTCAGCTCTTTCCGTCTTCACATGTCTAGTATCTTTGATACCAACCTCCTCCCTCAGCTCTTTCCGTCTTCACATGTCTAGTCTCTTTGATACCAACCTCCTCCCTCAGCTCTTTCCGTCTTCACATGTCTAGTCTCTTTGATACCAACCACCTCCCTCAGCTCTTTCAGTCTTCACATGTCTAGTATCTTTGATACCAACCACCTCCCTCAGCTCTTCCAGTCTTCACATGTCTAGTGTCTTTGATACCAACCTCCTCCCTCAGCTCTTTCTGTCTTCACATGTCTAGTCTCTTTGATACCAACCTCCTCCCGCAGCTCTTTCCGTCTTCACATGTCTAGTGTCTTTGATACCAACCTCCTCCCTCAGCTCTTCCAGTCTTCACATGTCTAGTCTCTTTGATACCAACCTCCTCCCACAGCTCTTTCCGTCTTCACATGCCTAGTCTATTTGATACCAACCTCCTCCCTCAGCTCTTCCAGTCTTCACATGTCTAGTCTCTTTGATACCAACCTCCTCCCTCAGCTCTTCCAGTCTTCACATGTCTAGTCTCTTTGATACCAACCTCCTCCCTCAGCTCTTTCAGTCTTCACATGTCTAGTGTCTTTGATACCAACCTCCTCCCTCAGCTCTTCCTGTCTTCACATGTCTAGTGTCTTTGATACCAACCTCCTCCTTCAGCTCTTTCAGTCTTCACATGTCTAGTCTCTTTGATACCAACCTCCTCCCTCAGCTCTTCCAGTCTAGTCTCTTTGATACCAACCTCCTCCCTCAGCTCTAGTCTCTGTCTGATACCAACCTCCTCCCTCAGCTCTTCCAGTCTTCACATGTCTAGTCTCTTTGATACCAACCTCCTCCCTCAGCTCTTCCAGTCTTCACATGTCTAGTCTCTTTGATACCAACCTCCTCCCTCAGCTCTTTCAGTCTTCACATGTCTAGTGTCTTTGATACCAACCTCCTCCCTCAGCTCTTCCTGTCTTCACATGTCTAGTGTCTTTGATACCAACCTCCTCCTTCAGCTCTTTCAGTCTTCACATGTCTAGTATCTTTGATACCAACCTCCTCCCTCAGCTCTTTCAGTTTTCACATGTCTAGTCTCTTTGATACCAACCTCCTCCCTCAGCTCTTTCTGTTTTCACATGTCTAGTCTCTTTGATACCAACCTCCTCCCTCAGCTCTTTCCGTCTTCACATGTCTAGTATCTTTGATACCAACCACCTCCCTCAGCTCTTTCAGTCTTCACATGTCTAGTCTCTGATACCAACCTCCTCCCTCAACTCTTTCCGTCTTCACATGTCTAGTCTCTTTGATACCAACCTCCTCCCTCAGCTCTTCCAGTCTTCACATGTCTAGTGTCTTTGATACCAACCTCCTCCCTCAGCTCTTTCCGTCTTCACATGTCTAGTCTCTTTGATACCAACCTCCTCCCTCAGCTCTTTCTGTCTTCACATGTCTAGTCTCTTTGATACCAAACTCCTCCCTCAGCTCTTCCTGTCTTCACATGTCTAGTGTCTTTGATACAAACCTCCTCCCTCAGCTCTTCTAGTCTTCACATGTCTAGTCTCTTTGATACCAACCTCCTCCCTCAGCTCTTCCAGTCTTCACATGTCTAGTCTCTTTGATACCAACCTCCTCCCTCAGCTCTTCCTGTCTTCACATGTCTAGTGTCTTTGATACAAACCTCCTCCCTCAGCTCTTCTAGTCTTCACATGTCTAGTCTCTTTGATACCAACCTCCTCCCTCAGCTCTTTCCGTCTTCACATGTCTAATCTCTTTGATACCAACCTCCTCCCTCAGCTCTTTCTGTCTTCACATGTCTAGTCTCTTTGATACCAAACTCCTCCCTCAGCTCTTCCTGTCTTCACATGTCTAGTGTCTTTGATACAAACCTCCTCCCTCAGCTCTTCTAGTCTTCACATGTCTAGTCTCTTTGATACCAACCTCCTCCCTCAGCTCTTCCAGTCTTCACATGTCTAGTCTCTTTGATACCAACCTCCTCCCTCAGCTCTTCCTGTCTTCACATGTCTAGTGTCTTTGATACAAACCTCCTCCCTCAGCTCTTCTAGTCTTCACATGCCTAGTCTATTTGATACCAACCTCCTCCCTCAGCTCTTCCAGTCTTCACATGTCTAGTCTCTTTGATACCAACCTCCTCCCTCAGCTCTTTCCGTCTTCACATGCCTAGTCTATTTGATACCAACCTCCTCCCTCAGCTCTTTCAGTCTTCACATGTCTAGTCTCTTTGATACCAACCTCCTCCCTCAGCTCTTCCAGTCTTCACATGTCTAGTCTCTTTGATACCAACCTCCTCCCTCAGCTCTTTCCGTCTTCACATGCCTAGTCTATTTGATACCAACCTCCTCCCTCAGCTCTTTCAGTCTTCACATGTCTAGTCTCTTTGATACCAACCTCCTCCCTCAGCTCTTCCAGTCTTCACATGTCTAGTCTCTTTGATACCAACCTCCTCCCTCAGCTCTTTCCGTCTTCACATGTCTAGTCTCTTCACTCCAGCCATTCTTCTCACCCAGGTTGTTTTCACGTGCACACTCGTCCTTTCTCTGTGTCTCTGAATGTGGTCGTATCTTCTTTTCAGAATGAATTGCTAAATGTGACACATCAGAACATGCATGCATTATTTGAAAAGTGATTGCTTTGCATAAAGACACATAGAGAAACATGGATCGGAATACAGGATGTTCCTTAAGGGTAGCCACTACTCGAAAACGCCCATATAACCAATATGCTATATCTCTGTTAATATTGAACATATCATTACCAGATTTGGAACAGTGATTAGAAAAATGAATGGTATATGATGTGTGAAATATGGACACGTTTGGTTGTGTATTACTATGGCAATGAATGTTTCAAGTGAGATGGATTTTTACATCCATGATAATTATTCTGAGCTAACAACTGTATGTGTGATCATGCAGTTGTCAAGAATCATTAGCTAGAATACTCCTTTGTGCAATAAGGTGTTTTTGGGCAAGGATATCTGACTTCAGTGACTGTTGTTCAGGTTTGAGCATTTTTCAAGACATCATAAAAAAAGCTCAAACCTAAAGTCCCATCTCACAACAGTCATTGCAGTCAAACTTGCCCCTCTATCACACTAGAAATGTTGATTGTCATGGCACTGCACAAGCAAATGAGCCCACATTCCACACATCATGTAATATTCATTTAACTAATTAGTACTCCAAATTTGGCTAAGATATGTTCAGTACTAACAGAGATATGGCCTATGGCCGTTTTCGGGTAGTGGCTACCCTTAAAGTACACCAAGAGAAGGAATTCAGAAACTCTGCTACTATGTGCTGCAAAATATTTACTACACAATCCAAATGTTTTCTGAATCTATGGAAATTCCAGTCTTGTTTCAATAGTAGTATTCCCTCAAAAGAAAATTGTTTTTGGTTCCAGTACGATAAAAATATTCGGAATCAAGAACAAGTTTCTTGTGATATAGTGTCTACTGCTAACGACGTTTTCTATCTGGATATGAAATTCTTAAAGCCATATTAACATATTAAATACATTGTGAATGTTTACAGATGGCCCCTAAATGCCATATTCCGTGAGTGTGTAAATAACCAATGTGGCTATTGCTGTGTTGTAGTGTATATGATGATAGACGAAGGTTCTTGTGTCGCTGAATGCAGAGAAGGGGAGATCGCAAACAGAGACAGACGCTGTGTCAAATGTGATGGACCATGTCCAAAAAGTAGGTCCTTCCAGTCGGTCTTCATGTCTACATGTGTACAAACTATTTCTGTCAGACCGCCATACTTAGGTCTAAGGGATTTCATGAAAATATCTCGGACAGAAAAATAATCTAGATAAGGCCTGCTTGTTCGTGTCTATTATTTAAAGTTCTGTTTTAACAGGGACAGTGATTTGTGCTGATGCTGTAGATAGTGTATTTAAGGACACCAGTTCCTTGTTAGATGTCATGTTTTAATATAAAGTTCTGTCATATATTAAAAATACTCATCCTATCCTGACAAAATTCACACTGTATTGTGTATAGAGGGTCACATATGACATAATAATAAATTTGCATGATGGCAACCATGGAAACCAGTTAATCATATACATTTTGACAGGGGCACTTTTATGGAATATCCCATGGAAAATTAAATTCTATCACATCTGATCTACTTTTCATATAGATATACACTTAAAATTTGGCGCAGGTTGGATGAATGATTTTTAAGATAATGAATATTTCCACTGCTAATTAAAATATGACTTCTCACAATGGGCCTGACCTCTTATTAATTGTGTTAGCATACTGTACCTGCTTGATTGAGAGTCCATCACATTTGTTGTAATGTTTCCTGTTATTTAGGAAGATTTCTATTAAGAAGAAAGGATTTGTGTGTTCTTTGATTTCCCAACTGAATATTGATCATGCTGCATGCCGCTCTCCCACGTAATAAGATTATCAGTTTTCCACAAAGCTCTAAACTATAAAATCACTGTAAGTTCTCTTAAAACTGTTTACTAGTCCCACCAGATCAATTGATTGTCACACAGCTTCCCGCCAGCAGTTAAATCTGAGACGTCCAAATATATCATTTCCACTACTGGAATTACCAAAGCTCCAAAACATCTTAATTTGATACAACTTTTAGATTTAAATGCCATCTTGGTATCCCTGTGGACATCACACGCAGCCACATCAAACGGCTTATATAAATTACTCATTTGTTTCAACAATTCATGTTTTATTTCTGGTTTTGTCTCAAGATTATATAAGGGATGGTTCTCCATTACATAGAAAGCTGCAGGGCTTTAATGGATTTTTTTTCTCAATAAATCACAACATTAGATTTGTTTTTTCTTAGTCTAAACATCATGGTATTGATTAAAAACATTGTTCCAGTATCTGGTTACAATTATCTGGTTAAAAATTAAATGATCAGTTATGTAATGTAAACAAACTTGTTCCTTTAGTAGATTATGACTAAGTTCTGCTAATGCTGATTGTTTTAATTACATCACTGTCTATTAAAGAAACCCTGTAAATTATGAATTGGGTCTGGTGGCCCTCCTTTTCTGACTAGGCCGTAACTGCTGATTGTATATTAACAATGACAACTGTGTAGGTCACTGTACAAGCCATTCTTGTGGTACAGAACATGTAATTGTGAATATAATCTTATTAGTATACACTAGATTGAACAAGTGAACCTATGTAGGAGCTAAGTTTTTAGTATTGACAGCAAAACATCAACTAGGTAATTGAAATCGTAATCAGAAGAAAAATGTTTACAGATTGTGAACATGAGAAAATCTACACACACATATTACGGAATGAACTGAGAAGCGTATGTAGAGGCAGACAGTGGACAATGGCCCCTTTGGACATTTTCCATTATTTTTTTCTATATCACCTGTTGCACCTGCACTGCATTTTAGCAAAGAAAATAATGGGAGACTAAGCTGGGCAGGCCTTGCGAGATCCCCGATTGACAACTTAGTACAACGGTTGCCCCAGTACGTAGGGCATAGATTCTTCATCTCACTCACAGTTGTGTTGTTGACACACTGAGAAATATACAGAAGGTAGCAGGGTGATGATGTTGGTGTGTTTCAGCTTGTGACGGACCTAGGAACGATCTACACATGGTTGATGCCAACTACATCGCAACGATCAAAGACTGCACTATCATTCGAGGCAACATTCGAATTCTCACTAACACATTTTCTGGGTGAGTAAGAAGTTTACAACTTGAAAAATACTTTTACAGGCTCAGTTCCGGTAACGTGGTGAACGAGTTAGGAATGTTGGGATAATTACACATATTTTATATCCTTGTTTGTATGTTGAAACAGGTGTAATGTAGTAAATGCTGTTTATTTTTTACAAACCAGCACTGGATATAAAACTAATATGTAAATAGTAAAAATAAAATAAATTATGCTAAAATGATGTACATATATATATATATTCTAGCATCACGTCATGTTTTGTTGTCTGTCCTATTGCAGTGACCCATATAAGAATGTGCCCCCTATGCACCCGGCGAATCTCTCCGTCTTCGAGACGGTGCGTGAAGTGAACGGCTACATGATGATCCAGGGATCCCATGAAGACTTCAAGGATCTTTCGTTCTTCCGCAACCTGCGTGTGATCCACGGTCGTACGACGGAACCATCCCTTCACATTCTCAACACGAGTCTCAAGTCACTGAATCTTGTCAGTCTCAAGTCGATCCAAAACCGACGCATCCTCATTGCAAACAACCCGGATCTGTGCTATGTGAACACCGTCAACTGGACGATGATGCGTTCTTCCATCATAAACACGGACATCCGGGTGAAGTTGAACCGCGACTCTCGCACATGCAGTAAGCACAAACTCTTTTTATTCTGTAAATGACAGTATGTATCCGTACCTGTATGTATTTCCGACACCTAAAAAATAAGCACACTCTTCATTCCACAATGACTGTGTATTCGGACAATGTATGTTTTTTCAGACACCTCTAAAAATGTCTCTGTTCCTTCGTAAATGGAGTCAGAAACGGACAACAGTTATTAGTGATCTTTTATAAAGTATAACTTCTCACCAGTGATGTTATAAAACCTTATCACTAGTGTAGACTGTCAAATGAGACACAATGTTGGGACTTGTTCATGTTCATAAAATTTATATGCGGAAAATGTTTCTGCATCTATGGTTTCGGACAGCTGAAAATGTAAATATTTTAGTTATGCGAACACATCCAATCATTATGGTAGTCACTTTTAAAGGTCGGGATGAACCACACTTGCACGAAAAATAGATGCTCAGTCATGTTTTATGTGTGAAATGTTTGTCCATGACATGTGACAGTTGGAAGGAACAGTTTGAGCGTGTCCCAATATGTTCCGTATAGCGAGAGTACTGCTCTAGTATGGTATAATGCCCATTTATAATTTATTAATATATATTGATCTTAATACTAGAATAATGTTGAAGGTCTACTCTGGCTGACTGTCTTATCTGTGTCCGTCCATTCGTCCATCTGTCTGTCTGTCCATCTGTCCGCCAACCCATCCATCTTTCCGTCCATCCGTCTGTCTGTCTCTGTCTGCCTCTCACTGCCTGTCTGTCTGCCTCTCTCTCTGTCTGTCCGTCTGTCTGTCACCCTGATGGAATGTGATTTCAGTTGCGGAGGGCAAGATTTGCCATCACCAGTGCTCGACAAATGGTTGCTGGGGCCCTGGAGATGAGAACTGTCTCGCATGTGCCAAGTATCGTTTCCACGAGCGCTGCGTCGAGTCATGTGTTGCCTTGCAGGGGGTCTATGATGCGGGCAATAATATGTGTAAGGAATGCGACCAAGAGTGTGCTGTCAACTGCACTGGCCCGGTGAGTGATAATAGAGGCTCTTGTTGCACACATCATGTCACATACCGTAAATCCTGTATTTGTAGCCGCACCCCTAATTAAAGCTGCACCCCAACTTTTGACCTAACCCCTGACTTTCCTCCATGCAGTTTATCACAGGCAAAAACCTTATTTAAAGCCGCATCCCAACTTTGCCATCATTGTTAATCAGTTCGGCTACACATTACTGTAATTAAAGCCGCGGCTACAAATACAGGATTTACGGTACTCTTGTAGGCTGGTTGCAGAAGATAAATGTTATGATAATAATAATTATATATTTATTCTATGAAGCACGATAGCTCTAAATGTTCACAGCACTCTCCATAAAAGTAATACATAAATTGTACAAATAAGACAAATTTTAATATAAGAATACGTTTATTCAGATATAGATAAATAACTAATATTTAACTAAAATAAACAGCTGTAGATTAAAGCAAATGAGTTTAAATGTTAAAAATAAATAAAATACTTACATAAATTGTATATTAATCCACTAAAACATAATGATATACATCAAGCAGTTAAAAACAGGTTAGACTGAGTAATAAAATATATATTGTAGTATATTCAAAACAATTTCAATTTGTTTTAAAATAAATTAAGATGATGAAAAATTGTGTCACAATTTTTATCATGACAAGAGCCAGAGGGTTTGTCGGTACAGCTTGTCATCTGATGAATGCGGGACTATCAAATTGCAATCGAGTGGCACATGTCATCAGCTTATTGCAGCCACTATGTGACTTCCTTTACTCCAGAAAAGGGGAGCAGAATCAGCTTTGATGTCCAACACAAGCTCAGAGAAGCCATGGAAGCAGGCCATTGTAATATTTACCTAGGCCACTTGGCATACCTGGAGAGACTGCCTAGGTAAATATTACAATGGTCCTTTACCTACCACTTGGGGTAGCTCAAATTGTATTGATTGGACATCAAAGATTTTTCTGTTCACCTTTACTTGGAGGGCGTGATTGATTTCACCATTGCCAAAAAGAAAAAAGGAACATCAATTAAATATAGCAAGTTGTGTAGTGTATTATTTAATAGTATTGTTAACTCTAGGTTTGCATTGTTCACGAGAGTACCAACAAGCGAATGTCAACGTAACCATTCGTAATACTGTAGCTCCACCTAGTGAGTATCCAAGTCATGAAACTCCATAACGGCAATCTTCCTATAACGGTAATTTTGTGCAGTCCCGACAATGACCGTTACAGACAGGTTTTACTGTATATGTATTACCAATTTACCAAAGGAAGTCTTCTCTAATCAAAGTTGTGTATAGTTACAATGTTTGGTCTGACAGCTTTATTTATACTGTAATATTATATTGTACGCATTTAATTAAAGTATACATAGTATATTCTCGAGTCGTGTTTTTGTCGTCCTCATTATATTTCCAAACTTGACCTAGTTTGTGCGTGTCGTTTTTCACTGTGGCTCAAGTGAATGACTTCTGAGAGGCTAAATGCGTTCACATCCAATGATGGTATCAACTATCGACTTTTCTCCAAATATTCTGTCTGTGCTTTTTTTTAATATATATCTATTGCAGTACTGTGGTTAGTCTTGTACATAATTTGGCAAGGCTCTTATCAGACAGTTCGCATCTGTCATCACATATATGATGCTACTACTCTGTGGATCAGATTAAAGAGGCCCCCTCAATTAGACTTTTTGCCAATTTCATTATTTCAGATTCATTTTTAGTCCTTTGGGCTGAAGATCCAACGGTCTAAGGCCATCACTCTGCATCTGCCATGCGTCGTGTGCCATGCGTCGTGCGCCGTGCCCTGCCATATCTCAGAAACTGTTCAGCAACATTTTCTCTAATTTTGCATAGACGTATCTTAGGGTACTGCCACTATGCATGAGAAATCTATATTTGATTGAATCATTCTTAGGGCCCCCAAAACTGGTCAATTTTCACATTTTGTCTATTTTTTAAAAACATCTTCAGTAACTTTTTCTCTGATTTTGCATAGACATTTCATGTGGTAGTGACACTGTACACAAGAAATCTGTATTTGATTGAATCATTCTAAGGGCACCTTACGGCCCCCCAAAATGCAAATTTTTCTTACTATTTCCCTACTGCTGTAAGCCCCCTGCACTAATCTCAATTTAAACCGCCACTGATCTCTATTTATAACTGGATAGTGGACTTTGCCCTATCTCAGTGGCTGAGTGGAGTGGCCTGGGTGTCAGAGATTATGCTGTAAGCCTGTGTATTGGACTAGCCTCTGCTTACTGCCTGCCATGGTCCCAGTGTCAAACAGAATGCCTCCACATGGGCTGTACTAGCTGTAACTATAACGTATAATGGGAATGCCTACTGCACTGGCAGAACCTGAGAAACTTTAAAACAGCAATAGTCATAATTATCAATGCAATTTAAAGATATGATCTAGGATTAAAATAAAATAACTTAGGCAAAAAATAATATATAAAATAAAATAACTTAGGTATACTCGAAAAGGTTAAAGCATATTTAGCCAGAATTATAAGGAATATTATTCAGATGTTTTATTATACATGTTGCAGCTATTACTTCACTCCAATTCTGTCAGTATTATATTATTAATTGCTACTGTTTTTAAGTCAAAATGTATATGTACCTTGTGTACAAATAAAGTTTTATCATAGTTCATCTCTTTCTTCTTTCCATTCTGGGTGGGAGTGGTAGGGGCAAAATGAGAACAGAAAATGAGTGCACATTTTCTTAAACAACCTTTAACTTTGCTATATGCGAGATTGCAGTTCACCAACACTCCTGCAAGGTTTCTACAACCACTCGAAATTGGCCTAATAGCAGAGTATCGGAATAAAATCTGACAATATTTTTTAATAACACATTAACTAATATACAATCTTCACGAAACAGTCTACTCTAATTTTTTATTTCTTGTTTATTTATTAAGTATTTTATTTCCAGGTGTATCTTCACTCCACTAAACATGTCAACATTTTACTTCCATCATAACCCTTAAAGATCTGTAACTATGATTCACCAAAAAACATTTAATTAATAATTACAAACTCACAATATGGTCCAAAGGACTTCAGGGCCTCTTGGTCCATTTTTAGTCCTTTGGCCGAAGGTCCAAGGAACTATTGCCATCACTCTGCGTCCGCCGTCCTCCGTCCGCCGTCCGCTGTTAGCTACCGTATCTCAGAAACCGTTCAGCAACTTTTTTTCTAATTTTGCATAGACATATCTTGGGGCACTGCCACTATGCACGAGAAATCTTTATTTGATTGAATCATTTTAAGGGCTCCCTAGGGCCTCCAAGGACCCCAAAACTGGTAAAAATGTAACATTTGGCATATTTTTTCAAAAACTGTTCAGCAACTTTTTTATTTATTTTGCATAGATGTATCTTAGGGTGCTGCCACTATATACAAGAAATCTGTATTTGATTTAATAATTCTAAGGGCACCTAAGGGGCCCCCAAAGTGCAAAAGTTTTACATTATCTAGTGATGTGGTTTTGAGAAGGGCCCTTGAGACCACCCCCAACAGTACATTTTTTTTAATGTGCCACAAAGTCAGCAGTGTGACTAATCTCTACAGCCCAGTCAATTGAGACCTTGACTAATCATTAATTGGTAACAGCACCCAGGCAGAGTAGACACACTTGACCCCTGTTAGACTGAACAGTTGCCTAACATTTTTAAACTGTATCTTCAAAACTATTGATTTTATATAATTGCAAGTTGTGTTTATTTTGATGTTCATTTAATTATTATAACATGGTGTGAATGTGATGCCTTGTCTCCTGTTAGACTGAACAGTTGCCTAACACTTTTAAACTGTATCTTCAAAACAATTGATTTTCTATAATTGCAAGTTGTGTTTATTTTGATGTTCATTTGATTATTATAAAATGGTGTGACTTTGGTGTCTATTGGTTAAAGATGTATTGTCTGTAGAAACCTGTAGGTGACAAACATAGAAAATTAATATTCTGTCACCTGTAGGTGACAAACATAGAAAATTTATATTCTGGACAATATCCTACACTTTATTTATATCAAATGCATTCTACTGTTCTGTTTACGCTTGCCATGCCTTGTGTAGACTTGGTACTGTGTAAATCAGTTGTATCAATATAGACTAATAATTACAGATTCACAATATAGTTGACACCTGAAACAACCAAATGTCAACCATTAGAAGAGTTGACATAGTTAAGGCACAATAAAGCCTTTTGTGTCAAGACAAATACAATTCAACCAATACCCCTATCTGAACACTGCCTGTTCTTCACCTATTACATTCGCTTTGTTTAGGTATGTGGTTCTTTTTATAGAAAATTTTAGTTTCTTTCTGTACCTGTCTACGTATGATAACCATTTGTCCGCCCTGCTCACAATAAACATCACATGAATGATAAAAGGAAGATCACTGCCACTTAACTTGTGGATTATTATTATTATAAAACTGCTCTGCTACTGCTTGGTGGACAGTAAGCTGCAACTGTCTTTGAGTTTGTTTACATTTTGATAAACTACTATTATATAGCACTTTTTGAATGAATCACATTTTGAGAATGCATGTCATTGTTTGCGGTGTAACTTTTGTATGCTTCATTTTCTGCTGCTGCAAGTTGCATTCATCTGAAAGATTATTCAATTACCTATCCAATGATAATACATATGTTGTGGTGTTGGAAATATATAGCTTTTGTATAATAGTACACGAGGGTTGTGATAGGAAACTATTAGACATTGCGACAGTGCAGAAAGACAGTACGAGATGTGTCACTCAATATATGAAGTGTGACTTTCAGATACTTCATTTTGTAGTGCTATGGATTATGATGGGCCTCTCTATTAGCTCCCTATATATTTGTAAGTTAGGTGAGTAAGACCTTCGAAGTTCTGACAGCAGGACACCGCCTTCGGTGAAGTCGAGACAAAAGTTTTACAAAGGCTTCAATTTCAAACGGTTTATCACCGTCCAGCTGACCCATTTTTGTATATGTTGTATACAACTTTCAACACAATACCATTAATAGCGTATGAAATTATCTTAGACCACAGGGAGGTCCGGTCTACTAAATCAAATGCTTTCTTATAATCGATGAAGGCACAATAAAGCCTTTTGCGTTGAGACAAATACAATTCAACCAATACCTCTATTTGAACTCTGCCTGTTCTTCACCTATTATATTCGCTTTGTTTAGGTATGTGGTCAGTCTGGTGTTGTGAACAATCACTAAGGATTAATGAACACTTGTGCAGAATGTCACCCACTTGGCAGGTTTAATTGATCTATTCAGCAATGAGGACACTGCTTAGGCCTCACTCTGGACACTGTCACTCACAGTGTTGTGTATTGTTTTAGTTGGTGCATTGAGCTAATCTACTTGACCATGAATCAGTGGTGGCTCTGGTTGTGTATTACACCCAGCTGTGGAGCTAAGATTCTCTGCTGTGCTATTGTTTGATGGAAACTGTGACTAA
The DNA here is from genome assembly GCA_020002185.1 of Paraescarpia echinospica. NCBI lineage: Eukaryota > Metazoa > Annelida > Polychaeta > Sabellida > Siboglinidae > Paraescarpia > Paraescarpia echinospica. The sequence goes on along the minus strand of CM034536.1, from coordinate 41,387,818 downwards.
TCTGTAATTGGTCACTGGCAGTAGCTTGTGTCAACAGACAACATTAAGCCACTAGACCCCTGTTAAACTGGACAGTTGCCTGTAGGTTTTAAACTGTGTCAAACAGTGAGTCTACCTTTTGCTCTCAAATAATCTGTCCTCTTAGTTTTACACATAAAGACATAATCTGGCATAACTTGATAAGTCTTTGTAGCAGCACATTTATACTTCCAGTGTATCATTGCAACATAACATACATATTACATACTGTGTGCCACATTTGAATGTTGTGCATGTAATATGTCCATGCAATCCATTTGCATATATAATGTAAAACTTCAACAGCCGTTTTCTTCATTTTCACTTTTCCCTACCATGTTCAATGCTCCATAACTTTGCCAATTTTTGTAGCAGTCATATTTTTTGAAACCGTGTAAAGCACCCTACCAAACCTTTACAAGGATGTAAGAAAACAATGTTACAATTTTTCCGACTTATCACTCATTTGGTCAGCTGGGGTCACATATAGACGTATTAGTCCAAAGGACTTCAGGGCCACTTGGCCCATTTTTTCATTTTGCAAAAAGAAAACCTACCTGATATTCACTATAACATACTCCAGGGTCAGTTTTACAACTTTTTGTATAAAGAGAACCAGAGAAGTGTGTGTAGTGTAATGTAAAGAGACATTGTGTTCACGGGGACCAGAGAAGTGTGTGCAGTGTAGTGTAAAAAGAAATTGTGTTCACAGGGACCAGAGAAGTGTGTGTAGTGTAATGTAAAGAGACATTGTGTTCACAGGGACCAGAGACGTGTGCGCAGTGTAGTGTAAAGAGACATTGTGTTCACAGGGACCAGAGACGTGTGTGCAGTGTACTGTAAAGAGACATTGTGTTCACAGGGACCAGAGACATGTGTGCAGTGTAGTGTAAAGAGACATTGTGTTCACAGGGACCAGAGAAGTGTGTGCAGTGTAGTGTAAAGAGATATTGTGTTCACAGGGACCAGAGAAGTGAGTGCAGTGTAGTGTAAAGAGACATTGTGTTCACAGGGACCAGAGAAGTGTGTGCAGTGTAGTGTAAAGAGACATTGTGTTCACATGGACCAGAGATGTGTGTGCAGTGTAGTGTAAAGAGACATTGTGTTCACAGGGACCAGAGAAGTGTGTGCAGTGTAGTGTAAAGAGACATTGTGTTCACAGGGACCAGAGACGTGTGTGCAGTGTAGTGTAAAGAGACATTGTGTTCACAGGGACCAGAGAAGTGTGTGCAGTGTAGTGTAAAGAGCCATTGTGTTCACTGGGACCAGAGAAGTGTGTGCAGTGTAGTGTAAAGAGACATTGTGTTCACAGAGACCAGAGAAGTGTGTGCAGTGTAGTGTAAAGAGACATTGTATTCACAGGGACCAGAGAAGTGTGTGCAGTGTAGTGTAAAGAGACATTGTGTTCCTAGGGACCAGAGAAGTGTGTGCAGTGTAGTGTAAAGAGACATTGTGTTCACAGGGACCAGAGACGTGTGTGCAGTGTAGTGTAAAGAGACATTGTGTTCACAGGGACCAGAGACGTGTGTGCAGTGTAGTGTAAAGAGACATTGTGTTCACAGGGACCAGAGAAGTGTGTGCAGTGTAGTGTAAAGAGACGTTGTGTTCACAGGGACCAGAGACGTGTGTGCAGTGTAGTGTAAAGAGACATTGTGTTCACAGGGACCAGAGAAGTGTGTGCAGTGTAGTGTAAAAGAGACGTTGTGTTCACAGGGACCAGAAGTGGGTGCAGTGTAGTGTAAAGAGACATTGTGTTCACAGGGACCAGAGAAGTGTGTGCAGTGTAGTGTAAACAGACATTGTGTTCACAGGGACCAGACACTTGTGTGCAGTGTAGTGTAAAGAGACATTGTGTTCACAGGGACCAGAGAAGTGTGTGCAGTGTAGTGTAAAGAGACATTGTGTTCACAGGGACCAGAGAAGTGTTCGCAGTGTAGACACAAGAGGGATGGTCCGTACTGCGTACCGGATTGTCCCAAGACAAAGTACAGCGACGAGAACAATGTGTGTCAGGCGTGCCACGACAACTGTGATCCTGAGAAGGGTTGCCTTGGACCCCGGAACACCATCGGCCCTGAAGCTTGTCGGTCTTGCATCATAGCCGTTATCGCAGACGACGACTTTAATGTGACCAAGTGTCTGCCTCGGGACAAGGACAGCAAGTGTGACAACGGCTACTATATGAGGACACTGTCTTCTTCACATCCCGGGCCCATGGCGGGCAAACAGGTGGGTGCAGGGAGGGAGAGGGAGAGGGGAGGGAGGGAGAAGGAGAGGGAGAGGGGAGTGGAGGGTGAGGGGAGGGAGAGGGGAGGGAGAGGGAGAAGGAGAAGGGGAGGGAGAGGGGAGGGAGAGGGGGAGGGGGCATGGGAATGGGGTATGCAGAGAAATGTTTGTAAAAAAAATATATAGAAATATAAAATCCATAAAATATGAAATGTGTCTCCACAGCAAGGTAGCATATAGCTAGCCACACTTCAAATATCTTTCATTATGTTGATATTCACAAAAGCCACATATTGGGAAAATAATGCCTAACACTGAATGGCAGCACATGTTCATATTGCATACTGATAATAATAGTAATATTTATTTTATAAAGGGCCATGTCCATATAAGATCGCAAGATAGATTTAAAATAGACATTTGTCATACACACACACACACACACACACACACACACACACGCAAACGCACACATATACATGCACACACATGCACACATATACACACATGCATGTACACATGCACACACACAAACACACACACACGTACTGTGAGCCGATCATGCCATGCTGCAACCATAACCATACCCAGACCCACACGCGAAGGAAAGATCTCGTACATCTAGTTCTCGTGCGTGCCACCAGGTGTGCATGGTGTGCCACCCGGAGTGTCGCAGGTGCACCGGTGCAGGCCTGTCATTCTGCACCGAGTGTGTCCGCTACAACCAGGATGGTCTGTGCTTGGCCAACTGTACGTCCGGCTACTATGCTGACCACCACCAGGACCAGTGGTCAAAACAGATCATGTGTTCCAAGTGTGACCATCGTTGTCTGCAATGTCGCGGCTCCACAGCGGCCGACTGCATCTCCTGCAAGCAGTATAAAGTGTACACCAACATGAAGAACCGCAGTATTGACTCAAAGGTATAGTCACCTTGCCATTTTTTGCTGCATCTAGGTTGCTGTATTTTGACATTTTGCTGGATCTCACATTAGATACATCTTTAATCAGATATTTCGGTCACTGGGAGCAAAGGACGTCTACAAACTTGCAACAAGGGTATTTGTTTCCAATTAAAACAAGTCAAACAGGTTTTTGAAATATATTTTGATAGCAAATGCAGACCATGTGACTACAGTGCACCATATCGGTGATGGTGATGTAAACATCCGTAATATTTTAATTTATCGGTCAAAATTGTTTTTTTTCACTAATCACCACAGGAAAGTTGTTGAACAGCCCATGGTGTTTATGCAGTTAATGTGTGTGTCTTGTCACACAGTGATGATTTTGAACACGATGTAGCAGAAACCAAGTGCATCCGTTTGGTGCATGAAATTATGTTGTCTTACGAATATTGTAACTATTTCACTAAAACAAACTTCTTTGATGGCTTGTTTACCTGCCATTGATGAAATAAGTGGTTCTGATTAATAATATCGATACATCGCAGAAAGATTTCTTAATTCTTTGGTGAAAACTGCATATTGGGTTTGCATATGGCAGAAACTGAGTGGACAAGTAAAACACTTCCACAGCAACACAAACTATGTATTTCTTTTACTTATTTACTAGCGACAGTATCCAGCTTTGCCCAGGTGAGCCAATATTACCAGGCCAAAATTACTGGGCCGAATTCACTATGGTATGAAATTACCTGGCGTTTGTCTGCATAAATATATCTGCAAATTTGTGGTAGTTTTTTATTACAAATATTTTCCATTTCACCAAATTTGCGTGTACTGCTTAAACTTGTGTCTGTTTGAAAGTGCTGTTATTAGTATGGATTTATGTGTAAAACTATGTTTACACACCACTTTAATGCTCACAGCACTGATTTAACTTGCATCCTGTCACAGTGTCACACAAAATAATACAACCTACAAAATTGGGATCAGCATTATTAAGAATAAAATGTTTGCAAGTTTTTTGTAGGCGAACTTAAACATTTTTTAAACTAGGTGCCCACTTGTGAGGTCTTCTTCGTGTATTGTTACAATGTTTCATGCATCCTCTCAAGCCAGCGATGGCAGTTGTGCTGTACTACAACCTGGTGTGTGTCCTATGTAATGTATGGAAGTTAACTGAATCGCTTGTATTTGCTGTCTTTGTTGGCCTTAATTGTGAGAACCAGATGTGCAAGCCCAGCGTCAAAGAACAGTTCCAGGAAATCTACATAATCACCCATCTGAACATCCTCACAAGCCAGCTGTGTTGTTATTGGCTCAAACCCAGCACGTTTCAATGTGCTAGGTTTTACTGATGTAGTACTACACATGAAAGATTTCAGGGCAAAACGCGATATATCCGTTTTCCCCGTTTTTAGAAAAAAGTCACTTTTGTATTCTCAAAGTTTCAATTAAAACTTATTAATGAAGTTGGTGTATATTAAGAATCCAATATAATAGAGAATGGTAGTGAAGTCTTGAATATTTGTTGCAGATTTGTTCCACAAAATGTGATATTAAATAATTTTGTTATAAAAACGCGGTATATTCTTACAGTGCGCACCATCACTCCCTGTAGCAGCACATGCAGCGAGGCAGTGCTGATTGGCTGAAAACGGATATATTGCGTTTTCGTAAAAAAGACTCATGGCACTTATTGCATTTTGCTTATTTTAATGGGGATTTATCGCGTTTTTGTAAAAATTAGATAGAATCCTAGCTTAACTATATACAAACATTTCGTCCTTGTTTAGGCCAAAAAAATTTAATGGCGTTTATCGCATTTTGCCCTGAAACCCTTCATGTATTGATACTATACTGTTCACACAATGTAGGTCAAGTTTTGCCCTGAAACCCTTTATGTATTGATACTATACTGTTCATACAATGTAGGTCGAGTTTTGCCCTGAAACCCTTCATGTATTGATACTATACTGTTCACACAATGTAGGTCGAGTTTTGTCCTGAAACCCTTCATGTATTAATACTGTACTGTTCACACAATGTAGGTCGAGTTTTGCCCTGAAACCCTTCATGTATTGATACTATACCGTTCACACAATGTAGGTCGAGTTTTACCCTGAAACCCTTCATGTATTGATGCTATACTGTTTTGCCCTGAAACCCTTCATGTATTGATACTATACTGTTCACTCAATGTAGGTCGAGTTTTGTCCTGAAACCCTTCATGTATTAATACTGTACTGTTCACACAATGTAGGTCGAGTTTTGCCCTGAAACCCTTCATGTATTGATACTATACCGTTCACACAATGTAGGTCGAGTTTTGCCCTGAAACCCTTCATGTATTGATACTATACTGTTCACTCAATGTAGGTCAAGTTTCCCATGTTTTTGTTTGTTTGTTGCACTGTAGTTCAACTGCACAGAGACATGTCCAGACTTTGCCAAGTACAAGATCACCGAGACTGATGGCGACACCATGGAGACATTGTGTGTCCCAGAAGCCTTTGCAGAACCATTGATGAAGCGGTGAGGGCAAGGCTTACTACGCCTGTTCAGTGCGTTAAAAAAAACTAGGGTTTTACATACTATGTATAATTGTGTTTTTGATGTTCAAAAGTTACGTAATTTTTATCAAATGTTAGGGATTAATCTACAATCCTTCACATTAAAACCAACACCTTTATTTTTGAAAAATTCCCCCTTGGTTTAGGGTTTTTACCATTTTGGGGTTCGTACGGTACGTTAAGCGGACGTAAATTAATTATTAATAATGATACATGTATTTTCTGTAATTATTCCGAGGTTGCAAGGAATACTCTGTATATGTATGTCTGTAATGCCATCTGGGGATGGGCATTTTTGCTAGTATTAATACAATCTGCATGCATTTGTTAACAGTAGTAAAATGACTAACCTCGGCATGATCATCGGGCTGGTTGTGTCAGTGGTCGTGGTTGTGGGTGGCATCATCATTGTCGTGTGCGTCTGTAACAAGCGCAGCAAGGCGGAAGAAAACAGGATGCGATTGGCTGCTCGCATGAGCGGCTACGAAGAGGATATAGAGGTCAGTGGAAAGGTCAAACTTTAGGTTACATTTCTAAGAAATCAACCAAAATTAGCAACTACCCAGGTATGCAACCAAACTGCCTAAGTAGCTGACAGGGGTCAGCATTTAACACATGTTCACTTGTGTGAATCAAAACAATGCTGACATCGATTTTCTGTATGAGGTGTATTTTGGTTACAATAAAGGCAAAAGAAATTTAAGACTTGAGAATACGTAAATATGACTCGTTCACAATGTTGTGTTTACAATTGATTTCAAATATCTTAAATGACAAGGAAATTATTTTCCAGTTGGTGTAATTGTGACAAATTTGTATTAGTAAAATGTGCCACTTTGTTGGGGTCTCGGCTTCATTTTTGATTTGATATATCAGCACAGTTTCTAATTAACAAAGTAACTTCTGCCACATCTTTTTGTTTGTCTAATTATGTTTGGTTAGGTGTTTGGTCAATAAAATGGATAACATTAGCAGTTTTATTTCAGGTCAGTATACCCATTTTGGCTCACAGGTGGTTTTCATTGTTTTTTTGTGATTTGATCTGTCAGTCATACCTCTGCAGCGCCCCCTGCTGGCATGAACCTGTCTGAAAGTTATTAAAATGGTATTACTTCTGAGTAGAATTTGTAGTTGACATGGTCATTTACCCACAGCCTCTTACACCAACTGATGCGAAGCCAGACATGACCACATTGAGGCTGATCAAGGAATCAGAACTACGCAAGGGAGCAATCATTGGATCAGGAGCATTTGGTACCGTCTTCAAGGTAATTATAGATCAACATTTGTACATTCACCAAGAATACATTCTTTGAGTCTGTTTTTAAATGCCTGACAAGAATTAAAATGGATGATTCTTTACACTATAAACACCTAATGTGTATTAACTGGTTTATGGTTCCAAACACATTTGACATGTCCCCTCCGTTACAGGGAGCGTGGTTGCCTGAGGGAGAAGGCATCAAGATCCCAGTGGCCATCAAGTTGCTGCAGGAAGGGACGTCTCCCAGCCAGAACCAGGAGTTATTGGAGGAGGCTCGTATCATGTTCTCTGTGAACCATCCCTGCTGCGTACGCATCCTCGCGGTCTGTCTCACCGCTCAGATGATGCTCATCACCCAGCTCATGCCGCTCGGGTGTCTGCTCGACTACGTGCGCAAACACAAGCAGAACATCAGCTCCAAGGTGCTGCTCAACTGGTGCACACAGATAGCCAAGGTGGGTGGTGGCGTCATGGTAGATAGTAAAAGTCTATAACGTTTTACATAATGTTTTGTATAAAATATAATTCTTCTTGGTTTCATACATCAGTTACAGCTGTACAAGTAATAGGAATATATAATATATATGTGCATATCTATTTCTTAGATTCTGCATATGCAGACAAATTTATACATAAATGCAATAACCTGACAGACTCCACCATTATGTGAGATACAGTATATAAAACTCAGAAAAAATGCTCTCAAAATCACCAGAATATTGTTTATGTGCAAATAATTTCAAATGTTATCGTACAATGTATGCTAGCAGTTAGAAAATTAAACTGAAATGTGTTATCCACGCAACCAAGGACCAAAATGTTAAGCAGACTGGTTGTGGTCTGGTTAAAGCAACGATGCAGCAATGGTCTGCCGTAAACGACACTGTATCTCAGATTGTCGATGTCTGATATCAGACAAAATTACTTTCATCTGGCCTCAGCCCCCACCCTCCCCCAAACGAAAGTGTGTAAACATTGATATGATGATACCATTATATTAACAGTATCGGTCAGATGCATAAAATATTTATGTCCGACTCAAGACGAAACTGCCCCAGACCCCCCCTCCATCAAACAAAAGTAATTTGTCTGATATCAGATATTTACATTCTGAAATGATCCCTGTGTCTCACTGCCTTGTCATCGATCAATTGACCGATTACTGTCATTGTGACCAGGTGGTGGCCAGTTCAGGGCATTGACACCAGGTGGTGGCTGGTTCAGGGCATTGACACCAGGTGGTGGCTGGTTCAGGGCATTGACACCAGGTGGTGGCTGGTTCAGGGCATTGACATCAAGTGGTGGCTGGTTCAGGACATTAACACCAGGCGGGGGTTCAACGAACTTGCACTCACATCTCTTGGTAGACTTATAAGCATGGGGGGTTATTGCATGGACATAATTTCACATGTGAAACCTTCATATCATGATATCGATCTGCACCTTATGATTACACTTGTAGTGTGCCACAACATCAAAATAAAATACATTTTATAACATATCTGTATTTCAATGAACCCTGCCAGAGAAGCAACCAACATTGTTAGAAAACGGTCATTTGAGTCGCTTTAGAACTGTTGCAACCTAATTTTTATTGACAATTTTGTTTAATCTTTATGAGAGATGCTAGACTGTGTAATGCATAATGAAAGTGTGTATATATATATCTATCCAAATTCAAGTATGTATACATTTTGGAAAGTGTGTCATTGCCATGCTTGACACTTGTTTCCAGGGAATGACCTACCTAGAAGACCGAGGAATAGTCCACAGAGACTTGGCAGCTCGCAATGTCCTGGGTGAGTCAATCTGTCGAATCATTGCTCCAGTTAAAGACAATCTGTCGAATCATTGCTCCAGTTAAAGACCATCCACCATCGTTAATAATCTTTTAAATAAACATGGTTTGTAGTGAATTGTATTATTTATGTGGATATTATTGTAGTATTTATGTGGATATTATTGTATTATTTATGTGGATATTATTGTAAAATGTATTGTGTACAAACTAAAGAATGTATTTCTTGTTAACTGTGAAATATGTCGCTACCAACTCGACACCAATACTGTAAGATTTGGTGCAGGGATTTTTGTATTACTTTACAATAAATAGTCAATGTGCTTCTGTGGAAACTATTATAAAATATTATTAGAGAACTCTGTGCATTTAGCTTCCATGTATGTACCAAGTAACGAATGATGAAAGTTGCAAGTCAGTATTACAGGAAATTATATTTTAGTTAATGGTTCGAGCTGAGGTCTCATGTGAATGTTGTTGTTTTGTAGTACAAAATGCACAACAAGTTAAAATCACTGACTTTGGCCTTGCGAAACTTCTGGACATCAACGAGGAAGAGTTCCATGCCGCCGGAGGAAAGGTATTGTCACGTCTACAAACTCTCCGTAGCTTCAGCTATTTTTGAATAATGACATTCAAGATCAGCTCAGATATAGCATGTTATTACAAAACACGATGACCTGATTGTAGATTACAGTGAACCCTCGTTACAAGGACTGATGTAAGGAAGATTCTGCTTTAAAAAAATGTTAGTCAAATTTTAGCCTGCACCCTTTTCTTTACCTATGGATATAAGGAACTGATGTGGTATGTCTGAACAAGGTCTGTATAGTGAGTGGCGGTGTCCACTGTATGTGAAAATATTATTTACATCATATCAGAAATGTATTTCTGTAATACGCTGCAGTGTCATTCAAAATGTGTTTAATGAATTTTGACTTTGTTCAGCTTTTGTTTCATCAGTTTAAGATTTGGGGGATTATGTTTTGTGTGCGTTATATCTCAGAATCTGTTATCCAAGTTTCAGTACAATCTTCAGTTGTGTATCTATTGTCTCCAGTGGCAGTGCCCATAGCCCACTGGACATAGTGCATCACCTTACTGGCGGTCTTCTGTTATTAGTTAGTTTCAATCAATACTATTTACACCATGTATCATAACTAGGTTGTCAGATAATAGTTATGTTATGTGCCTTTAGATGCCAATCAAGTGGCTGGCCTTAGAATGCATACAACACCGAATATTCACCCACAAGAGTGATGTCTGGAGCTTCGGTGAGTCATTCTATTCACATCAAACAAACAGTCACAACATGCTGCTAGTGTCTCTTAAAGTTGCTATAAGTTCTAATTCTTTCTTCTAAAGCAACGTTTAACCAACTAAAATACCTTCACACTAAGACACAATGCAGTATAACCTCACTATAAATAGGGACTGGACAAAGGTAACCTGAATATTGAGGTGATCGTATTAATGAGAATCATTTCCTATACTCTGCTATTCCAGAAATAATTTGGGACTACCCTACAGTGACCTTAATTGCAAGGCGGCTGTATTACCGAGGTGACCGTAAAGCAAGGTTCGACTGTACTTTACACACACAGCTGATACATTTGTCACTAATGTCCACGTAAAATCTGATAGTGATGTCAGTGTGATTCTTCCTCCAGGCGTGACACTGTGGGAACTGTTCACATATGGACAGCGTCCGTATGAGAACGTGAGGGCGCGGGAGATTCCCGACCTTTTGGAGAAGGGTGAACGTCTACCCCAGCCCTCTATTGCCACCATAGATGTGTACATGATCATGATCAAGTGTAAGTTCTCCCAATCCTTATGACTGTGCCACTCCTTATGACTGTGCCACTCCTTATGACTGGCAATATTCATGCAAGGCAAACATGCGCGTGGAGAATATGTTTACACTTGCTTACACCCACCCGTGGAGCAACAGACCAAGGGCTGCAGATATTAACCTTACAGTATTTAGATCGTAAACTATTTCCCGCTGATAATCATCCGCTATCGCCAGTTACAGCAGCTGGAAAGCAGACATGAAGTAACACTATGAAAGTAAATAACTCTAAATAAATGCCTTTGTGTTCCTTTAATATACCACCAATTGGTAGATCAAAGGCCAATGGTCGAAGGAAGCAAACATAGACAGAAGTGAGTGGACCGTAGCACTTGGGAGGAGATACAGACAGACCGCTCCCAAAGTTAGAGTATTAATGTGTAACGGGCTTACACCCACCCGTGGGGAAACAAAACATTGCGCCCTCTGATGAATGGCTGACCACTCAATTTGTCCACTGAAAAAAGTTACAAAATATAAATACATGTACAGTGTAGCTGTTGTTGTTTATTTTTAAATCCATTGCCAACTGGTAGAGACGAATCGTCAAAGGAAGCAAATAACAATAGAAAGTGGACCTCACTGCCTTGGAGAATATTCACTTACAATGATACAAAGTTAGCGTATTACAGTGTAATATACAGATGATGTTCTTTTGCTCAGGCTGGATGTTGGATGCTCAGAGTCGGCCTGCATTTCGGGAACTGTCAGAAGAGTTTGCTAAGATGGCTCGAGATCCTGGTCGCTATCTCGTCATACCTGTAAGTATAACACATCTTTATGTCAGGAGTCTAGTCAGGAAGAATAAACTAATATTAAATGTTGGATGATATTGAATGATTATGAATATTCTGATAAGTGTTTTCTTTGAACCATGACATCTATCTCTGTGTGCCTAATAATTAATACATATTCTCTGTTCACCTGATCAACAAAGTTTGTATGTAATTGTTGAGTGGACTTTGTCCAGTATTGTTTCACCTATCATGTGACCAATATTGCGACAGGGTGATAAATGGATGCGCCTTCCAAGCACGGCATATGACTCGAAGGACCTCATCCGTAGCTTGAGTATCGCAGATGGTCCAGAGGAAGTCATCGATGCCGAGGAGTATCTTCATCCACAGCCACCAGAGGTCACTGACAGTCCCCAGAGCAAGGTCGGTGTCATGCCATAACAAACTTTTTTCAGACACAAGTCACAGGAATATGACTCATTTATTTTTTACAATGTTTATTTCCCAATGAGAGCATCCTCCTCCACAACCTCTTTCACCTCCGTGTCTCTCCTTACCATGTCCCTCATTTGTATCCATTACCATCCCAATCGTCTAATGTCTTGTACGAATCCGTAACTGCTAAGAACCATTAACCAACAGGGAATTTCAAAATATAAAACCGTTACATTTCCTTCCAGGAGTCATAGACGAATCCCTGAAAGTTAGGGTGCTCGAGATGCAAAGGGTCTATGAGAAAAACATTAACATACATAATACATGGTGTGTACATACATACATAGTACGTACATGCATACAAATAGTCATACATACACGCTCATGCACACACACAGACTCAACTCTAGCTAGCTGTTCTGCTGTTGCAGGCGTCGGGCAGTGACTACGACAACGATGTCCACCAGCACCTGCTCAACGAGAGTGACGGAGAGGCCTACCACCACTACAGTCACCCCCGCTCCGTGGGGTTACCGCCCCCTCAACACCGCGAGTCCCGCTACAGTGGTCTCGAGCAAGCAGCGGCGGCCAAGAAGGAGCGAGAAGGTCAGCCACCTCGAAGTAGCGTCAACTCACGCTACAGTGCCGACCCCTGTAGGATCGTTGGTGACAGAGAGGACGAGCCAGACAGCCTTCCACCACTGCCACCGATGTACAATGGAGACATGCAGCAGAAAGGCCACAAATTACCTGTGGATGAGGACGATTATCTGCAGCCAAAGTCGTCCAACCCGGCCGCCTATATGGACCTGGTCGGAGGGTCTGGTGAGTGTTTCTTGCCAGTCACAATACGTCTGAATTTACCCCAGGATAGTTTAAACTGACCTGGTCGTGTCTTTTTATATATTGTTCTTATTACTAGAATAATGACTTTAGTAATGTAGGGAATATTCCTTGTTATATAAATCAGGGTACCTGGAGTATCAGAAAGAAAGAAAGAGAAAATGTTGAAGGTATACTGCCTTCCAAATTGATTTTAATAAGCCTGAAACACTGTTCCCAGTTTGAACATTCCCAATTTGAATGTTCAAATTGTAAACAAAACATTCAATAGAATGAAAAAGAAATGTAGTGCCATCTAGCATAAAGATGTGAAATCGTTTTGACAAGCATAGCATGACAAGCATGTTGACCCCTAATTAGAATCAATTTTATGCCATATTTTGTGTTTAAATTATGTTAAGCATACTTTACATTTAACAGGACAAATATGGTATCTAAATATTGTCGCTAAAGCAAAGCTTGGAGGAATCCCATAATTGACCTATTCGTCACGTGACCTGTTGCCTAGTAAAAGCTTTGTCAAGCAATCAAACAATGGCTACCAAACACGTGGTGCATTCGTGCATTCTGTCATATATTTTGTTTAAATTCTTACCAAAAAAGTTTTGCTTTATATAATAACAAAAACATCACGCAAAGTTGTTAAAGTGACAATTGTACTACGCAGGAATGTTTGATTTTCGAGAAGTCATGCAGCAATAGTAATGTAATTGACATATATAACCATTACCAACATTGGTGGCAAAGGTAAAGCTTGACGGAGATCACACACAAAATTCTGATGGTGACGTATGCAAACTGTGACGTACTGGATTCATCAGTTGTGGTTGCGATATCAGATCTATAAGTTACTGTCTTGACCTGTTTATGACCACTGTCTGACCGAGGGCATGGTTTGGTTTCAGATGACAACATGGATGAAACAGACAAGGGAACAGAAGACCCACCTGGACATTATCTAGAGATGACAAACAAAACATGCATAGACAACCCCGAGTATTTCAATCCCTTCCCACCAGTGGGCAACACGAGAGCCCCGCCTCCGCCACCGCCGGCTGTCGTTGGTGTCAAGAACCGGCGTTCTGACCGGAGGTCATCGTCCAGCGAACCGGACTACTGCAATAATAAACACAACTCGAGGCGGGCCAGCAAAAAGGGACAGGTGCACTTTGAGAACACAAACCACGAGTCACAAGTATGACGGCAGTCGCACGCTGGTGTGGTACGGACAACATAGGTGGCAGCACTGTGCATAGCGTCTACGAGTGACTCGACTGAGAGACGAGAAATGGGTGATTGTGTTGAGGGTCATCGTGTGATATGTGGTAAGAGTGACGTGTGATTCATTGTGGTCATTGCTGATTTGCAGAGGGACTTCTGTAAGCCGTCTGTAGTTCAGCAAATGTCCATACAGTAGCACGCAGGCATTTGTCTGTGTTTTGACTTATAATGTCACATGTCCATGCAATGCGGCACACAGACATTTGTGTTGGGAGGTGGCAGGGTGTGTCTATATCTTCTCCCACGAGATGTGTCCAAGCTTTCATCCTCTTCAATGTGGACACCACTCAAGACTGAAGCACCTACTGTGGCACTGTACTCATCTCTCACACAAATACACAAGGCTTGTTCACAAACTGTTCGCCAGGCTTGTGCAGTGAGGGACCTACCATTCAAGCTTAATCACAAACTACTCAGCAGGCTTGTGCAGTGAAGTGCCTGGCATTCAGGCCTGATCACAAACTGTTCACCAGGCTTATGCAGTGAGGTGCCTGGCATTCAGGCCTGATCACAAACTGTTCACCAGGCTTGTGCAGTGAGGTGCCTGGCATTCAGGCCTGATCACAAACTGTTCACCAGGCTTGTGCAGTGAGGTGCCTGGCATTCAAGCCTGATCACAAACTGTTCACCAGGATTGTACAGTGAAGTGCCCGGTATTCAGGCCTGATCACAAACTGTTCACCAGGCTTGTGCAGTGAGGTGTCCAGCATTCAGGCCTGATCACCAACTGTTCACCAGGCTATGGCAATGAGCAAAAACAGATGGAAAGCATGCATTCTGCGTGGCATCAAACGACCGTCCAACGTGACTACTCAGGAAGCCAGAGGATCACCAACCCGTCTCTGTGCCTGAAACTTATGTACAATACGGCCCCATGCCATGCAACACCTGCAGTCACTTACGTGGATACATTTCTCACGATGTTTCTATGTGTAATAACAGTCACAAAACACACAGTGATTAAAAAAATCTCACCAGTTGTAACTGGAACATTTGCGACTGTTAAGGCTTGATTTAAGTAAATAAGACATTTGACATTGAAAGATGCTTAACTTGAGATCAACTACAAGATACAATGAGTCGCTGCAGCAAGTTTATAGTTTGTACATGACTACGTGAGTTTGCATGAAGACTCTTGTGCTTTATCGCTGACTGTCATTTTCCTGCATGAAAATATTGATTCTAGATCGGGCGACTGTGACAGAACCATGTAACACAACACAGTCATCATTATAGTGGTAAAAGAAACAGTGAAACATAGCTCACTAGGTCACGAGATCGTGACAAGCAACACTCGTATTCCTAACTCTACTGCACATCTGGCTGGTTGTATCATATGTGGTTTTCTCTTCAGACATAAGTTATAAACTAAATGCATCAGTGTGTGCAAGACGTGAGGTGCGAGATGGGAATTTTGTAAATATCATCCGTAGTCTACGACCTGTTGACCCAACGACAGTGAGCGAAATCTGTTGCTTATGTTTGTATTTACTGTGATACCAATTGCTTATTGAGACTGTTGTCTTAGGTGTGGCTTCATAAGCCGTGAGGTTTCATAAGACCTTCATAAGCTCTGTCAGTTTCCGTGTGCGTATTGTAGCACGTACAGCATACGCCACACCCAGAAGATCTCATTCTCTCATCCCAAACAAACCCAACTAATATTGAATGATTAAATATGATTTGACATTATATACATATTATAAGAGATTGGAACCATAGCAACCACAAAGATTTGGAGGTGAGTAAATTGTAGCTGATAATTTTTTCAGGGTTTTACTGGTTGGTTCACATAAGGAGTTAACCCGCATTTTTACACCAAACCTCAGAAATGTTACCAACAACTCTGTCAAGTGGTCAAGGTAACAAATTTGTATGTGATTGATTTTATTTAACAATATATATTATATGAACTACAAAGTTAAAAATGCCACATGAGGTTGTTTCGTCTCTGCCTTGACTCAATAGTAGTACATTACTTGTTGTCACATGACTTGTTATCACATGACACTATAGCAAATTTCTTTTGGATAAAATCACCCACTGCTGGTCTCTGAAATACGTTTAAAAAACTTAACATATTTGCAGTGCATGACTGCATTAATCTGGGTGCACATTTGTTGTGTCACTATGATGAAATAAAAATGTATGTTTCTTACAATGAACTAAATCATATTTTAATAAGAGTTCTTGCATGATTTTAATACAAGTATTTAAAAGTCTATGTTGCTTCTGCGGCTTACAACAGATTGTACAGACGTGGAAAATTTTTTGTTAAGGGTGTTTTTCAGTTGTTAATATTTTGTCTTACTCTTGGCCATATTCTTAGATATATATTCTCCTAAACTACTCTATTATTAGTACAAACACATGGCAAGCAGCCAGACATCTGAATAGTCTTTGTGCATTAATTGCAACGAGGCTGATTGCTTCCCAGAGAAGTCGAGATGGTGTTCGATTGAATAGGTCTGCCAGGGAGTAAAGTGTAAAGTGCTTTGAGCAGTCCTGAGGACTGGAACTGCGCTATATAAGAACTTACCTTCACTTTTTACTTGACTTTATACCTGAGGGAAGGACGAGACAAGATCCTATGAAGAGAAACAATTATATGTTAGTCACATAGCATATATAGACAGATAACTATTTTTCAAGATGGCTTGAAGGTGCACATATGTACATACATGACTTTTAGTTTTGTCGATGAGCAGCAACGTAAAAAACGTCCATGGTTTATGTAAATTTTATTTCTATATTTTGTATGCTGATCAGATCTATGCATCTCGCAATGCCTCACCTGTTTTTATGAGGGTTTTTCCTATTTTATATCTGTAAAATACTAATAACTAAAACTGTTACGAGTGTTTTGATGATGGTTGCAATGACAGATTTATTAAATACCTATGAAATAATAACGACTAATACTGTTGGGCAAGAGTTTCAACAACAGTGGCAAACAAAGGGGTCAAATGAATCATATATAAAATGGTGGCTTTGTGGTTGTCAAACAGTCTAGAATAGCTAAAAATATAGACTGTCTTTTGGTGTTTGTTTAGCTTATACATGCAGGAAATCTAAATGAAGGAAGCGACACAACAGAATAACAGTTTTCAATAGTGAAATGGATTTGTCATAATTATGATGTATGGGTGTCTAATCTGCACAGAATCAATGTGATGTGTTTTGCTGTGCAGTTCCCGGTGTAAAAATGTAGATTTGTTGAGGCATTTGCTTCAATGATTGAGAATCATATATGTTGCTAGTTTTAGTGAGATTATATATATATTTCATCAATGTGTACTGCTCAAATCAACAATGATCAATTAGCATTGGCACAGGATTATTTATTAATACATTGTTGAAGTACTTACAAAATTGATGAATGATTCTAACACTACAAACATAGCATGAATGTTGTATACATAATATTGTTCATTGAATGTCTACATTATGAATAAATTTTATGACCTAAAAGTTGTTGTTTTGCATTATATTTTTGTTAATTTATATTAGATAATCTGGTATTTGTATAACATCCTCTGTTCACCTGCTAACCATAGTTCACTTAAGGATTCAATGTGCAATAAATTAACTTCCTTCATGTTGTATGTTTCTCTTTGAGGCTGATGTTCTTTTCCTCTGGGTGGCTGCTGAAATTATTGAGCCAACACAATCTGGCTCCATCCCGCTGTCTTGTCATGCTGCATACCACCATTGCCAGTAACACCAGTCAAGTGGTTAAAAATTCAGTTGTGTTCAGACTCTTCAAGTATATTAAATAGTATTAATGATTCCATTTGAGTTGATAATAATCACATGACAACAAGAAACAGACATTCAGATACCTGACTGGAATATCTTTGTGTGGGTGCATGTGCGTATATTTACATAATGGTTTGTTAGTTCATGTATGAAAAGTAAATCTGTTACAATTTGCTCCTTGTCATATATTGCAATGCATAATTGTTACCAAATTTGACTAACTTCAAATTTTAGGATAAAAGGTCACAATAAATATAAACTATTTTTAAATATTCAATATATTAGATATTCAAAAACTTCTGTTCATCCTTAATGGCGAAAAAGAGCCCTCCTCGTCGGGGAATTGAACCCCGGTCTCCCGCGTGACAGGCGGGGATACTCACCACTATACTAACGGGGACTGGCTGTCCTTCTGATTTTACTTTAATCATATCATAGAGAGAGGACCACATTCGTACATTCATTATAAAGTGTCATTACATTAATATTTAGTAATATGACGACTTATGTTCCATGCATTAAGCAATATGATTAGTTACTGATTCAAATTACATTAATTGTAATGTATCAATGCAAAGAATAAGTCTTCTCGTTGTCACGTTGAAACCCCGGACTCCAGAGGCAGAGTCCAACGACAGCGTGACAGGTGGGGATACTCACATTAATCATTATACTAATGGGCACCTGCTCAAAAATGTAAACGTCAGTCATCCATACAAAATACCTTCAAAAAATTATACAAATATTTTGGCCACGCATTATTTCAAACAACAATTTTTGAAATCAACCATTAAATTGACGGTAAGAGAGGATATTGAACGTTTTAGAAAAATGAGGAATACAAGGCACATAATGAAAAATTATATTAATTAAAAAAGTAATATGCATTATTATTAAAATGTAATTTCAAATAGAAAAACAATGCCTCCTCGTCGGGGAATTGAACCCCGGTCTCCCGCGTGACAGGCGGGGATACTCACCACTATACTAACGGGGACGAGCTGAATGGTTGGTTCAACATTAGCTATACATGAAGACCATACAAATTATATAGTTAATTCTAAATTGTTATAAGAATAGCATCTTCAATTTAAAAACAATACTTATATATAATTAAAAGACATTATGTAGATGATCTGCAACAAGAGATGTAACACGTTCTTCACTGGTTCAACTTTCCGATGGATCCACTCAGGGTAACCCCACCTAGCGGCCAGTACAACGATTAATTGCACCCCGCGCGAACTACACACGAGTGTTTCCCGTTGCGTTGACAGCAATGTTGTCCTATGTCGACTACGACTATGTCTTTACGTTAATACTACTCCAAACAATATCCAGGGATTACGTAGGATTATTTTATGATTCCCTTTAGGATATCATTCAAAAGATACATATTTCTAACTTCTCATATATTTGGTGTTAGAGAAGTCAACAAGTGGTATCTAATCTGTACAGAACCTTCTGAACAATGGCATAAGCATACCTAACAATCAGTCCCCGTTAGTATAGTGGCGAGTATCCCCGCCTGTCACGCGGAAGACCGGGGTTCAATTCCCCGACGAGGAGGCTTTGTTTTCTCATTTAGTTTAATAACTGAATCTTTTTTATTCCCAATATGAAAGAAATATAATATAAAAATAGTCCTGATATTCAATTAATTTAACCCCTTCCGATCGCGCTTTTCTGTACAATTTCTGCAGTTTGTTGCTACACCTAGCGGTCGTTGTGACGTAGGTAGCACCGCTAGGAATTTAGTATGGTGCGCATGTATTTGGATTGGTGTTTCAAGCCATATCTAAAATTGCAATTGCAGAATTTAATATTTTTATATCACCATAAACATTGCGAATGCAATTTAAAAACTTATGAAATTCATAACCAAATATTGGTTGATACATAAAAGTTGTACCAGGAGTTGGTATCAGTTACTCAGACGTTCTGCAAATTGATACAAGCAGGCCTATAACGTGTTGATTGTAATGAAATGCCCACCAAAATAAAATCGTGCTATAACGTATATTGCATCTAGGTATCACTACATCATGGGAAGCCCTAAATATATTTTGGCAGAAGTTTAGCACCAATATTTCACGTTTGGGTGAGCCTGAAGGGTTCCAGGTCCCCCCCCACACACACACATTATGTTCCGAGACCATTGGTTGAAAAATTGCAATTAAGGTCACCCTGGGGCAGTCCCAAATGATTTTCTAAGTTAAATATACAAAATCAGTTCCACTTATAAGGTCATCTTACAATTCAAGTCATTTTTGCCAGTCCTAAAGGTGACTTTAATAGTGAATTTCCATTCTATGGAAACAATATATTCTTGTTGTTAAGCAATTGCTTTGATTTTGTCTGTAGACCAAGTACTGTTGTTGTAACATGCTATGAAACTTTCATTTGTTTTTCAACTTAAGTCAATCTAATCCACAGCAAATCTTGATGTTAAACTGTTCAGGACCAGCCAATGTACTCCAGTATAATAAATCAAATATAATTGGGACCAATTCACTTATTCAGTAAAGCAAAATTTGTTATAAGCGAATTTTTATATCGAACGTTTACTGTAGGTTACTATGTTTAAACTCACAATTTGACAATGTATAATAAATAATACCACAATAATTACTAGGTATATCCAATTCTTTCTGGTGTTTTAACAGCTGCTATTCATTCATGCTACACAAAATAATATGACCCATATCATTAGCTTGACATAGTCCTACCTAAACCGTGAATTTAATCAAGTGCTCATTTTGTAAATATGTACAACTGATTTATGTGCACATTTCCCCAATATGCAAATAAACAAAACACAAGTAATTTGTTTCAGATATCACTTGTTTATTTCGGCAATACAGGCATCGAATATGCAAAGACATGCAAACACACTGATCACTGCTTCAATGCCTTGATGCTTTTTTCACAAACCAGCAACATCATCCCTGAAACAGACAGGCAGCACATTTTGATTACAACAGCTACCTGTACAATAAAACAATCAATATAAGTGTTCCTAATTTTTACAAGAAAATACAGCAAGAAATAACTGCTGATATTGTGGGAAATCGCTCCTGCTGAGCATGTACTAATAGCTAGATTTGTTTGCAAACACCAGGACGCAACTAGTGGTGCTTACTCACTCCTAGCTGTTAATACATCAACGGTGCAAGCAGTGAATTGTATGTGAACACGCAACAGACTATGCACAGGATTTCGTGTTTACAAGCTAGCAGCAACTACTCAGTGCTCGCTCCTAGCAGCGAATTATAGATGAACGGACCTTAATGCGGGAACCAAAATGTCTATACATGTGAGTTTTATTTCTACATACCTACGTCCTTCGAATCTAGCTCAGTTGCTCTGAAAAGAAAATATGCTTTCATTAATTCACCATTATGATCAGCAATGTAAGTTATTTTACATTAGTTTACAATGGTGTACTAAAGGTAAGCATACACTTATATAATATTATATACTAAAATTGCATATCTCATTCCCTCCTTGTGCTAAACAAATCCTCCATTAGATCACCACCTCAATGTAATAATGAAACAATGTGCTATATTGATTTCCAAGTGTCAATAGCTTTTATATTAGGATCAGAATAATGTTACTATGGAAAATAATCAGTAGTTAGCACAGAATGCGAGCTGTATCAATAAACCTGGTACAAAGACAGTGTATAAACCACCATCATTCAGCAGGCGGTGAAAAAGACTGGCATTTGAAATATTGGATTTACCCCCCCTCCCCCAATAAAACCAAACGTTTATTGTGTAATGCAATATTACATGAGTGTGCAGTTTATGATACACGGTGAGGTAGTACACTGCTAGTTCAGCTGTGAGACTTACCCTAGGTACAGGCCTGAACCTTGGTGGTGGAGCCCTGTCCTTGCGGTCTTCACGGGACCTGTTCCTCACCACCTTGCTGTGGATGGCACAGCTCACACAGTAGTGGAGTTTGGCGTAGAGCTTCGGCAGAGCGTACCCTATAAAAACAGGTATAAATTTAAGATAAAAATGTTCCCCACAGAGGCCGACAGTTAATGCAACATTTTTATCAGGGTTGATACAAATACATCTGATAAAGTACTTCGAAACAAACTTATTAACTTTCTTTGAAATAATTATCAAAATATAAAATGTTAATATAATTGGGATAGGCATTAAATGTTGTGTAAAACACAGGAAAACAGAAAAGACGATTATTATGCATTCTAAATACTAAAGATATTTTGGCAAGTACAATTGACCAAGTACTTGTCATTTCCAAAACCCAAGAAAAACTCTTCTAATCTTCTATGCTTCCCAATTTACTATGTTGTGACATGTTTCAAACTGAGCATGTTAGCAAGCACGTCATCTGTCAACCAGTGTCTTGAAGAGTGTGCCCTGTACTCTAAGGTTAGGACGAAATTTGATTCGTATTCGAAATTTTGAATATTCTAGCCTTTCCCAGCTATTCAATTTGAAAAATCTCAGCTCTATAAACGAATACTTTTCGAATATTTGTCTTCATGTCCTCCAACAATCGGATTGCAGCAAAATCATCTGCCTGAAAAGCCAGACAAAAAATTTAACATGCGTGGCATGCTACACATACAAAAGGTGTAAAGCCGTGGGGTGGGTCATCAAAAAGCGATGCATCGGCACAGTGCAGTCGGTTCATTTGACACACCCAACAAAAATAGTATTTTCAAACAAACATTGCTACGTGGATATATAAACGTCCGTAAACTCTTTGAGTGTAATGTAGTCGAGGACGAACGAGGGAACAAGCGGCAACTCGCGCATCATTGTGGCATGGTAAAAGCTTATTATAATCAAATCCGAAGTCACTGAATATTAGTATTTGATTTTCAAAATATCCGAGGATATTCGATTCGAGTGACACTCCAGATTCGTCCTAACCTTACTGTGCCCACTTCAAATTTCCTGCCTGAACAATGGAAGAAGTGTTGTCTTGCAAGCAAATGTTAAAAATAAGAGAAAACATCAACAATTTTACTGTTAGGATGATTACCTTCGTAAACAGAAGCATCCGAGATGTCGCGCACTGCAGCAGCTTCAACGATGTTTCGGATGACAAACTTTTTGATCGCCTTGTCCTTGGGCACACATCGTGCACAGTTTGTACAGCGGACTGGATTCACGTGGCCTCGTCCCTTCTTCGAACGCCCACTATTCCTCCTCTTCTTTGTCTGAAATTATTGACAAAAATCCAAGGTTATCCATTGCTACCATTAACCACACAATAACAACTTGTACTGTATTATCTGGACACAAATGCATCAGTGTGGGTGCATGTAATATTTATAAAATTTTCTTTGCCAATATTTTCAAAAATATTGCATTATTTAGATAGTATTTCCCCAACAGTACATTCCCTCTGTATCATAACTAAAACTGTAGGGCCTAATTACTGGTCACAATTCTAAAAATTATCCACCAACACTAAGTTGGGGGCAACATGTTCCCCATATTTGATCATTTAACTGCTAATGTGACATAAATTATTTATTTTAGTAGAGCCAGGGGTTATTAACCCAACATGCAGTTAACCCTAATAGGATTAATAATTGAGCATACAGGCCATTTTAGTAAAACATCATGACATGACAATATTGTTTGTACTACTTGAATTTGTAGACACTTGTGTAGAATCCGGGCCCACCTCAATTTTGTCATTACTAAAGAAAACTGAAATTGAGCATCGTTTGTGAATGCAGTTTAACAATCCCTTTTGTTATGTATTTCTCTTGTTACTCCCACTTTTATTATCAACGCGAGGGAAACTTCGAACGCATGGTCACATCCCGTCGACATAACGCAACGCCAACGATGAACGAGTGGCAGTGGCAACGCTGCCGACACGTGCCCAGAGCCAGAGATAGAACGGACATAAAACAGGTTGATAACTCCATAACATTGTGATCTCATTGAAGTTTGACTTGATGTGGCGTGAATTTGGAACGTTGTGTATCGCACACTAACACATGTATAACAAATAACATTATAATACGATGTTTAATCCACTTTAATCAAAGCAGCACAACAAGCAACCCACCATCTTGAAAAGGTAGCACTGCGGAAAGAGACCGATTTCTTTTAAGTCGTAATAAGGTTCAGAAAAATTCGTTTAAACCACAAACGTATCATATCATTAAGGCTTCTATTAAACAATATATAAAATAGTAACGCTGATCAGACAAATTGCATTGATCTGTAAAATATGTATTTGTTTTGAAGAAAAACTCCTTTTTAGTGTGGACTATTTCATTACTTCGGATTAATAAACGCAGTTCCGACACTCATGGTTATTGAAAATACAAACGTGGGTGTGGAAAACGAATCACCATTTTTCTTCCGGTACTCTACTCTAAAACATCTTATTTGAAATTACACTTTGTACTTATGTTGAATAAATTCGATTCAATTAAATTCAATATATCTATTTGAATCGAATTCGATTCAATTAAATTCAATATATATATATATATTGAATTTAATTGAATACAATTTATTCAACATAAGCACAAAATGTAATTTCAAATAAGAAGTTGTATTAGAGTATATGGACGCTTGACGGGGTACCGGAAGAAAAATGTTGAATATATATATATATATATGTGTGTGTGTGTGTGTGTATATATATATATATATATATATATATATATATATGTATATGTATATGTATATATATATATATATATATATATAACATATAACAATACTAGTGCGCGATGCCCCAGTAGGGGTTTTGCACTATAAACAAACAGAAACAGAACATACTCGGCGCTCGGGTGCGGGCTCCCACCCGTTTGGCGTTACTTTAATTTAATATATATATATATATATAGTTAAATTCATGTTGGCACTGCTACCTATAATTTACAAATCGGCACCATTGAACAGTGGTTGGCAAACACAAACTCGAACACGTGAACTTAAAAAGCTTGTTTTTCATACGTTCCTTAAAAGAAATAAAAACAAGGCATTAGCTAAGATCCGTTTTCCATGTGTAAACAAAGTTTAACATTGTATGTAACATTCGAGAACATAAAAAATACAGAAACACACATTTGTAGCATAAATTCGATTTTAATCCCGTCTGTGTAGCAATTCCCGCAAAAAATAAAAACAATTAATGAGCTAGGCGATCACGTGGTATCGTAACGTCACATACGACTCACATTCGCAGCAGGCCGACCCTTTCTATGCATTCAAAGCATGTTTACAAGGATAGTTTTGGGGTCGAAACGAGCGTCAGAATGAGTTATTGTGCAATATTCCGATGTAATACAAACACTAGTCATCATAGAGGAACAAGCAGTTATCTTACGGTTCCACATGAATTCAATTTTATTCAAAACAATGAATGCGAATGAGCCTACAAGTCGACTAGGTATCGACGAGCTTGGCCTCGTTTTCAGAATAGTGATATCGAATGCAACCAACGGGAGATAACATACACCAATATACACACATAGCAAACATATATCTTATCCAGTTACAGAAAGTAACGTGTATAATATCATGATATCACTAGAATATCGATGTATGAAGGAGGAGTTGTATAATTTATCATAATTTAAATCAGACAGCGAATTTCTGTCGGTCCTAGCTGCTAGCTCAGTTGGTAAAGGCGATGGTTCCTTGCTATTTATTTTGCAATCGGGCGACACCAAACCATTGATTTTCTTTACACTTTTTTGTTTGTTTATGTTTTCCCCAAGTAATATAAACCAAATCATTTTGTATACTAAGATGCACTGTTTAAAAATATTTTTGTAGTAATTATTTATTCGCCAAAAAATGAAAATATGGTAATTATATATATAACGATGTTTCTAAATTGTATTTATCCAGACAGATCACTATTTGTTTTCACATATATAATTACAATATATTACCGTACAATATATATATATATATATATATATATATATACAGTTAATAAATTATGTATCCATTACATTATAATTTTGTTTGGATAAATAACATTTAGAAACATCGTTATATAATACCCATGTTTAATTTTTTGTGGCGATTAAATAATTACTACAAAAATATATAAATATTTATAAACAGTGCATCATTGTATACAAATGATTTGGTTTATATTACTTGGTGAAAACATAAACAAAAAAAGTGTAAAGAAAATCAATGGTTTGGTGTCGGGATTGAACCGGCGTCACCCGATTACAAAAAAAATGCCAAAGAACCAACGCCTTTACCAACAGAGCTAGCAGGACCGACAACAATTCGCTGACTGAATTAAGTTGTTATGATAATTTGTACAACTCCTCCTTCATACATCGACATTCTAGTGATATTATAAGATTATACAATTACACACGTTACTTTCGCTGTAGCTGGATACAATATATGTTTGTTATGTATGTTTATTGGTGTAAATTATCTCCCGTTGATTGCATCCGATATAATTATTCTAAAAACGAGCCCAAGCTCGGCGAAACCTAGTCCATTCGCATTCATTGTTTTGAATAAAATTGGATTCACGAGGAACCGTAAGATAACTGCTTGTTCCTCTATGATGACTAGTGTTTGTATTACGTCGGAATATCGCACAATAACTAATTTTGACGCTCGTTTCCACCCGAAAGCCATCCTTGTAAACATGCTCTGAATGCGAGTATAGATCATATGTGACGTCACATCTCGACATCCCGAAAAGCGCGCCAAAAATATGCATATTCGAAAATGTCCGGATGCACAGCATAAAATGTGAAATTTATAATTCATTACATTTTTTTTTTTTTTTTTTGCTTGGTGGACATGGAAATATATAGCAGGATGTAATATAATATGAATTCAAGCATTATATGTTTTTATTCCCTTCAATTAAGATATTACCACGGTTTTCAAGATGTAACATTTCCATTATGTATAAGCCAAATGTGTATGCTCTTGTCGTGGATGGCGATGACGCTGTTTTAATGTTATCACTTATTTATGGATTAAATTCTTCTAATAAAGCCACCTAGCTGGTGATCAATGCTAGGGGTGACAAATAGACTACTCAATGTTAGAGTCTGCATAATATATGCATGTATCTGCGGTTGGCTACAGTGAAGAGGCGGGATTTTGATAGAGAGGAAATACGCACGAGCGACGATCGAGGGTGCCCAGGGGCGGAAGCAGAAACGGTAGTCTAGGGGGACACAAATACCTGCACTGGCCGCCGAACCAAAATGGTGTAGAAATTGTTTCGCTGCCGCGCCGCCATAACTTCAACCTATTGTAACTTGAACGGGGGCACATTTCCAAGAGTCTAGGGGGCACGGTCACGAGGGCCTATTAAAAAGGTATACGGGCACACCAAATTCCAAAGGTCTAGGAGGGCACGTGCCCCCCCCCCCCCAGCCCTCTGGATCCGGATATGGTGCACTAATGTTTAATATATGAGTAGAGAGCGCCGCATTGTCGTCACCGACACCTCTCATTGCGAAAACCACCAATATGATCTGACGTGGAGTCCGGCCTGGTCTGTGGACAGAGTCTTCTTGTGATTATGAGTGAATAAACGATAATCAAATGTCAATTTTATTGTAACTCATTACAATACATACATATATACACACAAAATTAAGACAAATCATATATAATAACATACTGAAAACAATAAAGGAAGAACATTATAATTAATGCATGTGATATGTATGGATATGTATTGTAAATATATAAATCAGCATATGGATATTGTATTTGTGCATATACACATACATATCAAGTATATTTAAGTGTACTATTGACAACTAGTATTTGTTTATTTTAACATACCTTTAATACTCCAGTACATGCATATATGTAATCAAGTAATCTCGGTTTTTTTCTTTTCCTGCACTTTTACTTTTACATTTACATTTGCACTTCCTTTGGTAAAATTGAATTGAAACAAATTATTTACCGTGGCTCCTATGAGAGCGACTGTTATTGTCTTAATAGGAGTCACAGACCCCATCTAATTTGAAATTACACTGCATTTGTATATATATATGCCTGTTCATGTTACGTTAATTTCATATTATACACATATTGTAATTGGGGTCTAAATAAAACTTTCTTGTTCTTGTTCTTGTTCTTGTTCTTGTTCTTGTTCTTGTTATACTCCCTAATGTAGTTTTCATTGTAAAAAAAAGAATAAGAATAACACAAGTTGGATTCACAGAATAATTCACCAGCACCATTGGTGCCATCCTTTCGGGATCTCAAGTGCCGTTATTGGAGGGGAACTCATCTTACACGACATGTGTGTCCAAGCGCCTCGCGACAGTGTACTACACCAGTTGTCACACATTGTCCACCGGTGTGCTTACAAATTGGCTTCTTCTTCTTCTTCTCCTCTCGCCTTGATCATTTGTCCTCCTCAACTTTTGATTTAGATTTATGCTTTTCAAAATGACATCATGTCACAATTTTCATGAACACATAATCGTAGTCGCCAAACGTGTGACATGTAGCAGAAGGCTTTTCTGCCCCCCCCCCGGATTTTTTTCTGGCGGGCAGACATAAGGTTCTGCCCCCCATTAAATGTGAGCGTGAATGCTTGTTTTTGTGGCGATCGAGCTCCAATGGCGGGTGGAAATGTAAATTTTCTGAGACGATTAATGTGCACTTTTGTCGACTGTGAAATGTGTGTGCAATTAGAGGGTAGATATATTGTTTTATGCCCCCCCCCCCAGTACTACGTGGCGTGGTGGCGAAAATTTTGTCGAAAGAACCCTTCCCCCGTCTTCCGATGTGACAGTCGAGCCAACCGAGACTACCACAAGGTGAGGGAAGATGTGAAGATATGCGGCAGCGAAAATTGTTCCTGCGTCATATATTTCGCAAACACTGAAACACGTGGTGCATATCCCTGACCAGTCATGGTATGCCCATGGCGCATATTAGTCACATTTTATCCTTTCTTCCCCGTCCTTACTGTCCGAAAACAGTTGGTGCATTATGTTTCTGCATTCAGTTGTCTCGGTTGTTTTTGAAGCTACGATACATCGCAGTGGCACGGCGAACGATATCTTCCTTCCCCGTGTAGTTCCACTCGTGTTGGTTTGAGGCTCCTTCCGCGTTGTACGATTGTTGTTACATTTTGTTCTCAATCGAAGTTGACATGTGTAAGGCCTGAGCGTGGTGGTGCATGTCTTTTCTCAGTTACTCGACTTTCACTCTGCTGATTGATCTCCTTCCAGTATAGGTGAGACACCCACTCCCGGGTTTATTATCATGGTTCGGTGATACATGCAACTTGACAATAATTTGTTTATACTTATATGTTACACTACTAATAATATAATAATGATAATATTATGATAATATAATATGTATCCATACATCTCATATTGACATTATATATTTATAAAATGTATTAGTAATATTATAGTTTTGCTTAATAATTTTATTATTATTATTGTATAACTGGATAATCTGTAATATCCTATGTAAAATAATGTAATGCCATAAAACCTTACAAATGCAGGTGTGTATATTGTATCAACATCATATCGACGATAGCGAACCCCTGTGGCCCCTTTTGGGCCACATCGCAGCCTCGGGTTGATAATCAATTTGAATACAAACTATCCATGTTTTTAAAATATCATAGCATGTACGTTTGGCTTATGCATACCACAGTTTCCGCACAAAACAGAAATATGATATTTTGATAATAGTGCTAACATTTTTAAAAAGTGTGAAAACAATCTTTTTGAGCTCACTTCTTTGAATGTGCGTTTCGCACTTCCGACCAATGTTCACTAGGGCCCATTTGTTAGTTACTTAGCAGTGCCACCGAACATTTAGCTGTATGTATAGTACAATAACGTCAAACGGCTGTGGGCCCGTCTTAGGCAGGAGGTCCGTTTTGCACGCCGTTCCCCTACACTATTCGCTTATTTCATCATATAGGCCTATTAGTTGCTTAGATTATATGACACCATGTGGTAGTGACACGGGGCCAGTGACTTCACTCGCACCCGGGCGTTAAGTCTGTGGGGAACGTCGAATCGACAACTATCAATTTGCCCACCAAGCAGATAACGACATTTTAAATGTGGGGCGGGCTTTTTGGTGGGGGTTGGATATAGGATTAGCCCCCCAATATTTAAGGAAGGGGTGCATGTGCATCTTAGGGCGGAAATTGTTCGGTGCCGGAGATAGGATTTTTTATTAACTCATATACTAATTGATATCAGTTAACGATTCACTTCTTCTTCCTTGACTTGATTTCGGTATCAAAGATTCAAGAAGGCGAAGGTCCACGTCTGCTGCAGGCGCGATGGTGGCTGACCAGGCCTATCCTGGAGAAATTTTGTTGCAGCGGCTGCAGGTGAAGGTCTAGTTGTTGGAAGGTGCTGGTGGGTTCGTTCCTCTCATCCTCTTCTCTTCTATGTGTTCGTTCCGTTTGTTTTCGAAAATGGAAGCTCTTTGTCTCACGTGCCGCCTCCAAGCGACGCGATCTGCCGCCTCAGCTTCACGTTGGTGATGGCTGATCGTGCATGCGATAATTGAATGACTTCTTCAATGAGTCCTTGTAGCGCTTCCGTGGAGCCCCTCTGTTACGTTTCCCAGCGGAAAGCTCCTCCTTCAGGACTATTACGATTCACTAATGTAAACACAAAATGCGTTGCTGTGTATGTATCTTGGTACGTACGTTGTACCCTTCCATATGCATGGTGCACCTCCATACGCAAATTACTGACTACGGGTCATCACTACATAAATGCGAGGTCGTGCTGTTTCCTTTCCAATAGCCTGTGCCACGTAATAGTAATCTTCAAAATAGGCTATGTTGATATTAATTAACATGCAAATATTACTGACTTCTTCGAGGGCAATGATGCCAAGTTTGAGTTGAATGACTGCTACTTTTAATTTTATTATCTACATTTTAGTAGCTATTAGTTGTCAACACCCTTGAACAGAGTCCTACTCTGGATATGAGTGCATCAATAATGTATATTATTAGTATTATTACGTACGACCTCCATTGTCCTGGACGGAAGGTATGTACGCTGGTGAGTTGCTGCGGGCAGTAAGCATATAGTTCCAACGTTTATGTTTTGTCCTTCTACATCCTATTTCCCACATACTTTACAGAGGGGTGTATCCTCTCTATCCCTTCCAGAGTCTACGGGGGCGGCCATGAGATCCACAAGACCACATGGATCCGCTACTAAAATGGCGTCTTCAAACATCTGAACGTAATTTGAACAAAACTAAAGTGTCTTTTTATGTGTTGTTTTGAACATTGACAATTAAGTTGGGACTGGCCGGCGTAAATCCGATAAAACACCTCGCCGTGGTCCTCTAATGACACGTGAGGGGAAGTTGAAGAAATATACCGAAAAAACCCTCGCATGTCACCAAAAACCGCGGAAGTTATTTAATGCGTCGATTGATTTATTTTCCGTCAAATGCACTGCTGGAGTGTGGAGTGCAACCGTTGACGCGGTCAATTTTACGCGTTGAATTATATTTAACGCGTTAAATTCATCAACCAATGGGAACCCGGTGAATTTAACGCGTCAAATTCATCAACCAATGATGACTCGATCAATTTAATGCGTTAAATTGTCAGCCAATGAGTACGTACGCATCAGTTGCTGAACCAATGAACATTAATCTTAGTTATGCATCATTAATAAAAAAGGCGGTAATTTACTGTAGGCATATACGCTGGCGATATCCTAGCTATTTAACATACTTTACGAAATGTCCCCTCGCCGCATTCAATGAGCACAAGAGCGACTACAGAGTAATTCTGCATTCTTTTTGATACGATTTAAACGTACAGTCGATGACTGCCTCCGCCTTGCCACAATCGACCACCTATCGGCTTCAACTCGAGCAGCATGCATATCTCGGTAAGCTTCATTTCGAATTATGACTTTGGTATGGGGGGTGAGGAGGGGGTTGTCTAGAAAAATTAACAAAATAGCGTGACAAATTTTACGGTAGCCAGTAGTATATCAGGTGGTCTACCTGGGATGCTATCCGTTTTCCGTTGTGGAATTCCACAAGTACCCGGATGTAGGTCAAGGTCAAGTACCCGAATGTAGGCCAAGTGGCGCCCCTGGCGGATAGGCCATGAACTAAATAGCGCCAGCTGGCGGAATTTTTATGTACTAAATATAGGGACCAACGTTCACTACTGCCAAAGTTCGTGCTGCTTAGTTTGACCAGCGCCACCTGGCGGAATTTTCATAAACTATTTTCCCTGCCGGATATGTCGTGAACTAAATTTCTCCTGGTGGATAAGTCGTGAACTACAAGTGGTACCACCTGCCGGACAAGGGTTGAACTAAATGTAGGAGTACTGCCAAAATTGGTGCGTCTTATTTATGAAAATTGGCGCCCCTTGGTGGAAAGGTTACGAACTGAAAGAGAAGTACAAATAACTCCCCTGACGGATGTCAGTGAACCAAATATCGATACTGCTTAAGTTCGTGTCTCTTGTTTCTTTTTTCTCTTTTTACTATAAAAATAAGTCAAAGACGTCATTAAATAGGTCAGTGACGTCGTTAAATAGGCCATTGCGCATGCGCAATTGTGTCTTTTCTTATGTCCTATAGGTTGTCGACCATTTGTTTAGGTGTAGGCCTCTCTTAACCTATACATTTACAACCATAAAATAGGTTCAATCCTGACGAATCGGTAGAGAACTAGTAAAATAAGTCAAATTATGTCATTTCTGGTTACCATACATATCTACGACCTTCCCCTCACCCTGTTTGTAAATTTTTGCCTATCAATGTCTCTTATTACTTGCATACGTCGACTGCTTCCTGTATTATCAAATAGGTGTTTGTCAATTTTTTTGTACTATTTCGTCTCTGTCGTCAGCTCCGGCAAGCTCCCATGTTAAAAGATAGGGAATTTTCTCCATGTTAAAGGATAGGGAAATTTCCCCATGATAAAGGATAGCAAATTTCCCCATGTTAAAGGATAGGAGCTATTATCGTAAAGGTATACGACCATATTTTGACTTGGAGGTCCCAGTTTATCCCTACTTGTTTTACCCCTACATAGTCCATGTTAAAGCATAGCAAATTTTACCCAAGTTAAAGGATAGGAAATTTTTCCCCTGTTAAAGCATAGGGGCTAAAGCCTATCTGACCTACAGCTCATAACCACTGACGTACAACATTCATTCACCGACCTACGACACATAACCAGTACCAAACATTGACTTACAATTCACAAACACCGACATTCATCATAGGTCAAACATATTGGCTAGTTTTATTAAGTAGTGATTAAATTCGTGTCTCTTTTAAATCCCATACTTGAGTCGTGTCTGGACTTGTTTGTTTGTCGCGAGCGTGAGCATGCGCACCCTGTATGACGTCATCAAACTGCTACGTGCAGTAATTTTATACGCGAGGTGAGTTGGTTAAACAGATAGTACTTTGGTTAGACAACATTTTGAGCTTTCGTGCAGGAATGTAATTCCATAATGTAACGTCATGGTCAGTGACGTCATTGCAATGGTGGCTATTCTTATATATCATAGGTTATAGACCGTTTGTTTAGGTATAGCGTCCTCCTAGCCTATACATTTACATCTATCATATCTGTGCAAGTCTGATCTACTTTACACCCCCGTGAATGTGTATTTTCTACTCTGAGGTCTGTGCTCGTTCGGCACGCCCACGTGACCTTTCGGCACATTTACTAACTATATAAGCGCGGTGTTTTTTCAATCGGACCGTCATTCGTATCACGACGACACCATGGTTAATAACATCACGTTGAACATACCCTATTTACCGCCCTCGCGATGCAGCAGACTCGAGCGATGAGAACGAACCAATGAGCTGACTCATCATGCCGGTGACCAACCGTCCTTCTCCGCCATTGAAACCAGAGGGCGTGGACGTAGCGGACGTAGTGAACGTCCCAACTCTAGAATCAATGGTAAGCGCCGACCCTTTTATCAAGGTCAGAGGTTTCCTTATGGACAAAATACGCAAGCATACTCCCTTCTACATCGGGTGCAGATACTGCAAGAAGCGTATGATTGTCGACGATAGGGGACATTTGCAATGCGAACGACATGGTTACGTGGCCTCTAATATGTATATCATGGTTCGAACGGATGCTGCTGACGAGGAGCCCCTACCGGCTGCGAGACCATCACCACCCACCATGGCCCCATTTACCTGCCCACTATGTAAGGCCCATTTCACGCGACGGGACTCCTAGAAACGACACATTGTCAACGGATGTTGTACCCGTGTGAAGAAGAGGGCGGCCGAGGATGCCGAGCTGAACGCGCTTGTGGTGAGTCATATTTTATATTGTTTTACTATATACTTTCACCTAAAATCTCATTGCCCCTGTCTATACTTTCCCTAAAATGGCGTCCCCATACCTTCCGTCAAAATGGCGTCCCTGTATATGTTTACTTCCGCTAAAACTTCGTCATGTTTTATTATTTCCTATACGGTTGGACTCGTCTATTACCTGTTAACATCCGGGTACACAATATTCTGTCACGTCTTTGCTTCCAAGATTACGGCCCCCTACGTTGTCCTTCATATCAACATCTGGCAACGTCTTAACTCCCTATATGGTTGTGTCCACGGGTAATTTTTGTCGACAATTTATACTTTATGATCATACAACTTGTCACCTTACTTCCTATCACGTAACTTCTTATCATTGTTTCCTACCTATCCTTGTATCACCGTACTCTAGCAATGGTGTACTATTCCCATGCAGTCTTTAATATTTTTTAATGTTATTGAAATATTCTTGCAGGACTACATTGAAGGCCCGCTACCAGGAAAGCGGCAACGACTGGTCTCTGTATCGACATAGACGATTAACGACAACGGGACAGCATCGACACCAACTTCCGTTCCTAACGACGTCACAACTACTCACGCTGTCAATGTCACAACTTCTACCCATGCTGCCAACGTCGCAACTTCCGCTCCTGATTTTGCTGGTCCGAACTTTACCATTGATTTCCCTGTGATCGAAATGACGAAGACGCTTGCACGTCACATAGCACGTACCATCTTTGAACTCTCAAGACGACAATGCCGTGGTTGCGAGATAGATCATCCTAGTAAATTTCATCACGATTGTATGTTATCTGATGACATTCAAATTTGCATGCACTTTGACGAGGCTGTCGAGACCGTTAATTCAACTGCTGTGGTGAAAGACTGTTTGAGTGTTTTGTTAGACGCAGGTGTGAAGCTATCCGACGTAACAGTCGAACAGTTGTGTAATATCAATACTTGGTTGCAAGAAGTCGTTTAGAAACAGTGGCGAAACACTATGAAACAAATGGTTCTGACAGTAATGGAGGGTGACCTGTAAATAACTTTCTTTTGTCTTGTATACGGTTAAACTTTGCAAGACTATGTATCAATGTTTAGTCTCTGGTTCTTGTAGTTATGGAGTGTGACATGTAAGTACGTTTGTGTTGTACACGAATAAAAGGTGCAAACCTCATCTTGTATCTTTTTCATAGTGTAATGCAAAGCATATGTTGGGAACCTTACTAACACTTCACAACTAAAGAGACTATCCGTATTGTCAACAGCAAGGATACCAAGGGCAGTGATCATAGGGACAGGTATAGGGACATACATATACATATATACATACATTCTGGACTTGCTTGTTTGTTGCGGGCGTGAGCGCGAGCACCCTGTATGACATCATTAAACTGCTACGCGCAGTAATTTTGTGCGCGAGGTGAGTTGGTTATACAGGTAGTGGTTTGGTTAGACCTTGTTTTGAACTTGCGCGTATGTAATGTAATCCCATCATGTGACGTCATGGTATGCGCAGTAATTTTGTACGTGAGGTGAGTTGGTTAAACAGGTAGTGCTTTGGGGTTATCGCGTGGCATCCCTCCTCTTTCAGATAAATATACGGGTTATCGTGTGGCATAATAGACACGAGTTGCACAAACGAAACACTAAACTTAGCCAAACAGGTTGCACATGCACGAATTGAACTTAAACCAACTAGTGGGACAAACGAAACACTAAACTTAGACCAACACGTTGCACGAACCAAACTATAAACACGAGTTGCACAAACGAAACACTAAACTTAGCCCAACAGGTTGCACGAATTGAACTTAGACCAACTAGTGGGACAAACGAAACACTAAACTTAGACCAACACGTTGCACGAACCAAACTATAGACACGAGTTGCACAAACGAAACACTAAACTTAGCCCAACAGGTTGCACGAATCAAACTATAGACACGAGTTGCACAAACGAAACACTAAACTTAGTCCAACAGGTTGCACGAATCAAACTATAGACACGAGTTGCACAAATGAAACACTAAACTTAGCCCAACAGGTTACACGAATTGAACGGGTTATCGTGCGAGATTCCCTCAAAAATGGAGCAAAGCAAAGCAAATAGACGGGTTATCGCGTCAAATTCCATCAAAAGGGAGCAAATAGAAGGGTTATCGCGTCAAATTCCACCAAAAGGGAGCAAGTAGACGGGTTATCGCGTCAAATTCCACCAAAAGGGAGCAAATAGACGGGTTATCGCGTCAAATTCCACCAAAAGTGAGCAAATAGACGGAAGGTAAATAGACGGGTTATCACGTCAAATTCCACCAAAAGGGAGCAAATAGACAGTTTATCGCTTGACATCTCACCTCTTTCAGGCAATTCGACGGGTTATCGCGTGACATCTCACCTCTTTCAGGCAAGTCGACAGTTTTTCGTGTGATAGTTCACCTCTTTCAAGCAATTCGACAGTTTATCGCGTGACATCTCACCTCTTTCAGGCAATTCGACGGGTTATCGCGTGACATCTCACCTCTTTCAGGCAATTCGACAGTTTATCGCGTGACATCTCACCTCTTTCAGGCAATTCGTCAGTTTATCGCATGACATCTCTACCAAACTTAGCGCAGGAGAGTACGACCGAGACATTGCATGAGACTACGGACGAGACATCGCATGAGACTACGTGTTCCAAAAACCATTCCGTTCTTTACATTTGAACAGTAAACACGTACATCATGAGCTTATGAACTAGTCTTCCAGCTACCAACAAGCCTACATCATCATCATCATCACGTGCAGCCTTCCAGTACCCAGATTGCAAGAGACATTTCACACATCGAGACAACTTGAAACGACCCAGTATCTTCAGTCGCTGTGCACTGTCGACAAACGCTACATTGCTGAAACCACTTGTCATGACGCTCACTACGACATCTGTGTAACACCAAACACTTATACCAAAGAGTGACAAGAACCAAACTTGTCGGACAAACGAAACACCAAACACTTAGATCAACGAGCGACAAGAACCAAACATCACATACCTTCATGTCAAGAGACGATCATCTGTTCGGATTCACATCCAACGAGACGACCATAGGACTCGTATGAGGTATCGCTTCTTTTAACGGAAAACATATGTATATGAAACATCCGGCTTTACAACGTAACAATTCTATATTTACAAATAGTGCGAGCGATCAGACACGATACGACCTTCTCGAGAGTCGAAAAAGGAAAGACCAGAATCGTCGGAAGTATGGTATATACACTAGTTTTCGGCGTCATCTCATTTGCATAACCAATCAGACCGAACGTACATCACGTGACTTCCCTTAACACAAAAACTGTGCACGTTCATGAGAGGCGACATCCAACGCCACTCAACGGACACCAATGTAATTAGACAGAGTATTGCCATCTACCAGCCATGATAGATCTCTATTCGTTGACAACTTCCGGGAATACCGGAAGCATAGAGGCCGCCATGACAGTCAAGTAACTTCCGGTGCGACGTCACTTCCGACGTAGCGTCCCTAGTAGAGACTGCCATAGCAAGCGAATTTGAAATCTGCTATGATCGAAAGCGACTATGTCAATAACATGTAAGGACAACCACCTGACAGGACTTCATTCAAAGAGGTGACCATCATGGTTCCTTGGTGGTTGTTTAAATTTAAAAAAAGTTGGGGTTAATCTCGCGAAAATTTAAACAACCACCAAGGTGATTGTATAAATTTTCTGAAAATTTGATGTTTTTTTCCTAGAGGGACAAAAACATTAAATTTTCGCGAGATTAACCCCAACTTTTTTTCTCTATCTAACCTAATTATATATTTGTATACGCTAGATGGCGCAATCATGTGACGAAGTACTCCGATTATCCACCAGGGGGCGCTGCGCCGGAAGTGACGTCGTACAGGAAGTTACTTGACTGTCATGGCAGCCTCTACTAGGGACGCTACGTCGGAAGTGACGTCCCACCGGAAGTTACTTGACTGTCATGGCGGCCTCTACGCTTCCGGTATTCCGGGAAGTGTGTCAACGAATAGAGATCTATCATGGCCGGTAGATGGCAATACTCTGACTAATTACATTGGTGTCCGTTGAGTGGTGTCGGGAACCATGATGGTCACCTCTTTGAATGAAGTCCTGTCAGGTGGTTGTCCTCACATGTTATTGACATAGTCGTTTTCGATCATAGCAGATTTCAAATTCGCTTGCTATGGCAGTCTCTACTAGGGACGCTACGTCGGAAGTGACGTCACACCGGAAGTTACTTGACAGTCATGGCGGCCTCTATGCTTCCGGTATTCCTGGAAGTTGTCAACGAATAGAGATCTATCATGGCTGGTAGATGGCAATACTCGGACTAATTACATTGGTGTCCGTTGAGTGGCGTCGGATGTCGCCTCTCTCATGAACGTGCACAGTTTTTGTGTTAAGAGAAGTCACGTGATGTACGTTCGGTCTGATTGGTTATGCAAATGAGATGACGCCGAAAACTAGTGTATATACCATACTTCCGACGATTCTGGTCTTTCCTTTATCGACTCTCGAGAAGGTCGTATCGTGTCTGATCGCTCGCACTATTTCTAAATATAGAATTGTTACGTTGTAAAGCCGGATG
The DNA here is from genome assembly GCA_020002185.1 of Paraescarpia echinospica. Classification (NCBI taxonomy): domain Eukaryota; kingdom Metazoa; phylum Annelida; class Polychaeta; order Sabellida; family Siboglinidae; genus Paraescarpia; species Paraescarpia echinospica. The sequence goes on along the minus strand of CM034536.1, from coordinate 41,349,182 downwards.
TTTCATATACATATGTTTTCCGTTAAAAGAAGCGATACCTCATACGAGTCCTATGGTCGTCTCGTTGGATATGAATCCGAACAGATGATCGTCTCTTGACATAAAGTTATGTGATGTTTGGTTCTTGTCGCTCGTTGATCTAAGTGTTTGGTGTTTCGTTTGTCCGACAAGTTTGGTTCTTGTCACTCTTTGGTATAAGTGTTTGGTGTTACACAGATGTCGTAGTGAGCGTCATGACAAGTGGTTTCAGCAATGTAGCGTTTGTCGACAGTGCACTGCGACTGAGGATACTGGGTCGTTTCAGGTTGTCTCGATGTGTGAAATGTCTCTTGCAATCTGGGTACTGGAAGGCTGCACGTGATGATGATGATGATGTAGGCTTGTTGGTAGCTGGTAGATTAGTTCATAAGCTCATGATGTACGTGTTTACTGTTCAAATGTAAAGAACGGAATGGTTTTTGGAACACGTAGTCTCATGCGATGTCTCGTCCGTAGTCTCATGCAATGTCTCGGTCGTAGTTTCGTGTGCTAAGTTTGGTAGAGATGTCATGCGATAAACTGACGAATTGCCTGAAAGAGGTGAGATGTCACGCGATAAACTGTCGAATTGCCTGAAAGAGGTGAGATGTCACGCGATAAACTGTCGAATTGCCTGAAAGAGGTGAGATGTCACGCGATAAACTGTCGAATTGCCTGAAAGAGGTGAGATGTCACGCGATAACCCGTCGAATTGCATGAAAGAGGTGAGATGTCACGCGATAAACTGTCTATTTGCTCCCTTTTGGTGGAATTTAACGTGATAATCTGTCTATTTGCTCCCTTTTGGTGGAATTTGACGCGATAATCTGTCTATTTTCTCCCTTTTGGTGGAATTTGACGCGATAACCCGTCTATTTGCTCCCTTTTGGTGGAATTTGACGTGATAACCCGTCTATTTGCTTTGCTCCCTTTTTGAGGGAATTTGACGCGATAACCCATCTATTTGCTCCCTTTTGGTGGAATTTGACCCGATAACCCGTCTATTTGCTCCCTTTTGGTGGAATTTGACGCGATAACCCGTCGATTTGCTCCCTTTTGGTGGAATTTGACGCGATAACCCGTCTATTTGCTCCCTTTTGGTGGAATTTGACGCGTTAACCCGTCTATTTGCTTTGCTCCCTTTTTGAGGGAATCTCACACGATAACCCGTTCAATTCGTGTAACCTGTTGGGCTAAGTTTAGTGTTTCACTTGTGCAACTCGTGTCTATAGTTTGATTCGTGCAACCTGTTAGACTAAGTTTAGTGTTTCGTTTGTGCAACTCGTGTCTATAGTTTGATTCGTGCAACCTGTTGGGCTAAGTTTAGTGTTTCGTTTGTGCAACTCGTGTCTATAGTTTGGTTCGTGCAACGTGTTGGTCTAAGTTTAGTGTTTCGTTTGTCCCACTAGTTGGTCTAAGTTCAATTCGTGCAACCTGTTGGGCTAAGTTTAGTGTTTCGTTTGTGCAACTCGTGTTTATAGTTTGGTTCGTGCAACGTGTTGGTCTAAGTTTAGTGTTTCGTTTGTCCCACTAGTTGGTCTAAGTTCAATTCGTGCATGTGCAACCTGTTTGGCTAAGTTTAGTGTTTCGTTTGTGCAACTCGTGTCTATTATGCCACGCGATAACCCGTCTATTTACCTGAAAGAGGAGGGATGCCACACGATAACCTCAAAGCACTACCTGTTTAACCAACTCACCTCACGTACAAAATTACTGCGCATACCATGACGTCACATGATGGGATTACATTACATACGCGCAAGTTCAAAACAAGGTCTAACCAAACCACTACCTGTATAACCAACTCACCTCGCGCACAAAATTACTGCGCGTAGCAGTTTAATGATGTCATACAGGGTGCTCGCGCTCACGCCCGCAACAAACAAGCAAGTTCAGAATGTATGTATAAATGTATATGTATGTCTCTATACCTGTCCCTATGATCACTGCCCTTGGTATCCTTGCTGTTGACAATACGGATAGTCTCTTTAGTTGTGAAGTGTTAGTAAGGTTCCCAACATATGCTTTGCATTACACTATGAAAAAGATACAAGATGAGGTTTGCACCTTTTATTCGTGTACAACACAAACGTACTTACATGTCACACTCCATAACTACAAGAACCAGAGACTAAACATTGATACATAGTCTTGCAAAGTTTAACCGTATACAAGACAAAAGAAAGTTATTTACAGGTCACCCTCCATTACTGTCAGAACCATTTGTTTCATAGTGTTTCGCCACTGTTTCTAAACGACTTCTTGCAACCAAGTATTGATATTACACAACTGTTCGGATAGCTTCACATCTGCGTCTAACAAAACACTCAAACAGTCTTTCACCACAGCAATTGAATTAACGGTTTCGACAGCCTCGTCAAAGTGCATGCAAATTTGAATGTCATCAGATAACATACAATCGTGATGAAATTTACTAGGATGATCTATCTCGCAACCACGGCATTGTCTTCTTGAGAGTTCAAAGATAGTACGTGCTATGTGACGTGCAAGCGTCTTCTTCATTTCGATAACAGGGAAATCAATGGTAAAGTTCGGACCAGCAAAATCAGGAGCGGAAGTTGCGACGTTGGCAGCATGGGTAGAAGTTGTGACATTGACAGCGTGAGTAGTTGTGACGTCGTTAGGAACGGAAGTTGGTGTCGATGCTGTCCCGTTGTCGTTAATCGTCTCTGTCGATACAGAGACCAGTCGTTGCCGCTTTCCTGGTAGCGGGCCTTCAATGTAGCCCTGCAAGAATATTTCAATAACATAAAAAAATATTAAAGACTGCATGGGATTAGTACACCATTGCTAGAGTACGGTGATACAAGGATAGGTAGGAAACAATGATAAGAAGTTACGTGATAGGAAGTAAGGTGACAAGTTGTATGATCATAAAGTACAAATTGTCGACAAAAATTACCCGTGGACACAACCATATAGGGAGTTAAGACGTTGCCAGATGTTGATATGAAGGACAACGTAGGGGGCCATAATCTTGGAAGCAAAGACGTGACAGAATATTGTGTACCCGGATGTTAACAGGTAATAGACGAGTCCAACCGTATAGGAAATAATAAAACATGACGAAGTTTTAGCGGAAGTAAACATATACAGGGACGCCATTTTGACGGAAGGTATGGGGACGCCATTTTAGGGAAAGTATAGACAGGGGCAATGAGATTTTAGGTGAAAGTATATAGTAAAACAATATAAAATATGACTCACCACAAGCGCGTTCAGCTCGGCATCCTCGGCCGCCCTCTTCTTCACACGGGTACAACATCCGTTGACAATCTGTCGTTTCAAGGAGTCCCGTCGCGTGAAATGGGCCTTACATAGTGGGCAGGTAAATGGGGCCATGGTGGGTGGTGATGGTCTCGCAGCCGGTAGGGGCTCCTCGTCAGCAGCATCCGTTCGAACCATGATATACATATCAGAGGCCACGTAACCATGTCGTTCGCATTGCAAATGTCCCGTATCGTCGACAATCATACGCTTCTTGCAGTATCTGCACCCGATATAGAAGGGAGTATGCTTGCGTACTTTGTCCATAAGGAAACCTCTGACCTTGATAAAAGGGTCGGCGCTTACCATTGATTCTAGAGTTGGGACGTTCACTACGTCCGCTACGTCCACGCCCTCTGGTTTCAATGGCGGAGAAGGACGGTTGGTCACCGGCATGATGAGTCAGCTCATTGGTTCGTTCTCATCGCTCGAGTCTGCTGCATCGCGAGGGCGGTAAATAGGGTATGTTCAACGTGATGTTATTAGCCATGGTGTCGTCGTGATACGAATGACGGTCCGATTGAAAAAAACACCGCGCTTATATAGTTAGTAAATGTGCCTGTGTGCAGTTCATGACATATCCGCCAGGGGAGCAATTTGGCCTACATCCGGGTACTTGACCTTTGACCTACATCCGGGTACTTGTGGAATTCCACAACGGAAAACGGATAGCATCCCAGGTAGACCACCTAATATACTACTGTAGCCTCTAGCCGCCTCCGTGATTGCTTTTACACTACAGCTATACCTATATACGTGGGGTATTCTTTGGTGAAAGGTGGGGTGGAGGTAGCATGCTTAGCCACCCATTAGTTGACTCAGCTATCATTTAGTGGTGATACATTTAGAAATAAAATAAAGGGTCATTCCTCAACGCTCCCTCCCTCCCCCCCCGGTATGCTACTTGGCAATATACATATTATAATCAAAGTAATCAAATGCGATTATTATAACTTTTCTGTTATAGATTGGAAGCAATAGCGAGACATACAAGGATGGCAAGGGGAACATTGCTACAAGACAGTGCTACTGAACAATCACTGGAGTCGCTGAGACCGATTTTAGAAGAGTTTAAGAAAGGAGATTCCCAAGGCCAGGCTAACATTACAAATTAACTTAATTTTAAATTGTGTACCGTGTTGAAGCTGTAATTAAAGTTATGTTTACTGTTTTAATTAATAATGTGCGTCGTTAATATGCGATGTTATCAACTCACTTCCACATAATAATATCATTATAATAATAAACTTTACTTAATTATAACAATACAAGTAATTTCATATTTTATTCATTGTTTTTATTAAAACTCACCACACCTACATTATACTACATGCAAGACATAAACATTACCATGGTACAGAAAGACTATTAATACAATTTATTGTGTATTATATATATGGGTCATTCCGTGTGAACGCAACCAGTGAGTGTGGCACTCATCTCTTCAATTTCTGAATGAACCAGTTTGGCGAAAGCCTTTGGAAAGATAAGCAAGAATCTGAAATTTGAGTGTTCTAACTTCAGTAGTTTTCGAGTTACGGCAATTTGACATTTGGGACTTCACATTTCACAGGTTAATATCTCTTGAATTATAATCTGTGTCAATGAAACTTTGGGGAATTGTTCTCTACAGTGTATAGATCACATCAATATAATTAGTACATAAATACAGTGTATGGTTAATGTGCACCAAGTTGATAAACATAATGATTTATTCAATAAATCACTCGCGAGAGGATTTCAACACACACACACACTCACACACACACACACACACACACACACACACACACACACACACACACACACACACACACACACACACACACACACACACACACACACACACACACAAAACACACTTTAACACATTTACAAACATACACACAACTAATGTGATGGCACATCAACCATGTCATCACGTAAATCAGTTACTGCACTTGGTGGTTTCATGCTATGCATGTATGTTGCAGTACGCAGCAGTTACCATTCTGAAAGGACAGAGAAACCCCGATCAATGCGAGGTACGTGCTCTAAGATTTGTCATAAGTAATCAACAGCTTAAATTCTTGGTCCAATGTGGGTTTACTGTCCAACGGATGAGCCAGCTGCTTGGCGTCTCTGTAAGGACTGTTAAACGCAGGTTAAGGTAATTAATATTATTTTGACAATAATCTTAATATTTTTCCAAAATGTATTTCCTATAAACATTTACATTTGAAATAGCAATGGCAATATTAGTCTTCATGCATACCATGAGCACAATACACTGGTATAATGCTGAAACTAAATCAAGAACCGCTTTAATCTATTTATGGACACGTGTTGTATGTTGTATCTAAAATAACAGACATACGTATATTTTAATTGGCTATTTATGATGTATCAGCTATTGCGTGAAACATACCCTCAACAGCCATTAGGAATTATACATTTGCTGATACGTTTGTTACTGAACACTATGTAAGGACAGACAACTATGTATGCTTGTATGTACACCAGACAATTACAGCATGTTAACTTACTGGCAATAATCTCACGTAGAGACTAGATCGCTTTATGCGACCCCATTACTTGATCTGTTGAGGCCGATCAATGTCCGGAGGAAGAGTTTCCAACATGAGGCTTGCAGAGGCTGGACAACACCTGCATTAGGTAACAGCCACAAATGTAACACAGATAGTGCAGTATTTCTTCTAGAAAAGAAACATGTATGTACAACAGTATTATGCTAAACAAGCATGATTCATAACAAATGTATAATGTTTAAAATTACCTGCACAACTCAAATCCACCTTGAATTAGTGGAAGTGCAGCCTTCAGCTGGTTAGTGAATGCCTCTTGACTTGCATACAAACTAAATTGAATTTTAGTTCGTGCAAGTATTCGATCTGTACTACTGTATAATTATGTAACATTGCTACAGAAAACACTTTGATGTTTAATCAGTAATGCGTGTAGCCTACATTTACATGCACATTTCATTTATGACATGGTTCAGTACACCAGACACTAAATGTTGATTAAATTGCATTATTTTTTAATGTGCTTCATGACTGAATGCTGTAAGCAAATATTAGTTAGCAATTAATTACCTATTTCAAATAATGATGAAATTATCTAGTTTAAGTTGAGTAATTTAAACATTCCAAAAAACGATATCTTCTTTTCGCGGCTCAACTGTGATACTGTCAGTGGAACCATGTCCAAGATGAACACACCACTAATGACTGAAATAAATTGTTTTAATTTTATATCAAACATGCGGCCTCCACGACCACGACCATGTTGTTCCTTTCGAAATCATATTGTTCTGGTTCCTGCTGAACAACAGAAACCGTCCATGTTTTCGAAAGGAAAACCACTAATGCCACCAGTCTTGGTCCTGGTCCTGGACCTCGTTGGTGCCGGTGCAATGTTCCGAAATCTGAAGTAAAAATAGTTTGCATAGCCGTAGTCACTTTCTGTTTTACGTGATTATAAATAATAACTTACTTTAACTGACTTTGAATGCAAAGTAATAACGACGTCTGTCAGCCATTGCCACGAGCGCTCGAGTTTTCTAAGTAATGTGTAGACTATATAATAAGTAATATAATACTTGTTATAGAGTACACACATTGCTTAAACGACTTAAACGCTCGTGGCCATTGCCGGAGTTCGATCCCCAACTTCGGAGATGCTAGGCATGCTGGGTAATTATGACGCTGCACGTCTCGCCTTGGGGAGGCTTAATTAAGATTCGATCCACATGTAGGAAAAGCGGGATTGTTTTATCAGGCGGAATCCGGGCAATTACTATGTCATAACATGGGCGGAGTGCGTCATTTATTTTCGTTGGATCACGGCACATTATATATTATGGTAATTACCAAGGCGCCGCCAACGTAAAATCAAATGCTTTGGTAAAACTGACGCGTACGGAAATGGCTTGTGGAATACCTACGTAGTTACGTCACTTCTGGGAATTTCCACTGCGATCGCGCGCATATTTGCATGAACAATTGTGCATAGTTTCCATGAAAAATAGCGAAGGATGTTGAAATAATTATAGGTTTAAACGCTGCCTCGTTGAGCTTGAGGGGTAAATACCGTGGAGTTTCTACAACATACCCACTGCGTGTGGTTTCACCTCCGGCCGGCTAACAATTGTACGGAGTCGGCTTGCTAATGTCAGTAGATAGTAGGACCTGTACGATCTCAAAAGCCTACTTATAAAAAAAGAATTTAATGACCCCTAATCGTTTTCGAGCACACCGCTGAGTCAGCAAAAATGCGAGACTAATCCTATGCATAAAAAAAGATCAAAGGCTTTGTGGTTGACACTAATGAGTTTGGGAAACCTACTTATAAAAAACGTGATTGGTGAGCGATGTAATTTGATACTAATTGGATGATTGACAGTACACTAGAGAGATGCCACCTAGCGGTGAGTGCAGAGAGTATTTTAGTCCTAGCGATCAACGTCGTACCTAGAGCGCGCTGACGTAAGCAATAATGCGTTTATCGCGCTAACCACGCTAAAACCATGGAACATTCGTACTTTTAACGTAGTCCTCAACGCTGACGTAATGCGTTTGTAGATTCGAGAGGCCACCTAGCGGTGAGATATAACCGGGGCAAAACCCTGGATAATCTTAGGGATCGAAAGGTTTGAACCCTAGTCGCAACTTTTTATTAGTATCGGTGGTATATAAGTGGTGGCGGTAGCGGGTGATCGGTAGTCGGTACGATGTCGTCGCCTATAAGGTTTGGTGGATCGCGGTCGTTCTTGTCGAATATGTATATGCGTCGACTGTCGGCGTTCGGTCGAGGCTTTCGATCCGTCGAGCACGCCTATCAGTATAGGAAAGCGATATTCTACGAGGACGTGGAATGCGCCGAAATAATCAAAAGTTCGCGAAGCTCTTACGCAGCGAAACGACGCAGTTACGACATTCGACTAAAGAGAATGAGAAACAAATGGACCGACATTAGGGTGAAATGTATGAAGATGTTGTTGAAGAGGAAGTTTGACGGATCGAGCGATTTGAAGGCTGCACTGTTGGCGACCGGGGACGTCGAATTGGTGGAATGGGTAGCGAATAAGGAGGGTTTCTGGGGTAGCGGAATCGCGGGCGATCCGGGGAAGAACACGCTCGGTAAACTGTTGATGGAGTTGCGCGATGAGTATAAAAACGCGTAAAAAAGTGTTCGTCGTTCAGTCGTGAAAAATGAACGGACCGTCGTTGAAGCATCCTTTTACGTGTATAGTAGCCGGTCCTACGGGATGCGGTAAGACGACGTTCGTCGAGCGTTTGATACGTTACGACACTATGATCGATCCGCCGCCGGAGAAAATCCTGTGGTGTTACGGACAGTGGCAGAGCGGCTACGCGTCTATGTCTTCGAAAATAGAGTTCGTAGACGGCCTGCCGGATCCGAAACGTTTAGACGGTAAAGCGAGAACGCTTCTAGTACTCGACGACCTCATGGAGGAGACCGATAGCCGGGTGACGGTACTATTTACTAAAAAAAGTCATCATTGTAATACGTCGGTCGTACAATTACGTCAGAACATGTTTCCGAAAGGGAAAGAAAACCGTACAATCAGCCTGAACGCTCAATACATAGTGCTATTCAAGAGTCCTCGAGACGCGGGTCAAGTAGGTCACCTAGCGAAACAGATGTACCCGGGAAAGGTCAACTACATGATAGAGGCTTTCAAAGACGCGACGTCGTCGGCGTACGGGTATCTATTCGTGGATCTGAAACAGGAAACGGAAGAGGACATGCGTTTGCGTACGTGCATATTTCCGGACGATGGCCTTCAGTACGTGTACGTACGGAAGGGTGGCGGCGGTGGTGGTGGTGGTGGCGTCGGCGGACTATAAGAAGAGAGGGACGACGGGGCGTACGTTTATTAGTCGCTATGACGGGGCGCGTGACGGGAGCGAAGAGACGACCGAAGGTGGCGGGACCGACGAATCAAATAAAGAGACACATCGTCGCCCTGCAGCTGTTGGAGAGACATAGGCGGAACATCGTTCTGCGAAAAGCGCTACTCGCCCACGCGGACACCGGTCTCATTTGTAGTCTGTGCGATTGCGCGTACAACATTCTGAAAGGGAACGTGAAGTTGTCGCCGAAACAGAAACGCGTATTGTCGAAATACCGGGATCACCTGCGTAAACTCGTCGACAAACACGTGACGCGTAAGCAGAAGCGTGTCATCTTGCAAAAGGGTGCGGGTGGTTTTTTGACGGCCCTGCTAGCGCCGTTAGCGAGTACCGTTATCTTGCCGCTGCTCAGACAGGTGTTAGGCGGTGGCGCCGGCGGTAATTGATGCAGTACGCGAAGAAGATGGCGTTGGTCGATCCACGATTGGTGGAAAGCCTCCTGCCACGCGTCGATCAGTCGTCGAGCACGCCTCGATCACGTGTGCTGAGTAGTCTTGACAGCGACATGAAGGACATTCTAGAACGTTCAGATTTATCGGAACGAGAAAAGGTAGCGTCGTACAATCAACTGCTGAGTCGGTACAATACGATAGAGGCGGCTCGAGCGGCGCAACCGGTACGCGTGTCGGTGGTGAACAGTGGCGAGACACCCGCGGTACCGGTGGCGCCAGCAGCGGCGGCGGCGGCGCCACCATCGTCGGAGACGATAGAGCGCGAAATCGTAGCCAGTATGCCGAAAACGTTGAAAGAGAAGACAAGACTGCTGATCGAAAAAATGAAAGCCGATCCGTTGTCTCGATGGATCGATCGCGGTGAATTCGTGTACGACGGTAAAGCGATCGCGGGGAGTAATATGGTCGATCTAGTAAACGATCTCATGCGAACGAGATCGAAGACGACGGCGCCCGTAGGATGGCGGGAGTTCGGATTGCACATGAAGGATATGAATATCCCTATGGAATTCGTAGGCAACCCGCGCTATCGTTCGTACGTGGAGCGACGACGGAAGCAGCTACTAGAAGAGAGGATGACGATGCCGTCGACGTCTAGTTCATCAGCAGCGCCGACTGAGCGGAGACGTCGTACTCGGATGCGAGGCGAACCTAAACGCAGATCCGTTTCGTTGGGCGTCACGGCGTGGGATACGTTGTCGTGATGACGTCACGACGCGCGATCATCATCGTCGTCGTCGTCGGTTTCATCATCGCGCTTATCGCGTTCTGTATCATCGTATCATCATCATCGTCGTCGTCGTCGTCATGGTGTCCGGGTGGAGTCGTCGTCGTCCAAAACGAAAGCCTCGACAGCAACGAAACGTCGACGAGGACGACGACGACGAGCTGAATAACGCGTACTTCGATCCGAAACGGGTGGGGAGTTACGGAGGCGTCGACGCGTTGCACCGGGCGTCGAAGCTCCGACGTCCGGCCGTCGAGAGGTGGCTAGCGTCGCAGGACGCCTATACCCTACACAAACCGGTTAGACGTCATTTCAAACGACGTCGCGTCATCGTGGGCGGTCGAAACCAGCAGTGGCAAGCCGATCTGGTCGACTTGACTAGACTGAAAACGCACAACGACGGTATAACATTCCTATTGACGGTGATCGATGTGTTTTCGAAGCGGGCGTGGTGCGTTCCGTTGAAGAATAAGTCCGGAGCGTCGCTCGTCGCGGCCTTCGAGCGCCTCCTGATCGACGACGAGACGCCGCACACGCTGCAGACCGATAAGGGGAGCGAGTTTTTGAACCGACCCCTGCAAACGTTGCTAAAGAGTCGCGGCGTTCATCATTTCGTGACGCATAACGAGGAGACCAAAGCGAGCGTCGTGGAACGGTTTAATCGAACTTTGAAGACGCGTATGTGGCGCTATTTTACGAAACACGAAACGCTGCGCTACGTAGAGGCGTTACCGGATTTCGTGCGATCGTACAACAACGCCTACCACCGAAGCATCGGTAGGACGCCGGCGAGTGTCGACGCGACGAATCAGGAGGCCGTATGGCAACGACTGTACGGGGGTGGCGACGACGTCGAACGACGACGAAAACCGAAACTACGCGTGGGAGATCGCGTACGTATCAGCAAGACGAGGGGTCATTTCAAAAAAGGATACATGGCTAACTGGAGCGAGGAGCTGTTCACCGTCGTAGAGGTGCACCTGTCCGAACCGCCCGTTTATCGCCTCAAGGACGACGCCGAGACGCCGATAGAGGGCACCTTCTACGAACCGGAACTACAACGCGTAGTCGTTCCGAAAGACAAACTATATCGCGTAGAGGCGGTTCTTCGGCGTCGTCGGCGTCGTGGCGGCGGTTCGGAGGCGCTCGTAAAATGGAGCGGATATCCGGCCTCATTCAACAGCTGGATCGACGCCGAGTCGCTCGTGGACCTATGATGAATCGTTGGTCGTGTCACACCGGCTGCTGGCGACTGCACGAGGCGGGACTATGCAACGGATCTTCGTTCTTACCGTATAAAGGTCCCTGTTGCATCGACAGGGCGCAGTGGCGCGACGATGTGCGACGACGACGAAACTACCTCGAGTGGCGAGCATCGAACGAACGCCGACGAATCGTCCGTCGTCGACGACGAGCGCAACGCGGACTCCATCGACGCTACAACAGCAACCGCCGCCGAACCCGTTCCATGGCGAATCTGCGGCAACGAATGCCCTAAGGCCGAAATCGTGTTCCTCTGTCAGGTCGTCGTCCTGTACTTCGTCATCGCCGTTAGTATATACAATCTGACGAAAGGTCAAGGTGACTCCAACCTGTGGACGGCGCTGTTGAGCAGCTGTCTCGGTTATCTGCTCCCGAGTCCGTCTATGAGTGTCGGCGGACGTCGACAACGCGATGGCGGTCTCGTCTGATTTTTACCTGACGCTGCCGAGCAACGCGTCTATGAAACGTCACCCCGAAAATACGTTGACGCACTACGTCACGACGTTGCCGCGACGTTTCGACCTGTCGGGGGAGTGGGAATGCGGCGCCGTGTCGGTACAGTATCCGCACACGTGGTACAACGTGAGAAAGAAGGACGCCTACTTCTATCTGACTTGCGCGGCGGGCGAACGGGGCGTTTACACGCAGATAGACGAAGAAGGCACGACCGTGCTGATATATCGTCAGACGACGATTCCTCTCGGTTTCTACAACAACGTTTATACGTTGTGCAACAGGATCAACGAGGCGCTAGAGAAATTACACACCAGGAAGGTCAAGGTCGTGCTAGAATACTGCGCCGTCTCTAACCGCTTTACGCTACGTATGTCGGCGGGTGTCGAATTTATCAAACCTCATACGAGCCGTCTGAGGCACGTGCTAGGTTTCCATAGCAACACGATCATGAGTTCGTCCGCGTACGGTCCCGCGCCGGCGACGAGGCCCATCATCAGCACGTCGCCCGCCGCGTACACGTTCGAGTACGAAGGTCGCGATACGGTGACCATGTCGGCGGGCATCGAGAGTCTGTACGTGTACACGGATCTCGTGGAACCGCGCGTCGTCGGTGACGTGTTCGCGCCGCTGCTTCGAAACATCGCCGTCCGCGGTGAGAACGGTGACGTCGTTTCGGAATCGTTCGTTCGCGTGCAATACGTTAAGCTGATGCGGAATCAATTCGACGAGGTCGAAGTCGATATAAGAGACGATCACGGCCAACCGATACCATTCGAGCAGGGGAAGGTGGTGACGACGCTTCACTTCAGACGTTGTAAATCGAAATTGTTTTAACATGTCGTCGAAGAACCCGTACGTGGACTACTACGTTCGTCAGGTCGGCGGACAGCTGCCGGTCTTCGTCGGCGCTCGGGGTCAACGAGGTCACGGTCTGGGTAATCTCTTCGGGAGTCTGTTTCGAAGCGCCATGCCGCTTATCAAGAGGGGCGCGATGGCGTTGGGAAAACGGGCGCTCAACACCGGCATGCACGTGGCGCGCGACGTCGTCGCCGGCGGCAATCTGAAACAGTCGCTAAAAAGGCGCGCGAAGGAGGCCGGCGCCGATCTTCTCGACGGCCTATTGAATCCGCAGGCGGCGCCAAAGAAGAAGAAGAAGCAAAAAAAGAAACAAACGCAGCAGCAGCGCCGTCCCCGCGTCGGCGTAAAGAGAGCGCGCTTAGCGGCGACGACCGTCAGTAGACGGAAAAGAGCGCGTCGAACGGACATATTCGACGAGTAACGACGATGGAGCGCGCACTCGAGAACGGCGGTCAGTGGACCGTCTACCAGTCGCCGTACTTTCGAGTGCGCGTCGTAGTGGTGGTGATGGCGCCGCCGCGCGGAGGAGATTCGATCCTGCATACGCTATTAAGTCAACTCGACGTAAGAAAAACCGCCGCGGCGGCGGCGCGGCATAAAGAGAGCGCGGCTAGCGGCGACGGTCGTCAGTAGGCGGAAGACGTCGAACGGACGACAACGATGGCGTTCGTGAACGGCTCGACGTGCGAGGGCGTGAAGGCCGAACTGGAGCTGTTCAGCGGACCGGTGACGCAGACGAGCATCGAGAGTAGTCATTGGACCGTGTACCAGCCGCTGACGACTCTCGACGCCGGCGGCCCTATCGAGTTCCTCGTGCCGGGTTCGGGCGAAGACTATACGGACCTGGCGAGCATTCAACTGTACGTGCGCTTCAAAGTGACGCAGGGGGACGGTACCGTTCTGGCGGCCGCGGCCGCGGTGGCGCCGGTCAACAATTTCCTGCATTCGATGATCAGTCAAATCGACGTGTCGCTGAACAACACCCTCGTGACGCCGTCGACCAATACGTACGCGTACCGGGCCTACCTCGAGACGTTGCTAAGTTACGGTAGCGACGCGAAACGTTCGCATCTCACGGCGTCGTTGTGGTACAAAGACACCGCCGGACGGATGGACACGCTCAGCAACGCCAACGTCGGTTTCGAGTCGCGACGCGTTGCGACGGCCGATAGCCACGAGGTGGAGATGATGGGACGCCTGCACGTCGACGCGTTTATGCTAAACAAACACCTACCGAACGGCGTCGACACGAAAGTGCGCATAGTGCGCGCGAAGGACGCCTTCTCGCTGATGGGCGCGCAAGTCGTACCGGGGTGGCGCGTCGTGCTGCAGGCGATTCGACTGCACGTGCGAAAAGTGAAGTTGAACCCGGCCGTCCAGATGGGACATATCAAAGCGTGGGCGTTGGGAACGGCTAAGTTTCCGATGCGTCGCGTCGACTGCAAATCGTTCTCGATAACGGCGGGCGCGCTATCGCACACGCACGAGAACCTGTACATGGGCGCGATTCCGAAACGCCTCTTCCTGATGATGATCGACAACGTCGCCTACAACGGCGACTACACTAGAAATCCGTTCGACGCGCGTCACAACGACATAAACTTCCTGTCGCTCGTCGTCGACGGACGTCAGGTGCCGAGCAAGCCGCTGCAGCCGGACTTCCCGCACAACCGGTACGTGCGCAGCTACATGAATCTCTTCGAGGCGACCGGAAAGGCGTTCGAGGACGAGGGGAACGACGTATCGCGCACGGACTTCGGCGCCGGCTACAGCATCTTCGGTTTCGACCTGACCCCCGACTGTTGCGACGGCGACCATTTCAACGTCGTGCGTCAGGGGTGCGTGGGCGTCGATATGCATTTCGAGACGCCGCTAGCGCGTCCGGTGAACGTCGTCGTGTACGCGGAATTCGAGACGGTGATGGAAATCGACCGTAACCGGAACGTCATTTACGACTGGTAATTATGGATACTTTTCAACTGATGCGTCGTCTGGAACTCGATACGTACGCTAAACGTATCGTCGTCGGCGTCGTGCCTAAAGACGCGCTACTTACCGCCGCCGCCGGCACCACCTACCCGACGGCCTTCGTGTGCAACACCGACGACGGCGGCGAACCGGGACAGCACTGGGTGGCCGTCTACGTCGGCGCCGACCGACGAGGCGAGTACTTCGATTCGTACGGTCTGCCGCCGCTGCACGCCGACTTCCGCGCCTTCCTGCGCCGCCACTGCGGCGACGCGTGGACGTACAACGACAAGCGCCTGCAGAGCGTCATCTCTAACGTGTGCGGACAATATTGCGTCGCCTACCTTCTCCTCCGATGTCGCGGGATGCCGTTGACGACGTTCCAGAGCCTATTCGGCACCGATAGGGTGAACAATGACTGTCTCGTACACGATTTATTAAAACCTCATTAACCACCGCTTGTAGTAGAAATAAAAACGAACAAATGATGTATACAATTGTTGGTGTTTATTATTACCCACACATACATACATACATACAGAAACTACCCCTAGGGGGGGTGGTGGGGGTTAGGTTAGTAGTAGACGAGTTAGACGAGTGTTTACGAGTTAGACGAGTTTACGAGTTAGACGAGTTTACGAGTTAGACGAGTATCGGCGCCGTAGTGACGCCGTCGTCGAGCACGCGGCGTTTAGCGTAGAAGTAGCTCAACGCCGCGCGCTCTTGAACGTACGTCAACACGGACGAGTCTTTCACTTGGAAACCGCGGTTCCAGCCGACGCCGTTGCGACGGTCGCGCAGTACGGCGAGGAAGGTGTGCTCGTCGATGTCGGCGTTCTGTCGCTTGCTGAGTCCCTTCGTGCTGTACTTCGGACCGGCGACGCCGCCGAAACAGTAGTAGGTTTTGCTGCACAGCGCCACGATTCCGTCGCCGCGCCACTCTTCTTTGAAGAGACCCGGCGTTCGACGATCGAACAGGCGTCGGCGCGCGCAGCAGGCCGTCTCGTCCCACGCTAGTCCGGCGACGCGCCGTCGTACGTAGGCGTCCACGTGCGCGTCGCAGCATTCGGCCGGAAACCAGAGCGAACGATTCCGGAAGTAGTGTTCGCGACGTTCTTCCGGTACGAGCGCGTCGACGTCACGTCCGGCTAGGGCTATGTACGCCGAGTCGGTGTCCATAGCGCAGTACTGGAAGAGCGGACGGGGAATGTAGGCGTCGACGAAATCGTAATAAAATTCCAGCATTCTCAATTTTGCGTACTGCAATACGAAATAGCCGATATGTATCGGCAGGCCGTAGACGATTTTACGCTTATTCAGCGCCACCTCGTACAGCGCGTCGTCGACGACGACGTCCAGTTGCCGGAAGCGCCGATTGTTGACGAGCATCGACGCGCCGACCGGCGTCGCGTACTTGATTTCCCGGTGCCGATCGACGCGCGTAATCGTTTTCCCGTAGGAACTGTTCCCGAGAAGTTTAAATGTATCGGCGATGATCGATTTGTCGGGATCGATATCGCCCTCGCGGCGCGCCGTCGAAACCGCGTCGCCGAAGCGGCGAAAGCACGCTATCGGCGCGTACTCGACGATCTGGTAGACGCGCTCGACGACGAGCCCGTGCGCCAGATACCAGCGTAGGAGCGGCGTCGCGAGCAAGATCGCCGCGCCGAAGTAGCTACCGACGAGCGTGCGTTGAGGTCGCGTGAGGAGATCGTGCGATTCGGCGTAGTCGCGCATGAACGGGCTGAGATCGTCGCGCACGATATCGACGTTCTTGAATACCGGCTGCATCTCGGCGAACTTGTCGCGCAGCGCTTCCGGTACGGCGATATCGCACTGCACGAGGCCGAACAGAGAGCCGTCGCGCACCGCCTCCAGTATCGTCGAGAGCGTAATGGCGGCGGTCGGTTGCCATCGTGACGCGTCGGGCGGCGTCGGCACCGCCGGCGGTTGCACGGCGTGCCACTGGCACTCCCACATTTCGACGACTTCGTCGACGAAACGGCGCAGGTAGGCGGTCACGGCGATCGTCGCGGCGTACAGCGTCGTCATCGGTTGACCGTTGACGGCGTTCGTCGTCACGTGCGCCTGACACGTCGGGCAGCCGTGAAAATAGCAGCCGTGAAATTGATACGCCGTTCGCGTGGCGGCGCACCAGCCGTCGACTCGGTGCTTTCCGATGCGCTTCTCGCGTCCGTTCAACTGGTGACGTATACGCGCGCCGGTTTCCGCCTCCACGCGCGTCAACCACTCCACGGCCATACGACCGTAGCGGTGCACGCGTTCCGCTCGAAAGGCGTTCTCAGCGCGTCGGCGCGTGTACCAGCCCGTCGGCATCTCCTGCATTATCGCCCATAGATAGAGGCCGTTTGCGTCGAAGCCTACTATCGATCGGCACGGCGCGCCGCCGTCGCCACGAATCGACGTCACGTCGGCCTCGTGGTGGCGCGCGAAGATGATCGACGGGCCGCCGACGATCTGCGCCTGCAGCAGACGGTGCAGATCTTTGTTCGGCTCGTTGAAGAGCGAGAAATGGATCGACTTCGGCAGGTCGTTGAACAGGTACAACAACGTCAACCCCGGTACGCTGATGGCGTCCTTGAACATGTCGATACGTCGGCGCCGATTGAAGGCGAACTGGCGATCGACGGCCTCGAGAAATGGCGCCACGTCACGATTGTTATACCACACAAGAAAATCGCGCATCGACGTCATGCCCTCGTCGCGCCACGCCGTCGCGCAAATCTCGTACGCCTCCGCGGAGATTCCCTCGCGTTTCAGCTGGCTGTAGAAAGCTTCGCGCGACGGCAGGGCGGTTTCGTCCAGACGCGACAACGCGTCGATGTGCTCGTACGGAAGTAGCCCTTCGTTGCCGAGCAACCGTACGCTTTCAGAAAGCGATCGTAGCTAACGCCGGGCGCGAGGTAATTCGTTATGTCCAGGAACTTCAACGTCGTCGTCGACAGGCACATGTAATTGTTCTGACGTTTAATGGTAAACGCCGACGACGTGTGCTGCGCGTCGTCGGTTATGAGCAGGGGGGTCAAGTACTTTTTGACGACGTTCAAGTCGTACTTACCCGAATTGAATCCCAATACGGGCATTTGTCGAAGGTACGTCCACAGCCGGTCGGCGAGAGTGGCGTACGGTGACGCGTCGGCGTCGTCGTCGTCGTTGCATCGTCGCCGCCAGTCGGCGTCGAGCGCGTCGAGCGCCTCGAAGGTCGCGTCGTAGCGGGGACGTAGAATCGCGCACGCCGCCGCGCTCACCGCTTCCAGGTCGTCGATGAGGCGACGCGCGAGTTCCGACGAATCGCCGGTCGTGACGTAACAGCGCGCCGCTTCGTGACCGGGCACGTTCGACGCGACGCTCACGCTGAGCAGTTCGTGTCGCGCGATCCAGCGGCATTTGTCGCTATTCGTCGGCAGATCGTTATCGGCGAAATAGCACTCGAAATCGAACGTCGCGCGGTACGGGTAGTAGCGCAGGTCGTCGTCGCCGACGTCGATGCCTTCGTCGTCGAGCCGCTCGAATACGGACGCCGTCGGTCGGTAGACGCCGCCGGGGAACACGTGACGAACGCCGCCTTCGCACGTCGCTTCGTGACGTCGTAAATTGCGCGCGGTCCGCCAGAGGACGCTGCCGCATTTCCCGCACTTGTACGTTTTCGTGTACGCGCGCCGATCGCTTATGTACGAGAAGTGCGACTCGTACAGGTTGACGTTCAGCGTCGTGGGGTGCGCTTCGAGCGATCGACGGACTAGTTCGGCGACGTCGTTCGTCAGTCGACGATAGACGACGACGTTGATGCCGAAAACCGTCTCCACGCGATCCAGTTCGTTCAGGCGCACGCCGCCACCGTTCGAGGTCGTCGCCGTGTCGCGACGATACCGCGCGTGCAGACGTTTAGCGTCTTTCGTTAAACGGTTCGTATGACGGATACTTTGGCCTCGTCGGTGACCTTGCAGGTGAAGGGCGATGCATCGGAAGAGACACAGATGGTCGTCGCAGGGCGCGCCTCGAACATCGTTCGTCAACGACACGATGGACCTGTTGAGGCGCACGTAGGCGGGAAGCGTCGTCACGGCAACGCAGCCGATAGGATGATTGATGATGACGTTCACGAAGTAGGTGGCGTTAGTTACGAGCTCGACGATCCATCCCGAGTCGGGACGCTGCGCGATGGCGTACTGCAGTACGTCGGTAGTGCGCACGGCGTCGAGGAATCGTTCGAATGAACGGCTATCGGTAACTAGGGCGGGTGTTTCGAGGAGGCGTCCGCAACAGTTACACGAAGAATGAAAATATCGGTACCGATCCGACACCTTGTGGCGTAATACAAAACCATAACTAACGTTAATTTTAAACGCGTTCTTTTGCGCGCGAAACATTTCCCTCAGACGCGGTTCGAGTACGCGCGTACTCGTACAGGCGGTCATACGATAGTTGTAACGCGACTGTATGACGCCGCGCGCCACCGACGTCTCTATGCTACGCCGGTGCTCGTCTACGACACGCTGTAGATCGTCGGGCGACGGCGGCGCGCTAGCGGCGGCCTCCACTGATTCACTACTAGGTGGCGACGAACGGCCACACTGCAGTCTCAGATGTCGTAGCATAGCGTAACGCGTGGTGTATAGCTTGCCACATTTTGGACATTCTCGACCTTTTACGCATAGCGCTTCGTCGCCGCACATTTTCGAACTCTTTACGTGTCGTTCTAACATCGACTGCGTCGCGAAATAGCGCCCACATTTCGGACATTGCCATGGTGATGGTGGTGGCATTCTCTCTAATGATATTTTTCGAGCGTCGCTATTTATAACGGCGACGGTGACGGTGGTGGTGGTGGTGGTGGTAAGTACACCCTAGCGGGAAGAATGTTCTAACTGTGTGGTGGTTTTTCTAACTAGTGTTTCTAACCCTAGCGGTGGTGGTGTGTACACCCTAGCGTGAAGATTTTTCTAACGGTGGAATGTTCTAACTGTGTGGTGGTGGTTTTTCTAATCTAACCCTAGCGGTGGTGGTGGTTTTTCTAACTAGTGTTTCTAACCCTAGCGGTTCTAACTGGTCCTAGCGGTGGTGGTTTTTTCTAACTAGCGGTAATTTTTCTAACTAGGTAACTCGGAAACGGAAAGAACATTTTCAACGTTTTATTCGGTACTTTTACAACAGTGTGAAGCCTTCGTTTCGATAGCAAGCAAATGTTCTCTATTCTTCTAGTGTTCGTTCATTCCAGTCCGCTCCGACGTTGCACGTACGTGTGCACGGCCGACTCGAGTTGCACGCGATTCATGTAATCTCGCCAATTCGTCCCCAACAACCAGTTGGATACAAACTGGACCAAATACAATTCTCCTGCACGGCCCGTTTGCGGCTGCTGATCACCGGAAGAAATCGACACCGTAGTCTCGCTTAGTATATGCACTAGTCTCGTAAAACACGGAATAAGTGATCGACGTAGGAACGTTTCCATGACCTCGTTGAAATACCGCGTCACAATACACCCCGGCTTAACGAAACGTTGCATGTAGACGCGATTCGGCCGTCCCGCGCGATAGCCGGCCATGTGAACGTAGGGGCAGCCTTCATTTGGTTCGCATATCCCGCAATGATCCCGCGCCTTCTCCAGAACCATTTCGCCGATAGTCTCGGCGATGAGATCCATAGCCAGTCGTTCGTAACGTACGATCAACTGACTCCGGCTCGGCACGACGAGTTGCCGACACGTCCCCAGCTCCTCCGATACGCTCCAGTACGGTCCCATCGTCGCCAGGCTGTCGTTATACGTCGGTGGAGGGGGGCGCGTTCGGGGCGATCCCAGCGCCTCCTCGATTATCGCCTCCAATACGTGAGCGTCACGTACTCCTCCGCCACTACCCTACAGCACAAAGCAGTTCTACTCTTTACGTGATATCACCGTCAGCAACGCGTGTAGGAAGTCGCTCATACACTCACGTCTGGTGTGTTGCATCAGAGCGTCCTACAAACACATTATTATGATTAGTCCTCATCCTCCTTCTTCTCCTCCTCCTCCTCCACTGACCCCGCCGGCACACCCCGTTCCAACAACGTTCTTACGAACGTTGCAACCTCGTCGTACTGAGCGCGAATCCTTTCGTTGTTTGCAAGCATTTTTTGGAGTACGCAGCGCACTTCCTAAAGCACATAAAGCACAACTGTTAGTACATCAAACTACTACGAAATAGGCTTGCTTCATAGGCCAACCAAAACGCTCTTATATATTGTTCGGCCGACTCGGCTAATAGTTCAAAGCTCTGCTTGCTTAGTTCCAGCCCCTGACGATCTCTCATTCGTTGTCGTTCGTTGGCGTGCTTCAATAAATCTACCAGTAGCGGCCAATTTTCCTCCTCTTCCTACAAACAACACAACAACAACAACATTAGTCATCGTCGTCGTCATATCTTTTTAGTGTGCGGACTGTATACGAGGGGTCCCCGTTCCAAGTCGTCTTCCGCACACTAATCTCCACTTTAGTACCGGTTAACTCGAGCACGGTATCGCGGAGATCCTCCTCGTTCAATTCCGTCAGGTACTCGGCCGTGAACTCGACGAGATTAGACATTTGGCTATCGAACAACGTAAGCCAAAGCTCATCTTCGTCCTCCTCGCCGTCCTTCACCATCACACGCAACGCAAAGAAATATTTCGGTACAAACACTTCACCGTGCGTTCGACATATCAGGACCCCGTCTTTGTTTGTCTGTAATTTCCGGCGACAACGGGAACATCCCAAATAGGTGGTGCCGGGTTCGCCTTTGTACGAGACGGCCTCGATCGTAACGGGTGACAGGATTCTATATACGCCGTTGACGGCGCACTTCAGATGTCTCAGACTCACCGCTGTGGCGCGTGTCGACGCCGCCGATTCACGCTCCATAGAACCGCTCCGCGACAGGACCGGGGGCTGCGCGGCCGTCTCGTCGGGCTGTTCCAAGCGCGCCTCTTCGGCGCTCCGTTTTCGGCCGACCGTCAACGGGGCCTCGATCAGCGTAACGGGGCGCTTAACGGGTGGTGACACCCCCGTTGACAAGGCTGCAATCAGTGCCGAAGGTTGACTGCTGCTGGCCGCCGCCGCCGCCTTCATCGACTGCTTACGCGGCGCCTTCGACTTTTTTGTTTGTTGTTGTTGACTTTCATCCGCCATGTTGCGGAAGAACGTCTGCTGCTTGCTGCTCTGTAGAAAGAATACACGGTTAGAAGTTCGGCGTCATACAATATAACATTTTCTCACCCGTTTTATACCTTTTCCAAATAACACGCATGCGCACTTCACCCTAATACGTCATCTTATTCAATTATCAGTGTGCGTGCCTCGTACATTTCAGACATTTTGTTTTCGAAAAAAAGCATCCGGTCACCTCGGTACATTCGCCGTTAAATCTCTCCTTACATCGATTTTCTCTAATATCGATGCACCTCGCGTGTCCTGACTCCACAGAGAATCTATACAACGTTTAGTTTCGTGCTTTTAACGTTTCGTTTATTGTTTTTGAAATGTCATTGTCTACACTATAACGCGCATGCGCACTTCACACTCATATCCTTATCTTTTTTCAATTATCGTCGCGCATACTTCATCCAACCCAGGCATTTTGTTTTCGGAAAAAAGTTAGCGTTCACGTCAGTGCATACATTGTCAAATGTGACTTTTACCGCAAATTTCTCTAATATCTATGCATCTCGTGTGTCCTGATCCCCCAGCGATCTTATACAACGTTTTATTTCGCGCTTTTAACGTTTCATTTATCGTTTGTAAAAATCCATTGTTCTCCGTTCACATTCCAACTCGTTAAGTCACGCGCAACAGATGTCACACATGTGCGCTTAACGCATTCCGTTTACTCTCCGAGGAATTTGTTTTAGGAAAAAAAGCTAACGTTCACGTCAGTGCATTCATCGTCAAATGTGACTTTTACCGCAAATTTCTCTAATATATACGCATCTCGTGTTTCCTGACCCCCCAGTGATCGTATATAACGTTTAATTTCGTACTTTTAACGTTTCGTTTAACGTTTGTAAAAATCCCTTTGTTCTCCGTTCACATGTCAATCAAAATCAGTCGTAGTGTCATGCGCCGCCGCCACCGCTGTTTTCACGACGCGCACATTTCATACACGCTTTTACAACCACGCAAACACGTCGTCTCCACCCATCGCTCTAACAACATGTCCACAACGAAACCACGGTAAGACATTTTATTTAAATGCACGTTTTTATTGTTGTAACGTATTTAAACAGTGCTTACTATAACATGCATGCATTTTATTTAAATGCATGTTTTTATTGTTGTATTATTTAAATGTTTTACTAGTATGCACGTTTTTATTGTTGTAATGCATGTTTTCACTATTTTTACCGTTTAAACATGCATGCATGCATTTTATTTAAATGCACGTTTTTATTGTTATTTAAACACATGTATTTTTAACATGCATGCATTTTATTTAAATGCACGTTTTTATTGTTGTTTTATTTAAATTGTTTTATCGTTTAAATGCATGTTGTATTATTTAATGCATACTAGTACGCATTTTACCGTTTAAACATGCATGCATTTTATTTAAACAATGTATTTTACCAAGACAGTATTTTATTTCAATTTACTATCTCACTCATTTTATTCATCCTTTGTCTATTTCATAGACCGATCCAACTGCCTACAAGGGACACATATACCCCGCGTAGGGCGATTGTACTCCCCGACGCGTCGACGACAAAGTCGACACGAACAACATGCGAGGTCACGCCGTCCGTCCGTGCGCCGCCTTCGCCAGCGCCTGTTACGCCGTCGCCCAATGTCACAGCAGCAGCAGCAGCTTACTACAGTGACGATGATGAGATTGTTCCCGATCTAGCGCGAGTCTTTCTCGTGAAGCTACCAAACGGCTTATGGAGGACACTAACGCCTCCAGAACTCTATCGGCGGGAAGGCTTCGGTCTTCCGCCGGAGATCGACTCCCCGCCGGCGACCGACAGGCGCCAACCCGTCGGTCGCGGGCGAACGCTGCTATATTACACACAATAAATATTCCAGTCACTACTCACGTTTTCACGCGTCTATTTTCAATGCATAAACACCCTACTGAATGTTAGTGTATTTATGCATTTGATAATCCCACGACTAGACGTATTTAAACGCATTGCTTTCGTTTTAATCCGTCCACCAGAACAACGCCGTTAGCCAGCTATGCTGTCATCCAGGGGTCAAAGACCAGTAGGACAGCAGCCCTTATCGCTGCAGCAGTCGTCGTCGCTCCTCTTGCTGTCAACATCACATACGGGGACATCTCAACGTTTATACAATGGTTTTAATACACAATGGTTAGCGTATTGCTTACGTCAGCACAACTCCTACCCCAGCGTATTGCTTACGTCAGCCTACCCCAGTTATAGGTGGTCCGTTTATACAATGGTTTTAATACACAATGGTTAGCGTATTGCTTACGTCAGCACAACTCCTACCCCAGCGTATTGCTTACGTCAGCACAACTCCTACCCCAGTTATAGATGGTCCACTTCACTTTAGCGTGGTTATAAAGTACGAAACTAAACTTATATACTTTAGCATGGTTATAAAGTACGAAACTAAACTTATATACTTTATTATTAAACGCATTATTGCTTACGTCAGCGCGCTCTAGGTACGACGTTGATCGCTAGGACTAAAATACTCTCTGCACTCACCGCTAGGTGGCATCTCTCTAGTGTACTGTCAATCATCCAATTAGTATCAAATTACATCGCTCATCAATCACGTTTTTTATAAGTAGGTTTCCCAAACTCATTAGTGTCAACCACAAAGCCTTTGATCTTTTTTTATGCATAGGATTAGTCTCGCATTTTTGCTGACTCAGCGGTGTGCTCGAAAACGATTAGGGGTCATTAAATTCTTTTTTATAAGTAGGCTTTTGAGATCGTACAGGTCCTACTATCTACTAATGTCTGCAATCGCCCGATATCCATTGCATTAACGTACTTTCCACCAATTCGAATTTCCGGAGTTGGAAGCTGGTCGACCCATACTGACAGGCGGAAAATTTTTCATTTCTTGCATACCAAACTGTCACCGCGCGCCTAGCTGGAGCACCCTATCCAATACATTCCATTGTGCACATTAGTTAAAAAGCAGTGTTATACAAGAGGATGTAATAGAAAATAAGTGTTCAAACGAATATGAAACACAGTTACAATTATTGAGTTGTGTCATATTTAGATATACATATTCACACAAAACTTACAACATATAAATGCCATTGAATAGATATACATATATAGCAAATAATAACCATTAATGTTGTGTGCTAGTTTTGCAACGGTATGTATCAGGGCCTATAATATGATGCCCGAAACTAGGGGGGTGTTAATGTGCATACTATATGTATTGAGCAAGACGTTGCCAGCGTGCTGCTATGTTCGTAAATAGTTCTGTAATTTAGCGCCTTTTTGTTCTGATAATTTAACGCCTTAAATTCATCGAGTCCTCATTGGATTGCAAAAAAACAAACAAAGGAAAACAACGTGTTGCCATGGTGAAAATAACGTCCGTTGATAACTACGTGAACAATTCAATCGCGAGGACTCGAAAACGAGCCGAACACTCTGGCAGACGACATTATTGAATAAAAAATTGTATTTATTAAAACGAAATACTACACCCCTTAGATAAAGATTGTTTCAAACGTTCCTTTGGATTTCCTCGAATACAGAATGAAAAATGCCAGACACTTTAGATAGAGCTTTCCCTCTACTAGCAATCCCCATTTATAAGGTGAGAGAAGAAACGTGGCATTTACTTATTGGAATAACGAACATGACATGGCCTATATAAGACAGCTTCACATTTTCACTTCTCGAAAACGACCAATGTCAGCAATTTTATGATAGCATATATATATATATATAACCTATTGTGAAAAAAGGAGGCACTGTTTTAACAGAAGGCAATTTCAGTGCACCATGCTGACGTAACATTTTTAGTAGTTACAGAGCTACAACAAATTCGGCGACGCAGTCAGGAGCAGAGACCTAATATTCCCAGTTTGGCGACTGGCGAATTGGGAAGAGTAGGTACTGGTGGCGCGACGGCTTTCTATACAATAAGTATTTTTCCAAAAACAAACCACAAGTACACATTAAATTATTACTACATTCATCTAACTGCTGAAGCAAGTCGCGTATTGGGTTTCATCAGGAGAAATGTATTGAAGCAATCAGCATATTTCACTATGGTTCGCCCAAACCTCGAATGTGCGAGCGCCGCATGGGACCCTTACACACACACACACACACACACACACACACACACACACACACACACACACACACACACACACACACACACACACACACACACACACACACACACACATATAAAAGAACTAGACAAAGTACAGCGGCGAGCAGCAAGATTTGTAACGAGTAACAACAGTCGGGAAATCAACGTAACATTAATGATGAATGAACTAAACTGGGAGTCCCCAGAGCGTATCAGAAAGATCAACCGCCTGGTGTTATTCTATAAATCCCTACACGCACAGACAGCTCTGCCTTTGCCACACCACATTGTTCGCTCAATCAACAACACGCGTGGCTATAGTGTGCGATTATTCAGGTGTCAGCCAGGACACAGGTTTACTCTAATAGCTTTTTCAACAGAACTATAAAGAATGCGAACGATTGATTCGAAACAGGTGTGTCTGCAGCCACGGTGGATACTTTTAAAACTAGATTGGACAGACACATGTAAAGTTCCTGCAGTGCTATTGCACGCACACCCGCCATGTTGGCGTGATGATTTTTGCCAATTAATATATACAGGTGTATATATATATACCTATATGCTACGCACTGTGAAGCATTTCATTGAGATAACTGACGCCGTTAACGTAATCCAACACGTTCGTGAGCCTACACACATCGATGGCCACACTATCGACCTCATCCTTACACGGGCTGAGAATCACTGAATTGTTTCCACGAAAACTTCGTCGCTTTTCTCCGATCATTTTTGGATCGAATGCGTTATTGATATCTTAAAGCCAACTGTCCTTAGGAAACAAATAATGTATCGGAAATATATGAGCATCAACAAGCCGACGTTTCGCGATGACATTGCAGCGTCGACACAGGTTGCAATGCCCTCTGCCAGCGACGCAGATGAACTTATCACTGTATACAACACCGTGTTGTCCGACCTCGTCCAGAAACACGCACCCTTACTGTCACGTCGTGTAGCTGTCCGCCCACTGGTGCCTTGGTACAACGAGAAGCTGGCCGACGCTAAGAGAACACGACGAAAACTCGAACGAAAATGGCGACGCACATCCCTTACTGTACATCGCGATATATACAAGGCACAATGTGCATACGTCAAGAAACTAATCAACACTGCAAAATCAGACTACTTTGCATCCGAACTTGATCAATGCTGTGGCAATTCAAGACGACCGTACTGTTTGATGAACGGGCTCCTGCAGCGACGGAAATCCGTTCACTTACCACAAAACGACAACACGCAAGAACTCGCAACACGTTTCGCCACTTTCTTCTCAGCAAAGGTCGAGACGATTCGTGAGACGCCAGGTGACTACCCCGCCGCCACACCTAGCTCAGATGTCGAGAAGTGGCAGACCTCCAGTGTACCACGATTACACACGTTCGCGACAGCGTCGACATCTGATATTCGCAGTCTCATTACCAAGTCGCCAACGTCATCTTGCGCGCTCGACCCATTGCCAACATGGCTACTTAAAGACGTTTCGGACGGATTAGCGCCAATTCTGACGCAACTGATTAACACATCCATCACACACGGTGCCGTCCCTCGTTGCCTAATACATGCTGACGTCACCCTGTTACTAAAGAAGCCTAATCTAGATGCTGACAACTTGTCACACTACAGACCCGTCTCGAATCTTCCTGGAAGTTCATCGCCAAATGTTTGTTGCTGCACGCGATGAGTGCAATAACGTTATATCTCTCACAAAGACGAAGTACTACCAGGACAAGTTGCTAAATGTAAAAAGCGTCAGTTCTCTCAGTGGGAAGCCACCACTTGCGTACCCAGAACATACCTGCGCATGTGATTGCTGCAATGCATTTTCCGTCTATTTTGAAACTAAGGTTGCCGAAATTCGCAGTGAGTTACACGTTGCCCGACAGCGCATCACGCCGCCGCACGAACCGCGTTGCTACGTGACGCCGGTTGACAGTTTCACACCAACAACAGTTTGTGAAGTAACATCTATCATCCGAGCGAAGTGTAAAACGTCTACACTTGATCCTCTGTCCTCTGGTCATGTAAAGCAGAACATTGACACACTTGCTATCACTGCTGCCAGTATAACAAACGCGTGCGTAACGGAAGGAGAAATGCCGCTTGAATTGAAGCGTGCTCTTGTGCACCCATTATTAAAGAAACCATCTCTGTGCAAAGACACGATAAGCAACTACCGCCCAGTCAGCCATCTATCGCAACTGTCAAAGATAATTGAAAAGGTGGTGGCCACCAGACTGAACACTCACTTGGTCAATCAAGCACTGACTGATCCTCTTCAGTATGCATACAAACGACACCATTCAATAGAGACCGCCCTACTTTGTGTGGTAAACGAAATTAGGATGGCCCTTGACCGTAGACAAGGCACTGTCGTCTTGCTCATTGACCTAAACGGTGCGTTCGATACGATCGACCACACAATACTTCTCAATCGTCTACAACGGCGCTATGGCCTCGCCGGAGTTGTATTACGCTGGGTTGAGTCGTACCTTTGCGATCGCAGGCAAAGCTCTTGGCTCTATTTGGCGGAGATAGATCGTTGAAATTGGTGGTGTATCAAAGTTCATAAGCAAGTGGAATTACTGATTGATAAGTATTATTCTTGCCTTAATATCATTCATAAAGTAGCAGTAAACATATATTGAGTAGCAGTTGTGCTTAAAGTTAGTTAGATAAAGTATTTTAGGACACTTTAGTCTAGTGAGTGATAATAGGGTACGTTAGCTTACGGCTACGATAAGTTTGTAAACAAGATTTAACAAACCTCGTTATGTGGTAGAATATATAGGTGATAAAGTAACAACCATAAACTACCTACATAAGATAATATCTGTGTAAGTCAGTACCTGCTAGACATTTTGATAAGGTAGCTTTGTTGTTAAAATTAAGCATTTGCGATAATCGGGCGAACTAAGTTTATGTAGCTAGTGTCTCTCTTATTCGCTAGGGCGCTGTATAACCTAAATAAATAAGGCAGGCTAGCGTACGCAATCTTACGTAAAGTGTAACATTTGTGCACAGAAAACAAACAGTCTTCTTAAAGACTACATAGACAGTGAATAGTGTAAACACAGTTGACAAAACTATTTTAAATAGCTAATTAGATTATTATTATTAAATAAATTCTGATATGGCGCCTTGCAAGCGGCAAGTCAAGGCAAAGAGACACAGTTGGGTAGATTTTGCCTTATCCGGCTGTACGAAGTCATGGACAGAAACCAAGGAAGAGGGATTCACCTTTCAGTGCGTGAGGTGTTGGAAGGTGAAATGTCTGGAGAAAGAGGTAGCTAGGTTGGTAGATATTGTGAAGGGGATGGAGATGAGAATCAGCAAGGAGACAGATGGAATGGAGAGAGACGACAGGGATAAAGTTGGGAATACTGTGAAACTGAAGGGGCAGAGTAGTGGCAACAAGACCGAGGAAAGGAGACTGAGAGGAGGGAAGGTGATCGGAGGGGAAGAAAGTGGAGGATCGACGGCAGGAAATGTGACAGGTGTGAAGGTGGCAGGAGAGAAAGAGGTAGGAGGGAAAAAGAGACGGGAGAGGAGAGAAGGAAATGCAATGGGAGGAAAGATGACGGGAAGAAAGGAAGTGAGAGTACATGTGACAGAAGAGAAGTCGGGAGGGACGATGACAGGAAGAAAGGTGACAAGAGAAACAGCGTCAGGAAAGAATGGAACGGACGAGATTGTGACGGGAGAGCAGAAGACAGGGGAACAAGATTACAACCAGACAGATGCAAACCGTAGAAAGAGCTACACTGAGGCAGTGATTGAGGGGGCAATGAGGAAAGAGAGGGTGTTTATGGGCGATTCGATTATGAGAAAGACAGATAAGACTCTAAGCGAGGGGAGGACGTCGTTGTTTGTCTACCGGGGGCTAGGATAGAACATGTAACTGAAAGGGTAGAGAAGGTACTGGGGCATGGCAAGGGAGGGTCTATACTAGTACATGTAGGGACAAATAACGCAGAGAGGGAGGGAACAACTGGGATAGTTAAGAAGTACAGACAGTTAGTGAAGAAGTTAAAGAAGACAAGAGTAGAACAGATTATCCTCTCAGGAATTTTGCCAGTAATGGGAGGAAGGGGGACGACATATAGAAACTGCAAGAGGATGGCGATCAACGCACTAGTTGAGCAGATGTGTAAAGAAGAGGGGGTGGGATTCGTAGATTTATGGGGATACTTTGTTGGGAGGGAAGATATGTACATGAGAGATGGCCTACATCTAAGTGGAAAGGGGCAGCAGTTTTCTCAGAGAACTTGCTGCAATCTGTTGACAGTGGGACAGGCTGCATCTATTTAAACTAGATTCGCAGGGGGGATTCACAGAGAAGTCTGAAACTGGAGGCATAGATAAAGACAGCAGAAATAAATCGGCAAAGAACAGCCTGGAAAACTGTTCTGAATCAGGATATAAATGCATTTGTTTAAATGCAAGGAGCATAGTAAACAAAAGAAGTGAACTAAACATTATGGTAGAAGATATTGACCCTCACATAATAGGTATAACCGAATCGTGGGCCACCACTGATATATCAGATGCCGAATTGGGACTAACAGGATATGTAATGTTTAGGAAAGATAGAATAGGAAGAAAGGGAGGTGGAGTTATTTTATATATTAAAGAATCTATCCAGGCTTATGAAATAAAATTAGAAAGAGAAGCAAATTGCGAAGAAGCTGTTTGGTGTAACATAGTTACAGGAAACTCAACGTTAACAGTTGGGTTAGTTTATCGAAGTCCAAACATAAGCATAGAAGAGAATGAAAAAATACAAAACGCTATAAGGGAAGTAAGCAAACGGGAACTGTGTTATTATGGGGGACTTTAACCATGGGCATATAAAATGGAAATCTCTACAGAGTATGGGTAGTGAGGACCACAAGTTTTAGTTTTAGTACAAGATAGTTTCCTTTCTCAACATGTGCTAGAACCAACCAGGGGAGAGAATGTGTTAGACTTAGTTTGTCCTCACAGAAAGAATTAGTTGACAATGTCAAGATATGTGAGCCACTGGGGAGTAGTGATCACAACCAGATACATTTTACCATCAAAGTAAAATCAGAAAGGAATAGTAAAAGCAGTATAGGAGAAATTTCCACAAAGGAAGGTATAAGGACATGAGGAAATATTTAGCAAAGATAGACTGGAATAACACTGAAGAATAAGACAGCAACCGAATGCTGGAATATCTTAAATAGTGAAATTAAGTGCATAGTCGATAAATTTGTACCTTTCAAAAAACAAGGGAAACGGTCTAAAAAGAAACACTTATCGAAAGAAGCCATTAGAAAAATTAAGTATAAACAAATGATGTGGAAGTCATATAGATGTACTGGAAATGATGAAGACTACAACATTTATAAAGAAGCACTTAATCAAGCTACAGCTGAAATTAGAAATTCAAAGAGAAGCTATGAAAAAAAATTAGCTAGTAATATAAAACATGACAGTAAGAGTTTTTATGCGTATATTCGAAGCAAACAGAAAGTTCAGGATAAGGTCGGTCCTCTAGAAGATGGTGCTGGAAATACAATATCGGAGGGATTCTTAATGGCAGAAGACCTGAATGAGTATTTTAGTTCAGTGTTTACCAGGGAAGATATTAGTTCACTGCCAGTACCAGAGGCTAAGTTCAGGGGGGCAGATTCAGACTATTTAGGACAGTTAGTTGTAACCTCGGAAATGGTAGCTAAGAAAATAAGGGCTATGAAGGATAATAAATCACCTGGAGTGGACGGGATTCCGCCCAAACTACTATTGGAAATTGTAGAACAAATTAGCGTACCGCTTGCAACAGTTTCAATTTGTCATTAGAAGAGGGAGTGGTTCCTTTAGAATGGAAAGAGGCAAACATTATACCGTTATTTAAAAAAGGTTCGAGAAACAAGTCGGAGAACTATAGACCAGTGAGTTTAACATCAGTGATTTGCAAATTATTAGAAAGACTAATTAAAGATCACATGGTGGATTTTCTTGTTAAACATAACTTGATAAACCCATCTCAACATGGGTTTTAAAAGCGAGGTCATGCTTAACAAATATGTTATGTTTTTTGGAAGACATCACTAGGTGGGTAGATGAGGGATCACCAGTAGATATCATCTATTTAGATTTTCAAAAAGCTTTCGACAAAGTACATCAAAGATTACTCCTTAAGCTAAAGGCCCATGGCATAGGAAATGGTATAATAAACTGGATAGAAAAATGGCTGAATGACAGAAGACAACGTGTAGTAGTTGATAGGGAGGCTTCAAACTGGAAATCGGTATTGAGTGGGGTACCACAGGGATCAGTACTAGGACCTATATTATTCTTAATATATATCAACGATTTGGACGATGATATAACAAGCAAGGTGTTAAAATTTGCGGATGATACAAAAGTGTTTAGAAGGATTAAAAGTGATGGAGACAGATAGCATTTACAAGATGATCTTGATAGGTTGATCAAATGGTCTAAAAAGTGGCAAATGCTGTTCAATTTTGGGAAATGTAAATGCCTCCACACAGGTCATGGGAATGAAGAGGTAAAATATAAAATGGGGGGTACTGTTCTAAGTACTACTGTAAAAGAAAAGGACTTGGGGTTAACCATTAGTGCTGATATGAAGGTTTCAGAGCAGTGCGGAATTGCAGCGTCAAAGGGAAATCAAATCCTTGGATTAATTAGGCGAAATATAGCGTATAAGAAAAAAGAATTAATAGTACCGCTGTACAAAACAATAGTGAGGCCTCATTTAGAATATTGTATACAAGCATGGAGGCCATATCGCAAGAAGGACATAGATATGCTAGAAAGAGTACAGAGGAGAGCGACTAAAATGATACCAAATCTGAGGGATCTTAGTTACGAAATACGCCTAAAAGAATGTGGTTTAACAACATTAGAGACCAGGAGATTGAGAGGAGATCACATAGAAGTGTTTAAAATATTGAATGGTTATGAAAATATTGATAGAAACATTTTTTTCTCAGTTAAGAAAAATAGAAGGACCAGAGGACATGAAGCTACATTAGTAAAGGAGCAGTGTAGATTAGGACTGTAAATGAATGGAACAGATTATCTCCTGATTGTGTTGGTGCTAGTAGCGTGAATATGTTTAAAAATAAAATCGACACACACCTTAAAAAGGCGGGATACATGTAGATAAAAAGTATTGGACTCTCGATAAGCCAAAAGGCTTCCTTGTCCACCTGCCATCCAGAGTAATTTTCTGGATGGCAATCTTGTTAAATCTTGTTAAAAGTGTTGTTGTCGGTAGCGCAATTTCAAGAGAAACGACTCTCCACATTGGTGTACCGCAAGGATCAGTGTTAGGTCCACTGCTGTTTTCTTTATATGTGCAGCCGATCGGTGACATCATTCGTAGCCATAATTTGAAGTATCACCATTATGCCGATGACTTACAATTGTTATGTCATTTTGACTTGAATGTCATTTCTCTTACTACCGCTGTGCATCGTGTCGAGCAGTGCATCGACGACATCAAATCCTGGATGACGTTCAACTACTTGCTGATGAATGATGCAAAAACCGAGGTTCTACCGGTTGTACCCAGGTCGGCATCTGATTTGGTTGCTGGACTGCATGTGCGCGTTGGATCTGAACTCGCCTATGCCGCTTAGATTATTGCAATTCGCTTCTGTTTGGCACTTCTGCCAAGAACATCGCCAGGCTGCAGCGACTGCAGAATGATGCTGTTCGTCTAATAACTCGGCGTGCGCGATGCGACAGTGCGTTACCACTACTGCGCCAACTCCACTGGCTGCCTGTACAGCAACGGATTACCGACAAAATAGCAGAACTTACATATAAGGCGTTAAATGCTGAACTATCGCCACCATATATGCAGTCACTTGTGTCAGCTTATAAACCAGCCAGACATCTTCCTTCTGCTGAGGGTAATAATCTTGTCGTTGCGAGAGCCCGAACCAAAGCTGGTGAATGCGCATTCGTTCACGCTGCCGCTACAGTATGAAATAATCTACCAACTACTGTTACTTCCAAAACCTCCCTGCAATCCTTCAAGGCAGCCTTAAAAACTTACCTTTTCATTACTGCGTTTTCTGCTTGAAAGACCATAGAAACATTTTTATTCTAAGTTATTCATATTTTTTTATCTTCTTAACAGCCGAAATCACATTTTAACTACTTACTTTACCATGAGAATTTTTTTCTTTTTAATCTATTGATGTTGACACAGCATTACTATCTTAATTGTTTTTACTTTTATATTTAAATTTGTTTAATTTTTACTATTTATATTTTAGTTTTATGTAAAGCGCTATGAACGCAATGGATATGGCGCTATATAAAATAAAGATTATTATTATTATTTTGTCTCCAAGTTGCTCGAGAGACAGGTCGCACGGTGCCTACTTGATCACGCAACTGCGAACGACCTACTCGACTGGAACCAGTCGGCCTATCGACCGTACCACTCAACTGAAACTGCTCTAGTGCTTGTACAGAATGATATTCTTCAGGCATTAGACCGGCAGTACGGGGTGATACTCATACTACTCGATATGTCTGCCGCATTCGACACCGTCGACCACGACATCCTGATCTCGCGTCTAGAAAAACGCATTGGTGTGTCTGGCTCCGCGCTAGAATGGGTCCGCTCATATTTGACCGATCGAACACAATCCGTGAAAATACAAGGCCGTGCTTCCGACCATTCAAATATCGCTTTCGGTGTTCCCCAAGGCTCAGCAGTGGGGCCATTGCTTTTCACCATCTACACGTCCCCAATCGGCGATATCATCAAACAACACAACTTGAACTATCACATGTACGCAGACGACACGCAGCTGTACATCAAATTCGACATCACTGATGAAATCGACAGACTATCATCGCTGCATACAATCGAACGCTGCGCCAACGACGTCCGCGCGTGGATGAACACCAATTTGCTAAAAGTCAACGAGGACAAAACAGTCGCGCTCGTCTTGGCATCACGCACCAACCAGAAGAAACACAACATCACAATGATAAAGATCGGCGACTGTGACATCACTCCTAGTTCGAGTGCCTACATCATCGGCGTTGTGTTCGACGTTGAAATGTCGATGGTACGTCATGTGCAACATGCTAGCCACATTCAAACGACTTTTAAAAACCCAACTGTTCCGTGTAGCATTCAATGTTTAGTTTAGTCTGTGATCTCGTACGTGTTTTTAAATAATTTATTTCATTTAACTAACTTATTCATGCCTTATGATGCACATATTATGTCACGTTTTAATTAATGCTATATCATTTTACCACCTAATCTTATTGCCTATGCATTACGCATCACTGTTTTAGCAATTTATTTATTTATTTTTATTATCATTTATTTAACTAGCATGTTTTAATATTCATGTATTAATCTATTTTAGCGCCTCTGAATGGACTTTTGTCTAGAATTATGGCGCTCTACAAGTTGACATTATTATTATTATTACATTATCTTATCGATTCTTATATCACACAATGGATCGTTCCCCGGTAGTACTATAGTGCAAGCATAGTCTCGCTTCCAAGCAAAATACTCATTGTAAAGTGTATCGTTTTGTCAAGTTTTATCAAATATGTAGCTAGGTTTTTCAGTGATGCAAAATCTTTGACATAAATGTAGGAATGCTTCGGCAAGTAAGACTTGTAGTCGGCGCCTCCTAGAACAATCGGCACTATTCCTTCATATAAGCGCGTCCAAACCTTCTCTGTCAGGGCAGATGGGGTTCTCAAACGACAAATAGAATTTATGATTTACGAACAAGTTACCCCGGTACCAGCTCTGCGAGTAGTTCTGACTGTTCCGTCTCTAACTGACACACGTGTCCTGTACATTTTCCAACTATATCAACTTTAATATACCGTTTCAATTAATTGATGTACGTTTCCCTTCTGCTCGGGGTATTACAATTGCCGACCACCCACAACACTAAGCCACTGGATCTTTCGCAACCTTCTCTTTATTCGGAAGACACATTCCGTACGGCCGGACGATGTCATCATTCATCATGTGTCCAGTTGAACCATGTATTGTAAGGTTTCTTGACTCGGCCCGTTCTAGTAGGCGATTCTCGTAAAAACGTCATCCGCTGCTGGTGCGGCAGGCGGTATGACGGAAATGCGTCTCGCTTACTTGCGAGTATTGCATGAAACAGGATAATGTCGCCCGCATTATATACTGAGTGATCATTGGAATACTGACACGAGATTGGCGTGCCGCATTCAGCTCTTCCTTCTCGTTTCCTTCCAAACCAAAACGGTTGACCAATCGACCTATTTGTCCATGTGAGAATACGAATGACGCGGCCAATGATTCTCTCGTTGTTCTGTTCGCTTCTGCGCCCGTCCTTAGGTCGATTAATTCGTGGTTTGTCCGTTATGCTCTTTCTTATGCTGTGTCCCTTCGACACTGTGTGCATTCTGTGTCGGCCATGCATAATGCAGTATTCTTGACGTTCTGATGTCGATTCTTGGCAATACGTCGTAGAACATCAATATCATCCCAGGTATATTTATATTACGAAAATTTGTGTCTTCGCGCACTTCTGAAGCCCAAATAGCGACCCGGTTTGCGCTATTCTGCACCGCTGCGGTCGTGCGTTACCGCATCGCGCTCATAAAATGAGCGATATAGTGGCGTATGTTGGTGCAAATCGGGGCACTATGTACGCCTTAAAAGTGCACTAAGACGCGTAACCGTAAATATGCGTGGGATAAAGTTGAATAATTGAACTAACGCACTGATGTATCAAAGTTAGGCAAAACTAAAGTTACAACGGCGATATCGATGTGGATCAGGATTCTACGCAAGTGCCCATATGTAAATTACATTTCCTAAGTAGTTCTTGCGTCGCGCAATTCCGTGACAATGCGATATCATTGAACTAGACAATGGACGAATTTAGTCACATATCTAGTTAGAACAGCAACGACATAAATATATGTAGATAGCATAGTACATACGTCTCAATAAATTCAAACGATGTGTTCTCTTCGTTTCCCTAGTTCCCTTTCACAAATGTCTTCGTCTTCCAGACCAGATTACCGGTATTTTGGGCGTTGAACATAATATGGCATATCGCGTGTACACAGCAGCCCAGCGCTTTAGCGCCTATGAAAAATTAGCTGCCAACAATAATGTGGTTGAAGACGATTGGTATGTGGCTGGTCAGTGTTAAAACGATGCCCTTGGCTAGACGAATGACGGAACCACTTTATCGGTGCCAGTGCTGTGGCCTTCATCTCGCCAGTGCTTAGTCCTGATTCTAATTTTATAGATAAACCAGTCTATGTTGTTTTGTGTATATAAATCTGGTTTGATTTGGTTTTAAAACTGCAAATGTGAAATACATAGGCCCACACACCACAAGTTATAACACTGTTGGATTGCAACAAAAATAGCATTGTCACCATTGAACGAATATCCCGTTTACACTTCAGCAAACGTGTCCAGCATGTGGACTACTTCTTAATTTCTGTATAAATTATAGATTACATGAAGATCTGCAGATCCAGCGCCCAACAGATATTTACACGTTACACGTGAAGGAGTTCATGAAGAGACCGGATAATTGCACACTTCTGCCAGGCAAGAAGGATGTCGTGAAAGTTGGTACGAAGTAGGTGCAGAAATATACTTTGACTGACTATAAGGAACAATAAGAATTCAATGTAGACATTATTGTCCATGCCGCTCCATGTTTAAAATGGTGTTCGTAGTTGTTTTGTAATTGCCATTGTTGGGGTTATAGCATGGTGGTTGCTGGTATGTATGAAAAAAAAAAAACGGCGTACGTTTCCTATTGATTTGAAGATAGCCTTTTCTATCTATGACGCTGGACACGCAGCTAAAATGCCACTCCATATTTTTTTACTTGAGCGTGTTATATTTTCGCCGAATTTAGGTTTAGACCTATATTTTTTTTAACATCATTTACTTAACATGTAGGAAAAGAATACATGTATAGATATCCTACAACGACAATAATAAATTAATGTAATTGACCCGTGTAAACCGATGACGCTGGACATGCAAAAATTGGTCATTATAGAAAACGCAGTGTACATTTTTAGTTTGAATTTTTTAAACATGATTTTTTTACTGTACATTCCCAATACATACTCCATTTTCCCAGTGAACTCAGAAAAAATAAATACAGCATTGTTTTTGTATGGCACTACTTCAAACTTCAATTGGACACGTCATTTTGACCGTTTTTGGCAACTTACGGCCAATTTCTGCCATTTAACAAAATTAACAAGGCTGTCAAACCTTACTTGTCCTGAAAGAACGTAATGACATCAATATATGGTGAACATTTCGTTAGACTGACTGTATAATTGACGATGTCAGAGACAAAAGACACGATTTTTGTCATCTGTACAGTTTTTGAGACATTGGCCCATAAACACTTTTTCCTAGTTCCGCACATGATGTGAACACGTGTATTCACGTGAATATACGTACGTCTAGGACCGTACCAATTAATTTATCAAGTTCTGCACGCGAACAAAAAAAACACGAATTCACTTGAATGTGTGTACAGGTAAAACAGTGCCAGTTTCTTCAGTTCCACATCTGAAAAAATAAGTGAATTAATTATTCACCTGAATACACGTGCTGCTAGAATCGTATTGGTTTCCCCAGTTCGACACGTGAAATTTTAAAACATGTGAATTCACGTGAATACACCTTCCACTACAACCATACCAGTTTTTTTCAGTTCAATACGTGAATTGATGAAGATGCACGTGCATTCACGTGAATACATGTGAATTAATTATACACACACTGGTGGAGCCGTACCAGTTACGAACAAGAAAGACATTTGTGAAACTGCATGGTTCCAAATTGGTTCCTTGTTTACTGGATAGTTTGGAGGGGGGGGGGGGCAAAACCTCCAATTGCACCCCCCTTAATTGAGGCTTGCCAAAAAACCTCAAATGGCATCGGAACAAAATTAATTAAATATAAAGTGCCATGCAAGTGCAAGTGTCGCGAAACGTTCTCAGAACGTTTTTACAACTTTAGCAATACATCTTACGACAGATTACTAATTTGAAACTCACAATACATAGTATCCCCATGTCTTGACCGAAAATGATTGGGCATGTAGCATACTATACCATTAATTTACTTGCGTTTTGCAATAAAATGTACATTGTGTCAGAACGTTCTGGTAACGTTCTCATAACGTTATTGAAGCGTTACGTTCCACGAACGTTCAACGAACGTTCTTCGAACATTGTGTAGGAACGTTCTAGTAACGTTCTCATGACGTTATTGAAGCGTTACGTTCCACGAATGTTCTGCGAACGTTTCTGCCATTAACATATGCAGAT
Source organism: Paraescarpia echinospica (assembly GCA_020002185.1). NCBI lineage: Eukaryota > Metazoa > Annelida > Polychaeta > Sabellida > Siboglinidae > Paraescarpia > Paraescarpia echinospica. Next base: position 41,309,558 of record CM034536.1, on the reverse strand, counting down.
ATTTATTTAAAAAAACAGTCCACAGTATCCCCATGTTTTGACCAAAAATGATCGGGCATATAGTACACACCATTTACGTACTTACATTTTTTTAATAACATGTACATTGTGTCAGAACGTTCCAGTAACGTTCTCATAACGTTATTGAAGCGTTACGTTCCACGAACGTTCTTCGAACATTGTGTCAGAACGTTCTAGTAACGTTCTTATGACGTTATTGAAGCGTTACGTTCCACGAATGTTCTGCGAACGTTCCTGCCATTAACAGGTGCAGATATTAAAAAACACAGTCCACAGTATCTCCATGTCTTGACCAAAAATGATCGGGCATATAGTACACACCATTTACGTACTTATATTTTGTAATAAAATGTACATTGTGTCAGAACTTTCCAGTAACGTTCTCATAACGTTATTGAAGCGTTACGTTCCACGAACGTTCTGCGAACGTTCCTGCTATTAGCAGATACATATATTAAAAAACACATTCCACGATATCCCCATGCATTGGCCGAACATGATTGGGTATATAGTATACGCCATTTAATTACTTAAGTTTTGTAATAAAATGTACATTGTGTCAGAACGTTCTAGTAACGTTCTCATAACGTTATATGCGTTACGTTCCACGAACGTTCTGCAAACGTTCCTACACTATTAGCACATGCAATTTTTTGTAAACATACTGTTTATTTCCCATTACAGCGTTTATATCTTAACACTGATGGTGTAGAAAACCTGTTTACCACCGTGAAACGTCATATATGAAAAACAAAATTCCGTAAACTAAATATAACATTGTGCTAACGTTAGCAGAACGTTATGTGTTTGCTTGGTGGAGACTTCTCGTCTTGGAAGAACAGAGAAAATGCATGGGAGTAAATCGAATCACGGGCCGAGAAAATGGGTCTAGTTCGACTGCATCGACAGGTGAAAAACAAAGACCTCTTTGCTGGTGAGGCCAAACACTATCCATCATGATTGAGATCTTTCCGCACAGCGTTCACTAACTACGATCGCGGGATTCACAGAGCCGAAGGAGCAAATGATACCGAGCATGCTCGCATGTCAGCCGCCCACGAGAAAGCGCTCGTCTCGGTACTGGAGCACATTCGGACTCATGACGTCCAGCAGAATGAGGTCCTACGGCTATCTTCCTTGCGCTTGTTCTATGTCGACGAACTGAAACGGAATGGATACGAGAGCTCGGCCTATCGTGCGAAGAAACTACTGAACCGCCTACAGAATGATCGACCCAATCAAGGACCATGTCTCCTTCACGAAGGTCGATCACGACAAAGCTGATGCCATTTCATCCTGGCTCGTGTACAGCTCGAATATCATCGTTTCTAATGCTCTTGCACGAGCTTACACTCTCGGAAGCGCAGACAAGTACCAAGACGTTGCTCTCTTCGTCGTAATATTCTACGAGCTTTCAGAGAGTCTGAAAGCCTACCTACTAACAGCCGACGACATGGAGCTCAGTCCTTGAAAAGCTCCTACCTCCAGACCTCATCCGGTTCCTCAGCATGGTTATGGCCGGCAAGGAAGGCGTAGAGACGAGCGAAAAGATGAAGCGTCTGGTATTCTCCATCGGTCAAGACCTGTGACGTGCAGTGTCGGAGGGAAAATGTAAATGTGCTTCTCTGTTTGACTATCAGGCACTTGTTCCGAAGCAAGCAGCTCACCATGATATTGCACAAGCTTGGCCACTCTGGGGGCTACAATTTTAGCTTAGAGTTGTAAACTGCCCTGGCCAATTATCTGATGCCCCAAATCGTGACGGGACAGGGCAACGTCGTATTCCACTGTGAGTGGGACAACTTGAATAAAACCATTACGAATGTACACGGCAGCAACATTGTCAACAGTGCTGGAGGAATCGTGGTGCAGGAGGTCAGGCCTGGGTTCGACAGCCCCAAGGTCCGAACGCTGCCTATCATCGACAAGTCGCAACAGCGTAGCCTGAAAGACAACAAACCAGAAACTCTCCCACCCTTGCACTTCACTCGCGTTGGCCCAAAGTTTCACGATGGCTCATCATTGACATCCCCCTGCAGAGAACGACGCCGTCTATGCTACTAAGATGCAAGAGTACTTTGGTTCTTCAGCAGGTATATCGGAAGCAGCGGCAAGCAGCCAGTGCCTGGACCAAGGGGCATCTCCTCTGCAACCGCGGGACTCCCCCGCCCAGAAAATCAACAGTGGACTACTTCACGCCCATCCATCAACCGATCACTGACAACACAGTTGTTCACGAGCTACTGAAGCGCTCGGAGGTAGCCACGGCTGAGGTGGACCAGATTTCACGGGCATTGACGAAATTGAAAAGAAGTTAAAGGACTTGGGTGTTGTGACTAAAGTGAGGAGCCTGGAAAAACTTTAAAACCAGCTTAAAGCTAATCTCTGAACTGTTTTGTTTAACTAAAGCCTCAATCCTTCTGTGTTTTTTTGTTTTTAATTGATATCAGTGAAAACAATAATTGTACAATTTGCCTGTCCTTAGGATGTGCTTGATTTACTTATAGCTGTCAAAAATTATATGGAAGGACTGGGCCTAGTTTACTCTCACTTCACAATTGACACTCAAAATTCATAAAGATTAGATTCTTTATGAATGGACAGGAAATTTATTAAAGGTACTATAATACAGTGTGCGTCACCGTTTAACTGGTATATGGTACACGATATAAAACTAGTGCACAAATGTTTAGTGGTTTGCTGTTGGTAATTGCTTAGTGTTTTTGTACGAATGATGTGACATTATTACTTAGACATTTTAAAAAGACATGATCTACTTAATTGTGAATAGTGTGTTATCAGATATTGTTGCCGTGACATGGTTACAGTGGGTGTGTTTAATTTGATCAGTTTTATCAGTTTTCCATTATAGAAACACACTTTGGTGGTAACTTACTTGACACTTTAGTGTTGAGCTGTACTATTTCTTTGTATTTTGACAAGGACCAATTTACATTGGAGCATGGCCACACTTCTGGCTGTTTCTTCAAGATGTTTATGAACAAAAATAAACAGGTCTTTGTTGAAAAAACACTATATTGATATTTCAGTAGTTGTGCTCTCCATATCACGTTTCGTATAGAATGACCCATCTCAATGAAATTATATCTACAAAATAACATATGGTGCCGTACATCGTGTGTTCGAGTCCCAGTTAATACCGGGACTTTTCTCCACTACTAAATACATATTCATGATTGTCATAATATTCCATGACAATGATGACTGCTCATGCAATCAATGAAAAAATCGCCTGTATAGACGTGTTGTATTTATACTTCAAAAACAGTTTGTAAACTGTTGACATAGCTTTTGGTAATCTTTTTTATAATAAAGTAATTTTTTATGACAAAATAAAAATTGTAACTTTTTATATTTTGTTGCCATTCATGCATTTCAATGTACTGCGTAAAAGCAATTATTCTTTCAATCCAGTTTGAAATTGTTGGAATAACATATACAATTTCAATCACTGGGATAATGAGTAATTTTACAGCTGAGCCTGTAGGAGAGTGAAAGTAATAATCGCCAGGAATGGCAAACTCATTATTTTTGAAGACATGGACCAAATGGACCAGGGACTGCAACGAATTTTTCTTCACACGAGTACATAGCTTTCTCTTTTCTGAAGACCCTACTCCCACAGATACATAACCTTTTAAAAGGGTACACAACATAAATACCCCCCAAGTATACCGTTTGTGCTCTTGAGATGGAGAAAAAATATTTGACACCAGTGCAGTACATGTATCTATGAGAGGAATGTCGACAATACATGTACATTGCTTGGAGAAAACAAAAAGAAGAGGTGCAAAGTCCAAGTCCTAAAAAGAAAGGCATAAGGAATTACATTTTTAATTGCATTGGTTTCATTGTTGGCAGGGAACGGTCAGAACCTTACCCCAACCCACCCTGAGGCAACTCTAGGCTCTCTCCCCCAACAAACACCACCACCAATCCAGCAAGAACATGAAGAAGGGAATGGTGGATACCCTAGATCTTTGATGATAAAGCACGGCATATCATATTTCATTTACATTTAGAATAGCGATGAAAAACAAGTCAGGTTTATTTTCCCGCAAATTCTTTTGAAATTTTTGAAATAACCATTTTTGAGGTCCATTGGTGACAATGATAAAAGTTTTCAAAATTCAATGAGACTTCTCTCAAATGGTCTCGACAGTGTCTCCATCTTATGGATCTATCCGCAAGTAATCTAACTCCACTAGAATTTTATTGTGCACCGATCGAAATGTGGGTATGTAGCAGGTTTTCAACAGAATGCCATTAACATGTATTGTAAAACTACTGAAACTTTCAACTGCAGAGGTGACACCAGGATTTTGTTATCAAAATATGACGATATATATACAAAATGGTAGGTTTTTGGCCATAGAATCGCGTGAGCTATCCGCAAACTACATTGCACCGACGTATAGAGCGCCATATGTGCTACAACGGGATTGCCCCATCCCGGAAATTCTTAGAATCGATCCTCGATCCTAGAGGGCGAAGCCCTGGCAGTCGCTGACGCACTAAACAAGGCCAGATACTTCATCCTCGGCTGCGAAAACCTCACCCTCGCCGTGGACCATAAGCCGCTGCTAAAGATCTTCGGCGACAGGTCTCTTGAGGAGATTTCAAACACTCGTCTGAGAAACCTCAAGGAAAAGACCCTCGGATATCGCTTCCGTGTAGTCCACATACCAGGTGTAAAGCACCGAGCCGCTGACGCGATCTCTCGCCACCCTACCGGCAACCCCGTCAAAATGCATCTACCAGATGACGTCGCGTCCCTGCAAGACTGTGCTATTCCCGCAGGATTACCAATACTCCCGGAACTACGCTCCTCCTTCCTGGCCGCCATCCGATGCGGTGAAGAGTTTCAGGACGATGTAGAACACTCAGTTCACGACGCCGCCCTCTCATCACTCTGCTCCCTTAAGGCCGTCACCTGGGATGGAGTCCGCATGGCAACCGATAGCGTCGAGGCCATGGTCAAGCTGATGGAAATCATCGAGTCGGGGATGCCACGAGCTGCCAATAGAACTACGCCAGTACCACCAGTATCGCGACAACCTCTACACTGTGGACGGTGTAGTTTTATACAACGACATAATAGTCATCCCCCGCTCACTACGCCTCGATGTACTGCAATCACTGCACGCCACTCACCAGGGCGTATCGTCAATGATATCTCGGGCGGAACACAGCGTCTTTTGGCCCGGAATTACCTCGATCATAACGAGGCTATATTTGGCGGAGATAGATCGTAGAAATTGGTGGTGCAGAAAAGTTGATAAACAAGTGGAATTACTGATTGATAAGTATTATTCTTGCCTTAATATCATTCATAAAGTTGCAATAAACATATATTGAGTAGCAGTTGTGCTTAAAGTTAGTTAGTTATAGTATTTTAGAATACCTTAGTATAGTGAGTGATAATAGGGTAACTCACTTAGGCTTCGATAATTTGAAAACAAGATTTAACAAACCTGATTATGTGGTAGAATATATAGGAGATAAAGTAACAACCATCAAACTACTTACATAAGATAATATCTGTGTAAGCCAGTACTTGCTAGATATTTTGATTAGGTAGCATTGTTGTTAAAATTAAGCAAGGGCAATAGTCGGGCGGCGTAACCTAAATAAATAAAGCAGCCTAACGTAACGTAATTGATTGTATTTAAATTAGGTCACTACCGGTAATGATAGCGTTCGTGTCAGGATAAATAGTTGGCTGTGTAATTGAAATTTGTAACCTAAAGTGTGCTGTAGTACACAGGAAACAGTCTTTATAAAGACTAAGTTAGTTAAGTTATTAAATAATTTCTGATCGGGATATGGCGCCTTGCAAGCGGCAAGTCAAGGCAAAGCGACACTTGGTGTGCGATCACTGCCACAGCTGGGTAGATTTTGCATTGTCCGGCTGTGGGAAGTCATGGGCAGAAACCATGGAGGAAGGATTCACCTTTCAGTGCATTGGGTGTTGGAAGGTGGAGTGTCTGCAGAAGGAGATAGTTAGGTTGACAGATATTGTGAAGGGAATGGAGATGGGAATTAGCAAGGAGGCAGGTCGAATGGAGAGAGACGACAGGGAGAGAGGTGAGAATACTGCAAGACTGAAGGAGAATAGCAGTGGCAAAAAAACTGAGGAAAGGAGATTGAGAGGAGGGAAGGTGATTGGAGGAGAAGAAATTGGAAAATCGACAACAGAAAACGTGACAAGCGTGAAGGTGACAGGGAAGAAAGTGACCGTAGAGAAGGAGGGAGGGAAGATGGGAAGGGAGAGGAGAGAGGAAAACGAGATGGGACGAACGAAGAAGGGACGAAAGGAAGTGAGAGAAAATGTGATAGAAGAGAAGTCGATAAAAGGGAAGGTGACAAGAGAAAAAGCGACAGGAAAGAATGGATCGGAAGAGAATGTGACAGGAGAGAAGACGACAGGGGGAAAGACAACAAGCAGACAGATGCAAACCGAAGAAGGAGCTATTCTAAGGCAGTGATAGAGGGGGCAATGAGGAAAGAGAGGGTGTTTATGGGCGACTCCATTATGAGAAAGACGGACAAGGCACTGAGCGAGGGGAAGGACATCGTTGTTTGTTTACCGGGGGCTAGGATTGAACATGTAACTGACAGGGTAGAGAAGGTATTGGGACATGGCAAGGGGGGGTCTATACTGGTACATGTAGGAACAAATAATGCAGACAGGGAGGGAACAACTGCGATAGTACAGAAGTATAGACAGTTAGTGAGGAAGCTACAGAAGACGAGAGTTGAACAGGTTATTCTGTCAGGAATTTTGCCAGTAATGGGAGGAAGGGGGGCAACGTATAGAAACTGTAAGAGGATGGCGATCAACGTACTAGTTGAGCAGATGTGTGACGAAGAGGGGGTGGGATTCACAGATTTATGGGGATACTTTGTTGGGAGGGAAGATATGTACATGAGAGATGGCCTCCATGTTAGTGGAAAGGGGGCAGCAGTTTTCTCAGAGAACCTGCTGCGATCTGTTGAAAAGAAATGAACTAAACATTATGGTAGAAGATATTGACCCTCATATAATAGGTATAACCGAATCCTGGACCACCACCGATATATCAGATGCTGAATTGGGACTGACAGGATATGTAATGTTTAGAAAAGATAGAATAGGAAGAAAGGGAGGTGGAGTTATTTTATATATTAAAGAATCTATTCAGGCTTATGAAATAAAATTAGAAAGAGAAGCAGATTGCGAAGAAGCTGTTTGGTGTAACATAGTTACAGGAAACTCAACGTTAACAGTTGGGTTAGTTTATCGAAGTCCAAACATAAGCATAGAAGAGAATGAAAAAATACAAAACGCTATAAGGGAAGTAAGCAAACGGGACTGTATTATTATGGGGGATTTTAACCACGGGCATATACAATGGAAATCTCTACAGAGTATGGGGAGTGAGGACCACAAGTTTTTAGTTTTAGTTCAAGATACATTCCTTTCTCAACATGTGCTAGAACCAACCAGGGGTGAGAATGTGTTAGACATAGTTTTGTCCTCACAGAATGAATTAGTTGACAATGTCAAGATATGTGAGCCACTGGGGAGTAGCGATCACAACCAGATACATTTTACCATCAAAGTAAAATCAGAAAGGAATAGTAAAAAGCAGTATAGGAGAAATTTCCACAAAGGAAGGTATAAGGACATGAGGAAATATTTAGCAAAGATAGACTGGAATAACACACTGAAAAATAAGACGGCAACAGAATGCTGGAATGTATTAAAGAGTGAAATTAAGTGCATAGTCGATAAATTTGTACCCTTCAAAAAACAAGGAAAACGGTCCAAAAAGAAACACTTATCGAAAGAAGCCATTAGAAAAATTAAGTACAAACAAATGATGTGGAAGTCATATAGATGTACTGGAAATGATGAAGACTACAACAGTTATAAAGAAGCACTTAACCAAGCTACAGCTGAAATTAGAAATTCAAAGAGAAGCTATGAACAACAATTAGCTAGTAATATAAAACATGACAGCAAGAGTTTTTATGCGTATGTTCGAAGCAAACAGAAAGTTCAAGATAAAGTCGGTCCTCTAGAAGATAGTGCTGGAAATATAATATCAGAGGGATTCTTAATGGCAGAAGACCTGAATAAGTACTTTAGTTCAGTGTTTACCAGGGAAGATATTAGTTCACTGCCAGTACCAGAGGCTAAGTTCAAGGGGGCAGATTCAGATTATTTAGGACAATTAATTGTAACCCCGGAAATGGTAGGTAAGAAAATAAGGGCTATGAAGGATAATAAATCACCTGGAGTGGATGGTATTCCACCCAAACTACTATTGGAAATTGTAGAACAAATTAGCATACCGCTTGCAACAGTTTTCAACTTGTCATTAGAAGAGGGAGTGGTTCCTTTAGAATGGAAAGAAGCAAACATTATACCGTTATTCAAAAAAGGTTCGAGAAACAAGTCAGAGAACTATAGACCAGTGAGTTTAACATCAGTGATTTGTAAATTATTAGAAAGACTAATTAAAGATCACATGGTGGATTTTCTTGTTAAACAAAACTTGATAAACCCATCTCAACATGGTTTTTTTAAAGCGAGGTCATGCTTAACAAATATGTTATGTTTTTTGGAAGACATCACTAAGTGGGTAGATGAGGGATCACCAGTAGATATCGTCTACTTAGATTTTCAAAAAGCTTTCGACAAAGTACCACATCAAAGATTACTGCTTAAACTAAAGGCCCATGGCATAGGAAATGGTATAATAAACTGGATAGAACAATGGTTGATTGACAGAAGACAACGTGTAGTAGTTGATGGGGAGGCTTCAAACTGGAAATCAGTATTGAGTGGGGTACCACAGGGATCAGTATTAGGTCCTATATTATTCTTAATATATATCAACGATTTGGATGATGAAATAACAAGCAAGGTGTTGAAATTTGCAGATGATACAAAAGTGTTTAGAAGGATTAAAAGTGATGGAGATAGACAGCATTTACAAGATGATCTTGACAGGTTGATCAAATGGTCTGAAAAGTGGCAAATGCTGTTCAATTTTGGGAAATGTAAATGCCTCCACACAGGACATGGGAACGAAGAAGTAGAATATACAATGGGGGGTACTGTACTAAGTACTACTGTAAAAGAAAAGGACTTAGGGTTAACCATTAGTGCTGATATGAAGGTTTCAGAGCAGTGCGGAATTGCAGCTTCAAAGGGAAATCAAATCCTTGGATTAATTAGGCGAAACATAACGTATAAGGAAAAAGAGCTAATAATACCGCTGTACAAAACAATAGTTAGGCCTCATTTAGAATATTGTATTCAAGCGTGGAGGCCATATCGCAGGAAGGACATAGATATGCTAGAAAGAGTGCAGAGGAGAGCAACTAAAATGATACCAAAACTGAGGGATCTTAGTTACGAAATACGCCTAAAAATGCGGTTTAACAACACTAGAGACCAGGAGATTGAGAGGAGATCAGATAGAAGTGTTTAAAATATTGAAGGGTTATGAAAATATTGATAGAAATATTTTTTTCTCAGTTAAGAAAGATAGAAGGACTAGAGGACATGAACTTACATTGACAAAGGAGCAGAGTAGATTGGATATAAGAAAGTTTTCATTTTCACAAAGGACTGTAAATGAATGGAACAGATTACCTGCTGATTGTGTGGGTGCTAGTAGCGTGAATGTTTAAAAAAAAAATCGACACATACCTCAGACGGGCGGGATACACATAGATAAAAGGGTCGGACTCTCGATAAGCCAAAGGGCTTCCTTGTCCACCTGCCACCTAGAGTTAATTCTCTGGGTGGCAATCTTGTTAAATCTTGTTAAATCACTGACCTCAGAAACCGCTGCAACGACTGTAACAGGATGGCCCCCTCGCAGCCCAGCGCACCACCTTCCCACCAGATACTACCGGTCTACCCGTTTCAAAGTATGTGCTCAGACTACTTTACTTACAAAGGCGTGAACTATCTCGTTACTGTGGACCGGTATTCAAACTGGCCCGTAGTGGAGCGGTGTAGAGGTGGGGCGCAAGGCTTGATCGCTAGTCTACGGCAGATATTCGGCACCTTCGGCATCCCTGATGAGCTATCATCAGACGGCGGCCCCGAATTCTCACCATCCGCCACGCAGACCTTCCTCAGATCATGGGGTGTTCATCATCGCCTGTCTTCAGTTGCGTATCCCCACAGTAATTGTCGAGCGGAAGTCGGCGTGAAAACGGTGAAGCGCTTGATAACAGGCAATACAAGCCCCCAACGGCGAGCTTGATACTGATGAATTCCAGCGGGCCATACTACAGTACAGAAACACACCCGACAAAGACACTAAGTTATCCCCGGCAATGTGACTTCATCACCATTCTTCCAGGACTACAAACCTCACACAACGTGGCGTGAGACACTAAGTGCACGCGAGGAGGCGCTACGGATTCGCCACATGAAGGACGCCGAACGATGGGCAGAACACACGAAGACGTTACCGCCACTCATGATGGGCGACTTCGTCCGCATTCAAAATCAAATCGGCCCCAACCCGCGGAAATGGGACAAGACGGGGATAGTGATCGAGGTTTTCGGCAACATGATCAGTACGCGATCCGCGTGGACGGCTCGGGCCGCATCACCATGCGGAACCGTAAGTTCTTGAGACGATTCACCCCCGCCATCAAGCGCACGACTCCTGGCCAACTGGGCATCAACGCCTTTCTTCCACCGCCAGTCGCCTACTCTGTAGCTCCAGCGGCGCAGCAGCAATCAGCCTCATCACCGAAAGAACGCGCTCGACCGACACCTACGCCAACCGTACTGTTATCGCCCACTCCACCTGCGATGACTCCAGCGCCTGTGACCAAGCTGCCACCCGCTCCGCCTGCGTCCCCACCCTTGGCAAACGCCTCGCCACCACAGCCGCAATCGTCTGCGTCACCCAAGCCGCCCCATTGCGACGTTCGGCCCGCAACGCGGCCCCGCCAACATGGCTAAAGGACTATGTTTCCACTGTTGACACTCAGTGAACTATGTTATTTCTTGTTCCTATTTTTGTTCTACTAACACAAGCCATATTATTATTTGTCGACATATCAGTCTTCATTGGTTTAAAGACTTGGGGGGGGGGGCGTAGTGTGTTATATAGTTACTGTTATTTACTAATCCATGTATTCCGGTTGCAGTTCTCATTGAGTTGCGATCATTCGTACTGATGTACACAATACATCGTGGAAATTGATCTCTGATCTTATCTATAAATAACTCCTTTCAGCCCACTGTTCTGTTTGTTGTCAGCGCGGCCGTAGTCTGTGTTCGGGCGCAGACTGGAGCAAACCGGAGCGGTATTTGGACCTCAAAATGCGCTAAGCCTAAGACGCAATATTTTATAGCGTAAATATGCCTGGGGTGATGAGGAATGATTTAATTATCGCATTAACGAATCAAATTTAGGTAAAAATATAGTTAATAACGGCAAAATCGAGGTGGGTCCGGATTCTACACAAGTGCCCATAAATTTTTTCATATTTCTCAGACACGTTTGGGTATGTGTCGTTTGGGTAAATGCGGCAACAATTTTCCGGTACATTAAACTGTGTATTATTGCAAATAGACTAGGCCAACTTGCGCCTAAGTGAACATCAAAAGCAGTTCACTTTTTTTATTCGATATGAACTGTGAACTGTTCATGGTAAACCCACTAATGAATCTCGAATAATAAACAAGGGAGGGAAAAAGGGAAGGGAGTGATGGAGGAAGGGAGGGTGGTAGGGAGACAGGGATGGAGGGAGGGAGGGAAGGGGAGGAAGAGAGAGGGGACAGAGGGGGAGGGAGAGAGAAGGGAGAGAAAGAGGGGGAGAGGGAGTGAGAAACAGACGGACGGACGGACGGACGGACGGACGGACTGAGAGACATAGAGACAGTGTCAGCCTCTCGTTATCCCAGGTAATCGTAACATGTCTTGCCTATAAAAATATTCAGCAAAATTAACAACTACCATTTGGACAACCTGGAGTCTAACTCATCAAAACGTACGCCTACATTTGGACAACCTGGATACTGACTCATCAAGAAGTAGGGGAAGGTTGGGACCTACTGTTCACGTTTTCAGCAATAAACCATAACATGACATCGTTTTTAACATTAAAATTGCACTATCAAATATATAAGTATATAAATATGTAAGTCATCTGAGGTCCCTTGAGCTACAACAACACTTTTATATTTAAAACAAATCAATGGATTTAACGTGTGATTTTTACATAAATAAACATAATACGGTAATATGTGCTAGGTGGAAGGTGGAAGCGATGCTAAGACATTTGAAGAATGGGGAGGAATCAGGGAACAACCATGTAAACATTTAAACATTAAAAGCAGGAGATGATACCACTTCGAAAACACTATCTAAGCTGTGTAAATGCTTATCAGAAATGTGAATACCCACCGCATGGAAGAACGCAAAGATGCTGACAATCTTAAAGAGAGGAAACAAGACAGACTAAAAAGAACTACAGACCAATATGTCTGTTATCAAACATTTACAAATTACACTGTACTCACAAAGATACTAACGAATAAGCTAGGGAAGACACTCAACGAAAACCAACCACGAGAGCAAGCAGGATTCAGAAGCAGGTATTCAAGACAGATCACATCCATGTCATAAACCAACTGAAGGAGAAGTATGGAGAATATAATATACCGCTCGGCGTCGCGGTCGTCGACTACGTGAAGGCTTTCGACTCCGACCTCGCTTCAAGAACAGGGGATAAAAGACGTGTACAACGAACTCCTGAAAAACGTCCACATTATAAGCTCGATGACAGTCCACCTTCTCAAAGAAAGCAACAAGATCAACATCAAGAAAGGAGTACGACAGGATGACACGACATCTTGGCGTATGGCAAAATCAGAGAAGACCATGACGCCAAACTTGATGCAATACTACGTAGGACCAAAGAAAGAGGGATCAAACTGAATCCGGATAAGTGCGTCTTCCGGACCAATCAAAGTCACCTACTTTGGACACATACTATCCGTCTTAGGTGTTCTTTCTCCATACAGCCCCTTCTGGGGCTAACCTATAGGAGTTGTGCAGTGCGCATTGCAAATGGTGCGTGAAACTGAATTTGACAAATAATTTTAAAATAAAACAAATAATTATGTAAAACAAGTGCAATAATTTGTGCAGATTATAAACACAGTATCTGTCTTTATCTATAGTCTGGTAAGGTGGGCTGGAGCAACAAGGTGGATGGTACTCGAGAGCTTGTTGGAATGGGTGTAGTGTGTATAGGCTTATTGTTTCTGAGGGGAGTAGATTCCAAGCTCTTATAACGCTAGGATAGAATGAGTATGCATATGTATTTATATTTGTTTGGATCGCTGTTTCGTGTACGGGAGCATGGGACTATAAGATGTTGTGGTAGGGTAATGTTCAGGAAGTTGTGTTTTATTTTGTAGAAGAAGGTAAGTTGGTGTTGTAATCGTCTTCTTTCTAGAGTCTGCCAACCAAGTTTATTTATGAGGCTAGTTACGCTTGTTGTGCGGCGGTGGTCATTTAAAGTAAATCTAGCTGCGCTTCTTTGGATATTTTCAAGGGTATCAATGTTATTTTGTGTATAGCGATTCCAAGCAACAGCTCCGTGCTCTAGTTTTGGCCTTACTAACATATTGTAGGCTGTCTCCTTAACTTTAGATGTTGCAGGGTGGAGAGAGCGTTTAAGGAGGCCAATGTTCTAGCGGATTGAGATGCAGTGGTGTTAACATGCTTTGTCCACGACAGTTTGGAATCTATTATGATGCCAAGATAGGGGTGCGAATCAACTTGGGAAACTGGCTGGTTTGAGATGGTGTAAGTGAAGTGGCTTGGTTTGCGTTTATGGGTAATTCTGAGAAGTTGACACTTTGGGATATTGAAGTTCATTTGCAACTTGTCTGTCCAGTCGGCTAGTTTGTTTAGGTCTGTTTGAAGGATGTTATGGTCTGCAGGTGTTTGGATTTCTCTATATAGGATCGAGTCATCGGCGAAGAGTCTGATAGTTGAGTTGATTGAATTGGTGATGTCATTTATGTACAGTAGGAAAAGGACAGGGCCAACGACTGAGCCTTGGGGTACGCCGGAGATGACATTTGCACGAGCTGAGTGGGAACCATTTACTGATGTCATGTCAGGCAAATTGGTCTATAATTTACAGGATCGATTTTGCTGCCTTTCTTGTATACTGGGGTGACAAGAGCTGTGGTCCAGGCTTGTGGGAGTTTGCTGGAGGTGTATGATTGCTGGAATACGTGTTGTATTATTGTGGATATTTCTCTGGCAGTCTCCTTTAATACTTTTGCTGGGATTTCATCTGGTCCTGATGCCTTGTTTGGTTTTAGAGCTTCAAACTGTTTTATGATGCCATTTATTCCGATATTAAGTGTTTGATTGAAGAGAGTGGTAATGGGCCTTTAGTTGGGATAGGAAGTTGTTCTTTGGTGAAAACTGATTTGAAGTGGTCATTTAGTGTGTTTGCTTTGTCGTGATCAGTTGTTTGCATCTTTCCATTTGCTTTTAGTGTTGGGGTGCCAAGGTTTTCAGTTTTTGTTTGTTTAATGAGGGACCAGAATCGCTTAGGGTTTGTGGTGAGGCTTTCGCCTATGATGTTATTGATGTAGCTGTTGTAGGATTTGGTTATTTCTTTGAGACTTCTTTTCTTAGGTTCTTGAAGTGTTACCAGTGTTTATTTTTCTTTGTTTTCTTAGCATTAGCATGAGTTTTGTCCCGTTTTCTTTGTAGTCTGATTATGTTTTTTGTGATCCAGGGTAAATGCGGTTTTGATTTTGTCATGCGGCTAGGGATAGATTGTTCTATCAGTTGAGTGTAGTTTTGGTGAAAAAAGTTCCAATTTGTATCAATGTCTAGATTATCAGGATTTCGGGCAAAGTACTTTTGAGCAAGAAGAGTACGGTTTGATCTGAGAGCTTCCCAGTTAGCAGACGTAAAGTTGTACACTTTGTGTAGGTTTGGTTTTCTTCATCGGGTTCATATTAATGTGAAAGAGAACAGCTTCGTGATCGCTCATGCCTGTCTCTGTGTTTGCGCTGGAGATAAGGGCGGGGTTTGACGTAAGTACAAGGTCAAGGATATTTCCAGAGTCTAGTCGGGTCGGTTAATTTACCATATTTGTTAAACCATATTCACTGACTATTTCAAATACTTTGTTGCGTTTTGTTGCTGTGTGCTACTTTGTTGTACAGAGGTTTTCCCAGTTGATGTTTGGTAGGTTTAGGTCCCCGGCGATTATAACTGATGGAGGAAGTTTGCAGCCACGGTAGAGGATACCCAGGGATTCATGTACGGCTTCCAGGGATGTTGTATGCTCATTTGGGGGTCTGTAGTAGGATGCCAAATAGATGGCTTTGTTATGAAAGAAGTGTACTTTAGTCCAGACTATTTCACATGTAGTATTCAGTTTATTTTTGGGGTCTGCAAATATGTCATTGCTCAGTGCTATTAGAACACCACCTCCATGAGTGTTGCGGTCCTTTCTGATTGCTTCGTAGTTTGTGGGGAGAAAAGAATATGTGGGGATGATTTAATCAAGTTTGGTTTCCACTAGGAAGAGTATGTCAGGGATTGTTGAATTTATTGCTGCCTGAAGTTGGGATACTTTGGCTGTGCTCTTGACACTTTGCAGTTGATCAGCATGGCTTTTAGTTTAGATTTTGTTTTAGCGTTTGCTCGGTCGGGGGTAGATGTATTTGGTGGATTAGGTGGCAAATGTAGGGTTTTGGTCATCCATGCTATTTGTGTAGTTACTGTTGTCTGGAAGAGACTGCAGAACTGAGTATTGGTTTGATGTGGTTATGTTACTTGAGAATATACATCTGGAATAGTTTGGGAGCCCACAGCAAGAGCAAAACCATATGACACTCTTGTGTTTTAATTGTTCCTATGTGGTATCATTTATTTGGACACACGAGGTGTGGTACCAGCAGTCACATTCATCACATTGGATGGCATGGTGATGTTCATGTACCTCATGACTGCAGGTGTCACATGGGAAGTCTGGAGTGGAGGTTGACATGGATGAAGGTCCCCTGCTTGGACTAGTAGTCCACAAATATACAGTAAGGACAGGCTGTGAGGTTTAGTTGGCATCATCTTGTTTTTCTTTTTAACTGTGAATTTGGGAAAGGATGGCAGCTTTCTTGTCAGCATTGTTGAAAATGTTGGGAGGTCATCCTCACTTGTGGAGTTTCGGTGGAGGTATCTATGCATGTTTGCAGCAACAAAGCACAGGGCTATGAGCAGTGTGAACTTCATGTCGAGGCCAGGGAGTGGATTGCGAAATGCAATGCCTTTGGATTAGCTAAAGTCGCATTTAAGTAGAATAAAAGTAAAGTAAACCTAAATTGTTTTAAAACGAACATTACAAGTGCAGGGTTTGGGCTGGTGCAATCACAAACAGGTTAGTGTATATGAATATTAGTAAGTTTATGTCCTGGGCCTGGGCCGACTCAGGACTCACGGTATTTTAAAACACAGGGGTGCGTTACAGTTGTACACCCGAAGGACGGCCTGTTAGTAAGTTCAGGAGATGATAAAACAGAGGGGGATCTTATTCCTTACATAGATGATTCTAGTCTATAGCTATTTTAATAATGCCTAGTTTATGTGACTGGTATAACAAATATTTAATGACTCAAGGTAATGTACATTTATTTTGTAAGAATGCGTCGGTTATTTGAGTTGCTGTGGGGGCGATTTTGGTTTCGCGCGCTCTGCTTATTGTTTACAAATCCGCCATTTTGATTTTAAAGTTTGTGTTGGTTGGTTAGGCAATGTAATTTAGTGAACTATAACTTTGGACTACTTGATCGCAAATGTATTGATATGTACGTATTGTGATGATGCTACTAATGCTTGTATGTAAATTTGGAATGATGACAGTCTTAATAATTTGTGATTTTAACAATAAACGTATGAGAATAAAACAAGCATCCACTACACCTGACGCATGCGCACTGCTTCGACGGACTACAGCTGGACCCGGGGAAGATCCAGAGCATTCGTGAATTGCTACCACCTACCACAAGGGACGAGCTGGAGACCGTACTTTGAATGGCTACATACCTGGGAAAGTTCGCACCAAACGTGTCGGACACCACTGCCCCATTGAGAGACCTCACTAAGAAGGAGAACGAGTTAATATGGGATGAAGTGAGGAGAAGACTTACACAGACATGAAGCAAGCTACCAGGACCACTTCTCCCTACTATGATCCCTGAAAAGACGTCGTCCTACAGTGCGACGCTTCACAGAAGGGTTTTTGAGCTGCCTTGCTACAGGAGCGACAATCCGTGTCAAATGCATCGAGATGTATGACCAGCGCGGAGTAGAATTACGCGCAAAAAAATGAACTACTCGCTATGGTATTCCCGGGTGAACGATTTCATCAGTACACATAGGGGCGTGACATAACAGTCGAGTAAAATTTCAAACACCTAGAGGGATTCATAAAGAAGCCATTAGCTTGCGCGCCACCATAGCTACAGATAATGATGCTGAGACTCCAGACGTATAACTTGACGATAACCTACATGCCAGAGATAAAATTCCGTTGGTAGACACATTGTACCGCATCTTCATGAAAGACCAAAAGATCATGACTTCGAAGACGGCGTTCGTGTACACGAGGTTCTAACCCAGAGTGTCCTCAGCGAAGAAGTCGGAGTCTTCAAAATCGCCACACTACCATCACAGACGCACGAATGGACAATATTGGGACAGCCGTGTGGCTGGACCAGTAGAGGCCAGCTTCTATTTCGAGAGAAAATGCTTGTTGTAGCTTCATCAAGTAGGTTGCTTTGGATTTCTGGCATGTCGTCTCGCACGCGTGGTTTCCTGGTTTATTTGGTATGCTTCAATATCATTTGCTGAACCACCAGTGAGACAGACTCGCCAGATGACTCTGCCATCAGCAAACGTCTGCCAGCGTAGAGGGTCGATGCCGTAGTTTTTTAGATGTCTCTTGACCATATCTTTGAATCTTAATTTGTGCCTGCCTACTGGACGTTTGCCCTCAGTCAACTCCCTATTGATGATGGTCTTTGGAAGGCGGTCACAGGACATACGCTGTACATGTCCAAGCCATCGTAGGCGTCTGTGTTTGAGGATGTTGTTTAGTGGCGTTGACTTGCAGCGCTGCATGATCTCGAGATTAGTAATTTTGTCCAGCCATTTTACGCCAAGGATTGTTCGTAGGCAACGAAGATGAAAACTGTCGAGTTTCCATTCTTGTTTGCGGTACGTTGTCCATGTCTCTGAACCATACAATAAAATGCTGCCAACACAAGCATGGTACACTTTCAGCTTGGTGTGCAATGTTAGGCTCTTGTTGGACCAGACACGATTCGTGAGTCATCCAAAGGATGTTGCTGCTTTGCCAAATCTTGTGTTCAATTCTTTGTCACGTGTAAAGTTCTTAGACATTATAGATCCTAAGTAGGAGAAATGCTGCACAGTTTCGATGGGTTCACCATTAATTTTGGCTTCTTGATTCCCATGGCTCATGTGACAGTCTTTTTGTTGTTAATTTTGAGGCGAAAAGCTATGCGAGTATTTGCGAAGCTGTTCAAGATTAGTTGTAACTGTTTCTCGGAATAGGAGCAAAAGGCAACATCATCAGCATAGAGGGCCCTGCACACGCGAAGTGCTGTTGTTTTTGTCATGGTCTTCAAGCTTGACGTTGAGTAGATGTTTGTGTCAAACCTGGTTCTCAGACCCACTCCAGGATGAGCAATGTTGACATTTTGCATAGCTTCTTTGAGTAGAATGGAGAAAAATATTCCAAAAAGCGTCGGGGCCAGAACACATCCCTGCTTCACAGCATTTTGATGGGGGAAGGGCTCAGATATAGATCCATCAGCCTGAACTGTGCCTTGCATGTTGTTTCGAAAGGCTTAGATAAGACTGACTGAGTATTACTGGTGAACTTTCTTCAGGACCTCGAAGAGAGCTTATCTGTTCATAATTAAAAGCTTTTGTGAAATCCACAATATATCTACACTTATTCTGCCATAGCGGAAACCGCACTGTGAATTGAGGTACATCCGTTCTGTCAATTAAAGTTTGTAGATATGTGAGGATGATGCATGCAAATATTTTCCCTACAACACTGAGCAGAGATATTCCTCTGTAGTTATTGCAGTCGCCTCTGCATGTCACCCTTGTTTTTGTACTTAGACTTAGACTTAGTTCCTCCTGTTCCTTTCGGAACATCGGCGACGAGCAACGAGCTTTCTCCATCTACTACGGTCTTTCGCAATTTCTTTGGCCTCATTCAAGGTAATTTCCATTTCTGCCAGATCGTCTTTAAATGTCTTGCACCAGGTCTTAGTTGGCCTTCCTCTCCTTCTGTTTCCACCTTCAGGCACCCATTCCATTGCTACATGTGCTGTTCTCTCTCTTGGTAGACGTAGGATATGTCCCGCTAGTCTTCGTCGTCGAGACTTAACTATGTAATGCAGGCTATCCAGATCAAACCTCCTCATCACTTCTTCATTGGTGATGTGCTCTCTCCACGATATGCCCAATACGAACCGGAGACATCATCGGTGGAATATGTCTAGTTTTGTTTAAATCCTCGCCGTATTCTTCCACGTTTCACAGACATATATCGCTGTTGGTATTACGATTGACATGTAAATATGTAGTTTTATGCCCTTTCTGATGGTGTTACTGGACCAAATTGGACGTAGTCTTTGGAACACTGCTGATGCCTTGCCTATTGTTGTTGTTTTGTACAGTGTGATTATATTTGAATCCCTCATTTCTTGTGGAACTGAGCGTTCCCGCCAGCACTTCAGGAGAAGGCTGTAGAGTGCCAGACTGTCAAGTAATAAAGCCTCTGGTCGAGATGCAATACCTACAGAGCTGATTAAGGCATTGCTACCACAGCAATGCCTTAATCAGCTCTGTAGGTATTGCATCTCGACCAGAGGCTTTATTACTTGACAGTCTGGCAACAACTGCTTCCATCTCTGTGAACTGTGGTTTGTCATCAAGTTCTTCCATATTCTCCATAGAAGGGACTGTGTCAGCTGTAGACACAGAACACGGTCTTTCCTTGCCATAAAGGTAGAAGTGCTCAAAACAGCGATTCATTTGGTCATCTCTTTTTGTTGGTGTGACACCATCTTTCGATTTGAGAGGTGCTGTTTTCCTTATTGTGAGACCTATAGCTGCTTTTATGCCCGCATACATATTTTAGGTTCCCAGTACGTGTTTGCCACTATCTCAATATCTTCACTTAGGCCAATGCAGTATTGGTTGTGCGCTTACCTGGCTTAACTATGTAATGCAGGCTATCCAGATCAAACCTCCTCATCACTTCTTCATTGGTGATGTGCTCTCTCCACGATATGCCCAATACGAACCGGAGACATCATCGGTGGAATATGTCTAGTTTTGTTTAAATCCTCGCCGTATTCTTCCACGTTTCACAGACATATATCGCTGTTGGTATTACGATTGACATGTAAATATGTAGTTTTATGCCCTTTCTGATGGTGTTACTGGACCAAATTGGACGTAGTCTTTGGAACACTGCTGATGCCTTGCCTATTGTTGTTGTTTTGTACAGTGTGATTATATTTGAATCCCTCATTTCTTGTGGAACTGAGCGTTCCCGCCAGCACTTCAGGAGAAGGCTGTAGAGTGCCAGACTGTCAAGTAATAAAGCCTCTGGTCGAGATGCAATACCTACAGAGCTGATTAAGGCATTGCTACCACAGCAATGCCTTAATCAGCTCTGTAGGTATTGCATCTCGACCAGAGGCTTTATTACTTGACAGTCTGGCAACAACTGCTTCCATCTCTGTGAACTGTGGTTTGTCATCAAGTTCTTCCATATTCTCCATAGAAGGGACTGTGTCAGCTGTAGACACAGAACACGGTCTTTCCTTGCCATAAAGGTAGAAGTGCTCAAAACAGCGATTCATTTGGTCATCTCTTTTTGTTGGTGTGACACCATCTTTCGATTTGAGAGGTGCTGTTTTCCTTATTGTGAGACCTATAGCTGCTTTTATGCCCGCATACATATTTTAGGTTCCCAGTACGTGTTTGCCACTATCTCAATATCTTCACTTAGGCCAATGCAGTATTGGTTGTGCGCTTACCTGGCTTTTCTTTGAGTAAGACTTCGGGAAACCCTATAGCAAGCACTGGTGGTCTCATTTGGTCTGCTTTTGAATTCCAGGAGTGCTTTGCGTTTTGTCTCAATTGCCGGTTTCATAGTGTCAAGACTAGCGGTGAACCAGTCTGGGTTATGACAAGAGCTTATGCCAAAGGTGTCCAAGGCTGATTTGTGAATTATTTGTTTGAGAAGCCGCCAATCATAATTTGTATTCCGCTTTTCATCTAGTTAATCGAATTGGTTTCTGAGGGTTGAGTTGTAATCCGTTGTCAGTTGCTGGATACAAGTTTTGGTTATATCATTCCTTGGATGACTTTCTTTCACCTGTGGTATAGGACTTCGGTGACAAGCAGTTTCATATTTGAGATGACAAGACTATGACCCGTGTCGCAGTCTGCACTGCCGTATGATCTAGTTTTGGTGACATCGTTCAGGTTGCATCGTTGAACCAGAACAAGGTCTAGTTGATGCCATGTCTTGGATCTGGGGAGCATCCAGGATACCTTGTGATGAGCTTTACATTGTTTGTAGCTGTTAGCTGGAGTTTAGCATTAAGCTCTAGGAGACGTCCGTTGTCATTTATTTTCCCAATGCCAAAAGCACCTATAGCGTCAGGCCAGGATTCTTTGTCATTCCCCACTGGATTAGCTTGTCCGAAGTAGGCACAGACTCAACTACTTGTGCGAATGCCGCAGAGAAGATATATTTGACGTCTGACTGTGCTACCAAAGTGTGTGCATAGGCAGATATAACTGTGGCATGACCTTTCTCCAGAGAGAGGCGTGCTGTCATAATACGACCAGAGATTGCGTGTGGCCCCTCTAACTTGCTGCACGAGGTATTCTTAACAGCAAGTTCAACTCAATGTTGACGGTTGGAGCCAGCTGGTTTGCCTGACCAGTATATTGTGTATTCAGATTCTCTGATGGCCGGAGCCTGTCTCAAGTAGGCCTAGTCTTGTTTCTTGCAGTGCTGCAATGTCATCTGACCTCTTGGCCAATTCCTACATGTGACATAAACGTTTTCGCTGGCTTGGTTGTTCTTTGTAATACTGACGATGCCATTCTGAACTTATTATTTTGTTCATCCACTCGATTCGGTCAGTTTCTTGATCAGCGTTATCGCGCTTACATTTACCCGGGCGTTAAATTGTACCTGGGTGATGTTTATGTGCATAATGTAAGGCATAATATTTGGCACCAATAGATCACGTAGTAATAAATAATATCCAGTAGTTAAATATGTTTTGTTTGTTGTCGTAATACGAGCGTTATAGTTAGAATACATAATTATAATTTGGTGTTTCAGATTTGTGACCAAGTGTAAGAGTATGTCACGTGACGTGTGCATGGAGAGATTGTTTATCTCTGTGGGAAGCAAACATTTTCTACTTTATGTATATATATATATATATATTTAGCACCAGCTACGACTGTCGCGCTTTCGTTTATCTGGGCGTTACGTATGCATATATATACATATATAATATATTATATATATAATAATATATTATTTTTATACTTTATGTATATATATGTATATATATATATATACATAAAGTATAAAAATAATATATAATATATATAATATATTATATATGTATATATATGCATACGTAACGTATAATAATATATTATTTTTATACTTTATGTATATATATATATGTATATATATATATATATATACATATATATATACACACATATATATATATATACATAAAGTAACGCCCAGATAAACGAAAGCGCGACAGTCGTAGCTGGTGCTAAATACATCCCCCTAGATACGCGTACGCGCAGAAACGTCACCCGGATATTATTTAACGCCCGGTTAAATCATAATGTAATCATTCACGAATTTAGCATTTTGGGTTGCAGTGGCGCCATCTAACGAACATTTGTTCAGTATAATAGGTTCCTTGAAAATGGCTGCATATACCTGATGTTTTACCATTTCAAAGTAATTTCCGCCAGCGAAGTGTTGAAGTCTTTCTAGATTCAGGTTTGTGTAATTATTACAGCAAGTAAACATCTAATTAAATGGTATATGTGAAAGAAGAGTAGATTTGTGTTTATATGATGCTCATGTTGATTTGTCAAATTATTGGCGGGACAAAAGCTTCTCGCCTTACGCTGTCACGCATGTCACGACTAAACACATTTGATAGATTATAGTTTGTTGTTATCAAATTCAAATTTCAATGTTGACAATCATGTCTCAGGCGCAGTCCCGACTCAGAATTAAATCCAAATAGTGTGTGTGTGTGGCGCTGTGTGTGCGTGTGTGTTGTTGTTCTGTGTGTCACTGTGTGTCGCTGAGTGTGTGCGTGTACTTGTGTGTGCAATGTGCATGCGTTCATGCATGCACTTCCTCAGGCTCAGCATAACATATGATCGTCGACTATGACTCTATGTTACAAAGCTAAGACCTAAGCCCAAGCCCAAGGTGGCTAGTACGGTACCTACATCACTTGCAAACTCCTAGATGACTGGCTCCAAGGACTAGTAACACCAATACACAAAAAAGCCACAAATCAGACCCCGCTAATTATAGACCAATTTCGCTAACATGTATCCTCTGCACAGTTATGGAGCACATCATTTTAAGCAATATGTGGAAACACTTACACAAACACAACATCATCCTCCACTTCCAACATGGATTCCAGCCAGGTCTGTTTTGTGAATCCCAACTCATCGAGACAGTCCACGACTGGATGACTACTATAGATAATAAGACACAAACAGATGCCATCCTTCTTGATTTTGCCAAAGCCTTCGACAAAATGCCTCCTATCCAAATTAGCTTTCTATGGAATAACTGGAAACACACAAAACTGGATCAAATCGTTTCTGTCCAATCGCAAACAGAGAGTCACAGTCAATGGAGCCCTGTTGGACAGAGCAGATGTTACATCTGGTGTACCACAGGGCTCGGTCCTAGGACCTGTCCTATTTTTACTCTACATAAACGACATAACCGAAAATGTCCAATCTCCCGTACGTCTCTTTGCAGATGACAGCATTATATATTGCAAAATCACATCCGAAACCAACCACAAAATTCTCCAATCTGACCTGATCAAACTCCAAACATGTTCTGACAAATGGCAAATGGAATTTAACATATCTAAATGTGTACATCTCGCAATAACAAACAAAACCAAACCCAGACTAGATTCATATTCACTCTTTGGCATGCCACTCTCTACCGTCTCTAGCCACCCATATCTTGGAGTAAAATTAGATTTTAAACTAACCTGGGCAAACCATATCATTGACATAGCTTCAAAAGTCCTAGGCATGATCAAACAAACCCTTGGACCATGCAAACCCGAGGTAAAAGAAACAGCCTGTAACATGCTAATCCGACCAAAACTCGAGTATGCCTCTCCCGTATGGAATCCACACACTGCCACCCAAATTAAACACCTTGAAAGAGTACAACACTGTGCTGCCAGATCTGTCAGAAATGAACACAGACGCCAAACAAACTCGGCAGACTTAATAGCCACCCTTGGATGATCAACTCTTGAACGACGACGCATTATCAAACAAGCCATGACATCTTACAAAATATTAAATAACATAATCAACATCACACCCCACCAGGTCTACTAACACAGTAAAAAAAACCGTGGCCACTACATAGCCCCTAGGTGCCGCAACAATGCAACAGTGTTCTCTTTCTACCCCCGAGCAGTTCAAATCTGGAATATGATCCCACCACAAATTACTGAACTAAACCCCATAGCATTACAAACAGCATTCATTAACCTCCCTTTCACCACACCCAATCATCTAAAGTGCCTATAAAATAAACAAACAAACTACCCACAATGCATGCGCACAAACAAGCACCATAAAACTCCTGCGTAAGCTCAAGTTTGGGCTGTTTGGAGTAAATCACCTAAGACCTACACATGAATCATGAGTAATTGTCAGCCTTTGCAGAAATAGGATGTTATATTAAATTCACAGTTACAATGTAAACTTTCTACACTTGTGATAAGTGTTTCTATTGTTGTTTTAGACTTTAGACAAGAGCATTCAGAAAAAATAAATAATTTATCACAAAAGAAGAGACGTTCTTGTAGGGAGGGCTCTTGCATTTCAAACTAGTGGTATTTAAAATGAAAACAATTTACTATGTAATTTATCAGAATTTACCAGAAATTATCTACTGTACTATTTATTGATATATCAAATTAAAACACAGTATTCCAGTCACTGCTCCTGTAGTCTGCGAGATCAAACATCAATTGAGAGAGAGCAAATTTGTTATATTCTGAGATACAACTTTTGTTAGCTACAGATATTCACCTAAACACCATGTACACACTGGATTATAATGCATCCTCTCACACTCTCAGTACCCCCTGGCCAAATGCCTTGCGAAACTCAGAATATATGGCTCAGCCAATAATATAATTTGCCTGCAAGTTCCGGTGGTTTCGGAATTAGACGTTGTTTGGTATTTGAATACACAATACCTCTTATCGGCTCATGAGAATGATCGAATGGGTAATTATAATGGGATTCCTGGAACTCGGGGGCCTCATCTTGGAACTGGGGTGTGGGTCGGACGGGTGTCTGCACTGTTCTTATGGGTGGTACGGCAGATTCAATTATGAGTTTGATTAAGCTAACTTCCATATAATCTGTAAACAATCTGCCAGGATATAGTGTATGTAGTCACCAGGGTGGGTGGGTGGGTGTATATATATGTATATATATAAAATTATATGCATATATACATATATATAATGTCAGGCTGTGAATTTGGCAAATGTCAAGGCATTATTAGGATACATCATTGTTAACTTGGGATACATCATGTACGTCATGGTTAGGATACACCATTGTTCGGATATATTATTGTAAACTTAATATTCAATGTTATGATACATCACCATTTGGATACATCACTGTTCATTGTTAGGACACATCATTCGGAGTATACATAGTTTCAAGATGGCATAATTGTTAGGGTACATCATTTGATATTAATCAGGAATATATATATATAGAAGAAGAATAAAAAATAGTTTTTAATTGACCCAGACATTTGTTTATACATACAATACATCCATGTCAAAAAATAAAATAATACAAATATATAACCTAAAAAAGTAGGGTCAGGAGACTCCTCTAAGGCTATAATAGTCGCTGTCGAGGAGCTACCTTTTATGATAAAAAATTTAACTGGATTAATACATCACCTGAATCAAATGAATACATCACTTGAGTCAAAATAAAAAAATATAAAAAAGCATGATATGAATATGATATATATATAGAACATAGGATACATCACGTTAGGATGCATACCTGGTAACTGTTATGATACATAAGTGTAAGAATACACCATTGTTAGTATACAACACTGAATATTACGATATCACACCTGACAAATGTGTCTTCAGAATCAGATAAGGTCTTACAACAAGCTCCATCGGTAATAGTTTTAAATAATCCACCAGGCGGAGGTGTGATAATTGGAACTTGTACCATGAAGACATGGTCAGCTTATTAGGGACAATACAAAAGCGTGACAGCTGGAACCATGACAGCAGTATTAGTTAATATTGTCACGCATCCAGATTTCATAGTTCTATATGGGTCTTAGTGCTTAATGCAGGTTTCATGTTTAGATAGAAAGCTATTCATTGGCAACATCCACAAGTTAGTGTTTCAATTTTATTAGTGATGAGTCTTGATTCTTGAGTGGCATAAATTAGAACACCATTCAACAACTTTGGAGAGTTCACAGCAGAGATGGAGTAATCGTACTCGTGGTAATCGTACTCTGTAATCGTACTCTGTAATCGTACTCGTGGTAATCGTACTCTGCAATCGTACTCTGTAATCGTACTCGTGGTAATCGTACTCTGTAATCGTACACTGTAATCGTACTCGTGGTAATCGTACTCTGTAATCGTACTCGTGGTAATCGTACTCTGTAATCGTACTCGTACTTTTTGAGTAATCGTACTCGTACTCGATTACATTGGTTAAAAACCCATGTAATCGTAATTGTACTCGATTACATTACCAAAGTAATCGTAATCATGATTACGTAATCACGATTACAATTGTTTTCATATAAACAGTTGCAAGCAAATAGATTAGACAGATAGAAATGGCAATACCAGAGGTAATCTAATAAATGTAATAGTATTTGAGCTATTACTTTCCTATTACTATTGAGCATTTCAGTTGAACATTCAATTAGATTTCCCTAATTAATACCTTCTCTCCCCAGAGAAGCCAGTCCTAGCCACATCACCCTCCTGCTTACTGTAGTAGTACAAAGTTATAATCCTGACAGTCTCTTGGAAGCAGTGCAGTAAATAAGCCTCCCCTACCATGTTGCTTTGTCATTTGAGCAGCCATGTCACTTGTACTGTTTGCACTGTTAGAATGGTGTGAATGATTGTCATGTCATGGTTCCTACCTCCTGAGTCCTGACTGGGTGCCAGTGAGTGGTTAGCTGCTAAATCCCTGTATAGTATGTTTAAGTGTAAACTGTAAACCTGTCTAAGTTCACCACCATATTCTGGGTTTGTCCCTTTTAATATACAGCATATCTGAATCGGATATCCTTTTGAATCTGACCGCCTGGATTTGAAATATTATCAGTGTAATGTATTTGATCATGTGTACAGCCACTGTATTTGTATTTGCCATTTTAAAAAGAGGGTATTTGAAATTTTTAAATGCAACATTTTTGTATTTGATTCAGAAACCATATTTGTTTGTCCCCACCCCTGTTTTTCTAAATATAGTTAGTATACAAATTGCAACTGGCTTGCTTGCAGAGATCTGTAACTGGGTAACCTGTAACTGTGCCCAGTGTTTGTGTATGTCAGTGAGGATGCCAAAGCTGGCCTGACACCCCAACACGATCAATGCTTTTGAATTCCAAGAAGGTCACATTCATGGTAGAAACAGGATTAGCATATTCTTTAAAGTAATCACGAAAGTAATGATTACATGCTAAAGTAATCATACTCGTAATCGATTACATTTGTTTTCTGAATAATCGTACTCATAATTGTACTCATACACCTTCATAGTAATCGTACTTGTACTCGATTACATTTGTATTGTAATCACTCCATCTCTGGTTCACAGTTTATTAAAGATTCAATTGTGTTATATTGCATACTATTACTTATAGATGTTATAATAGTAAATAACGTGGTGTCATCTGCATACATTATAACCTTAAATATGCTACTAGCTTGTGAGAAGTCATTTATATATAATAAATAACAATAGCCCAAGGATTGAACATTGAACACCAACTGCTATTGGAAGAATTTCAGACGTTATTTCTTTAATTTCAACATACTGTTTCCGATTTTTGAATAGAAGTAGAGCTGCATCATCAATGCCATAATATCGCAATTTATTTAATAAAATGGTGTGGTCAATAGAGTCAAAAGCTTTAGAAAGATCGAAAAATATGTTAATTGGAACATCATTTTTATCCATTTGCGTTCTAATGCAGCACAGCACATTCAGTTGAATGTTTAGGTCTAAAACTGTACTGATTGTCAAAAAGCAGATTGGTATCATTAAAATATGCTGACAACTGAGTAAAAATTATTTTTTTATATTACTTTAGTGATCGTTGGAAGTAGAGAAATGGGCTTATAATTTTTGAATAATGTTGGATCATCTTTCTTAAATATAGGAATTGCTTTGGTAATTTTGAGTTTATCAGGAAAAATTCCTGTGTTTCACACTTGATTTATTAATATACCCGTAGTTGATTATTTTATTATTTTTATTAATTTTAAAGAAATACCATCAAATCCACAACTGTTTTTTGTAGGAAGACGTATCGTTTCCTTTACTGTTTCTTCATTGATGTTATGAAATCTAAATATTGTATCTGTGTATTTATTTAAATAATAATTAAGTTTTTATTGCCATGATATTTAATATCATTTGCAATAGTGTGAGCCATGTTTATGAAAAAAAAGAATTAGATTGTAATGGTATAACCGATTGTTATTATATTTAATCATTATACAATCAGACACCACCAAGTCACAATTTTCCATGACGTTGTTAGATACAACAGCATCATGTATCATACGGTAGACCACGATGACCTTTGAATAACCTGGTATGAGACCCGCCCAATGTAACTTTGTCAGCAGTCCCTCGTTGCTGTTCGTCAGCACAAAGTTGATGCCCACTTCCTGGACGGCAGTATTAGTTAATATTGTCATGCATCCAGATTTCATAGTTCTGTATGGATCTTCGTGCTTAATGCAGGTTTCATGTTTAGATAGAAAGTTATTCATTGGCAACATCCAAGAGTTAGTGTTTCAATTTTATTAGTGATGAGTCTTGATCCTTGAGTGGCATAACCGATTGTTATATTTAATCATAGTTTTGAAGACACCACCAAGTCACAATTTTCCATGATGTTGTTAGATACAACAGCATCATGTATCGTAGGGTAGACCGCAATAACCTTTGAGTGACCTGGTATGAGACCCGCCCACTGTAACTTTGTCAGCAGTCCCTTGTTGCAGCTTGCCAACACAAAGTTGATGCCCACTTCCTCATAGTCAGACTTGAGTTGCTTCAACAGACACAGACCCGCGGTGTCAATGTAGGCCATTGCAGAACAGTCTATGATGATGCACTTAATGTTGTTGTCATTTTTGCCATCGGCAGACCGCACAATGCAGTGATCTGATTTTGTGTCATCTGCGGTACCCAAACTGCAAACCGCTTCTTGTGTATGTATGGCAAGCTTCTGTGCATTTCCATCACTGTCCCACATGATTTCGATGTAGGGTGAAGATTGAACGTTGTCTTGTATATCGTTAGAGGATGGGTCTTGTGCGTTTTCTGAATTGGTATCAGTCTTAGCACTTTCCTGTTGGAGATCACTGTTGACGTTTAAAGGAACTTTGGGGACTACTTTGACTGTGAGCTTAGGCATTTTTCGTGGATCTACGGTGACCTTGAACAGTTGTTGCTTGAAGTTCTCAATGTTTGCAAAGTAGAGAAAGTTCGGGAAGTGAAAGACGCGAATGCCAGGAATATGCTGCAGTGACTTGTAGAATTTACTTGGTGGATACAGACCAGAGAGTGCAGATTTATCAGTGCTGGCGAGCAGATATCCCTTTGCAAGTTTACTCTGAATGATCACTGTAAGCAGACTAAGTCCAATGCCTGTTATTAATCCACTGGTGACGTCAACAAAAACAACAACAGCCCAGGTGATAAGCCACACAGCAAAGTCATAGCGATTGACAGACCAGAAGAATTTTAGATCGGAGAAGCCTCGGAAGAGAGGAAAGAGTGCAACAAGAACTACAGATGCAACAACACACTTTGGTAGCAGTTCAAACAGTGGTGCCATTACAGTGCATGACAACAAAACAAGTCCACATGAGAAGAGGCTGGCCAGCTGTGTCTTTCCGCCAGTTGCTTCATGCACGAGGGTACGTGGTGGCGCCTGTGCTCCGGCGAAACAATGCAAGAACGAACCAATGGTATGACTGATGCCATACGCAACAAACTCCTGGTTCACATCAATCTCATAGTCATGTCTCTTCGCGAACTGTTTTGCCATTGAGACAGATATAATGAAGCTGGTAATCGCAATGATGATGGCATCGACAATGTATGTGTGTGCATTTGACATATATGGCATTTCAGGCATTGGAATACCTTGTGGGATTGTTCCAATGACAGCAACACCAAAATTGTCTTCAAGCTTTGCCATGTAAGACACAAAGATTCCAATACTGACAACTATCATCTCAGCAGGTACAGGCATAAGCAGGTACTTGCGGTAACGCATGTTGATCACCTCCTTGATGATTGTAAGGAATGTTATGCACACTAGAGATGTAACCACCTCGGCAGGCTGGACTTCAGGAAGGCGACGCAGAATCTCATAGATTACGACCGGAATTTTTCCTGTTGCATCAACTTTACTGATCTGAAGTCCGAGCAGGAAAGGTACTTGGCTCATTGCAATGTGGAAGCCGGCACCCATGAGGAATCCTCCAACAAACGACATTGACATGAACGATGCAACTGCACCAAGTTTGATGATACCCATCAATGTCTGGATGATGCCGACAAGCAATGAGACGGCACAGGCAATGCCAACTTTTACTGCGACTGCGTCAGGTTTGCTGTAACTTGACAATGGATCCGTCATGTTTGTCTCTCTGAAAGCATCATCCAGGCCTAGACGCTCGGATTCCCTGTCCACCACTGTAGCAATCAACAGACTGATGACAGCCATGGTTCCGAAGGAGATGTGACGAGATGTTCCGAGGAAGAAGTACATAAGGACTGGGAAGAAGGAACTGTAGAGGCCGTAGACCGGGGGCAGAGAAGCAAGGATTGAGAAACCCATTCCCTGAGGGATGTGGATAATGCCGACACTTAGTCCAGCCACCATGTCAGACACCAGCCAGTTCTTCCACTCATAGTTCATGAGATTATCGATGAAGGGGAGGTGGCTCTTGATAGATCTCTTCACGCATCCGCTGTTGCATGAGCAATGAGTCTTGAGTTGTTCCCGCAGACTCACTGATTTCTCTGGGTTGTAGTCGAATGTATCATTGAATTCCTCTTGAGAGTAGACCTTGCGTTTGATCTCAATCATCATGTCTATCTGATTTGTTTGTGTGTCTGTCTCCATCCTGCACAACAGAGAGACATACAAGCCGACAGCAACAAAAAGATAACATTTTCACATTAATGTCTCACCAGCATATCAGTATATTGTGTAGGTCATGCAAGCAGGTAAATTAGATTGTGGATATTAGTTGCCATTAAGTTCTTGCAAAGCAGTTAGTAGAATCATTGATGTTGCGCAATTGTTTGAATCTCCACTTCATCCCTTGACATAGACGGTCATACGGGTACCCCTTCCATAGAAATGTGTGTCTCTGATTATAGCTACAACAATCAATTTGCTGATGCATACCGGTGATAAGCACTGAATTCACCATTGTAAAATTTACAAAATAAACTTGGGGATCTCACTATAATACGTCATGCCATTAATTGTTGTTTGTTGCAGAATTTCAAAATGGAGGACGTCTTCCAGAATACTGCAGAATAAAGGTAGTGGCGTTGTAAGCTAATTGGTATGAAGTTTGCATATATCTAATATATAACAACACCTTTTCCCAAACGTAGCATTATTCTAATGCATGACAGACTTGACAAGATATTGTTTAGGCTAGCTATGTGGCTATCTTAGTTTTGCGGATAGTAGTTTTGAAAGGAAATTGTGTGATTGCAGAACATGGAGAATCTACCGACCATGGAATCAGTGCTTGGAAATAAAATTGAATAACTTTGAAATCTGACTGAACCGGTAATATTATGTTCTTTAGACTGATATAAAACTTGGAAAAGGTGTGGGTTTATCTGCTTATAATCACGATTAACAAAACGCACTTGACTGACAAAGTCGTTGTATTGCAAGTTACCGTTTTCACCGCCAGTCGGTGTGGAAAATAAAACAATATAAATTACTTAGTCTGATGCACCGTGTTTTCCTGTGCAAATTGTATGACAGAAACAATTTGTTTATGGATGTCATCAGTAGGATGTCAGTAAACAGAAAATCGTTACCTTTTAGAAATGGCAGCCATTTTAAATGTGGCCGTGAAATCCAATTTTCAAATATTAATCAGATCGTCGTTATTATTTTCTGACCAATTAAAACATTGTTATATTTATGTTATATTTATATATATATGACCTTTATATACAACCTCGAAGTGTGGAAATAATATTGTGGCAAAAACAGTTTGTTGTCTTCTATGTGTAATTAATTTTGAACTACTAAAATTAAAGCAGGCTATCAGCCATGCAGTTCGCCTAACTTGCCTGGATAACTTGCCTGGATCTTCGGGTTTTAAAGTAAGGCACAACAGCCTTGTGTACACCCGCCTTTATGCATCGTATTTTGGTATTGAGAACGTGGCTTGTCTTGTTATTTTGTGCTTTTATTAAAATTTAAACCTGTCCATCTTCAATTCTTTGTCGAGTTTTGTTTTGAAGGAGAGGATGTTTTCAGCGTTCACTGTTTGCTGAGAAAGGTTGTTCCAGTCTAGGAAGATGCGTTGTGAGAAGGAGTGTTTCCTAATATCAAGTCTGCTTGGTGTCTTATACAATTTGTTTTGTGGCCTCGTGTGCGGTTTGTTGTGATCTTGAAGAAGTCCTCTTGATTGATGTCGTCGATGCCATTGATAATTCTGTAGACTTGGATCAGGTCTCCTCTTCTTCTTCGGTATGCCAGACTTGGTAAGTTAAGATGTTTCAGCCTGTCTTCATAGTTCAAGTTTCTTATTTCTGGGACCAGTTTGGTTGTGCTCTTTCAAGGGTGTTGATGTCTACGGCGTAGTGCGGGTTCCAGATGGAGTCAGCATAGTCGAGATGTGGTCTCACTAGCGCTGTATATAATAATCGGAAGCTGCTACTGTCCAGATGTTTAGACGTGTGTTTGATGAGGCCTGTCATCTGGTTTGCCTTCTTTGCAATGGTGCTAATATGCTGTCGGAATTTTAGGGATCTGTCGAACGTTACACCGAGATCTTTTTCTGTTTCTGATGTGCTGTCGATTTATGACACTTCCCCATCTTTACTTGTCATCGTGTATGTGGTGTTAACCTTCGGCTTGCCAAAAGTCAGATGTTTGCATTTTGATGGATTGAAATGTAACTGCCATTTCTCTGACCACGATGTTAGTTTGTTAATGTCTTCTTGTAATAGCTTTTTGTCCATTTCACACATTACATCTCGATATATTTTTGTATCATCGGCAAAGATCTTGAGTCCACTGTTTATACCATCTGGTAGATCGTTGATGAACAGGATAAATAGAATGGGGCCAAGGACACTTCCCTGAGGTATGCCACTTGTGACCTCTGCCCAATCTGATAGCTTTCCATTTACTACTACCCTTTGTCTTCGTCCCGTTATGAAAGCTGCGATCCACGCTGCCACTTCTCCTTGGATGCCATACGCAGTTAGTTTTTTTGCTAGTCTTGTGTGGCACCGTATCGAAGGCTTTCGCAAAGTCAAGATATATTGTGTCTACACATCCGCCCGAGTCAATGGTGGTAGTCCAATTCTCCATGACTTCTAGGAGTTG
The DNA here is from genome assembly GCA_020002185.1 of Paraescarpia echinospica. NCBI lineage: Eukaryota > Metazoa > Annelida > Polychaeta > Sabellida > Siboglinidae > Paraescarpia > Paraescarpia echinospica. The sequence continues at coordinate 41,275,181 of CM034536.1, read as the reverse complement.
GGTGGTGCATGACCTGCCTGGTCTAAATCCATGCTGATCTTTGTTGAACATGTTGTTCGTAGTCATATGAGTCAGGAGATGGTCTCGAATAATGCTTTCCATAATCTTACATGCTATGAAATGCCTGAAATACATGTGGACGGGATGTCATTTTCTGTCAAGATATGTATGTGACAATATAAACCAATTCCCTTTTGAAACGTGCTCATGTAAATACATTTAAAAAAAATGTGCCTTTTTAATAAAACACTTGCCATCAGTTATTTTGAGGCGTATTTCAGTTTCAAAGGCAAAGCCAAAATCATTTGTCTGTTTGAAATAAATAAATAAGCATTCATATGTATTGCATTAAAATAAATATTTTGAAATATGGTACGTGTCTAACTGATGTACAGAATATTCGAGTTAATTTATATTTCTCTTGCACTTAATTACGTTTTCAAGCTAAATTTGCAGCGATAACTTTGTATGTGAGGACTAGTGGTGGCACCTAGCTACCAATTGTTAAACGAAATGTAATGCAATAACCATTGTTTGTCGAGGGGTGTGCAGAGGAATGCTAGTACATTTTGTAAAAATATACAAGTTAGTCCTGATGTGTTGCTTGTAGATGATCCTTCTTGGCCCATTTTTCTGCAGTACCTCAGCATGTATTATTTAAATGGCATGACGGTTCTGCAGTATCTCAGTGCATAATTATGTTTGACATTGGCAGCCAGAGGCGATTCATTTGTTTGATCTTCTGTGTGATATGGTGTAGGAAATGTTGGCATGACCTGCAGACAATAATCACATATTAGAAGGTTAATGCACTGTAAAAGTCAGTGTCGCCTGGATATTTGTCTCTTCCACTTCTTCCTGTCCTGAGCCCATTCTTCCTCCATCTGCCATGCATTTAAATTTGTCCTCACTGTGTCATGCCATCTCAACTTGGGCCTCCATCTCTCTCATTTCCCCTCTATTTTCATATCCATGGTGGCTCTTATTCTCATCTCCGTTGCTGCCAGTCATCTTTCATCTCTTGTCGATAGTGGCCACGCTTCACAGCCATAGAAAAGTATCGTCCTAATTACCGTTATGTAGAGCAGGACTTTCATCTTTTGTGGCACCTTATCACACATCACTCCAGATAGTTCCCTCCACCTAGCCCACCCCTTTGACACTCGGCTCTCGGTTTCCTTACTGACACCTCCCTCCTTGTCTATGACAGAGCCAAGGTACTTAAAAGTCTGTACAGTTGGTAGGTTTTACCTTTTCCTGAGACCCATACTTTTTCATCTTCAGCGGCTCTGTGTGCCTCATTGGCGGAAGGTGTTCATACATGTCCTTTATGATGTTAATGTAGTATTCTAGTATTCTCTTCTTTGGGATGACTCTGTCATACGCCTTCTCCTTGACCAGTAGGTTTGGCAGATATTAATGTTCCAGGTACTGAAAGTCAGTCTGACTTGCAGCTTTGTCTGGGTTGTAAATGAGTGTTTTTGCATGATGCGTGTACTAAAAATAGTGCATTACTATTTCTGTGTATTTTTAGCTAGCCGGTGATTGTGTATTTATGAACTTGTGAAAATGTTTGTGATACTAAATATAAAATAATGTAAAATTGTTCTGTTTATATTATTACTGGTAAAAGTAGTATATGCTGTGTTGATCTTTGCCCCAATTCATAGTTTAATTTAGCAGTATTGGTGACCTCACTGTACTTCATTTGTGCTTGAATGGTTTGATTGTGAAGGCATGCAGCCATTGCATCATGACTATACACATTGCAGAGACATTGGCAGTTCTACAGCTGGAATGTGCCAGTCTGACGAGTAAAGAGCATTGAATGGTCCTCCACGTACAGTTACATAAAAATAACCAATTTATTTGACTTGGCATGCAAACATTTAAAGTTAAATGTGTGTGTATCTGATTGGACAGACATTGGATAGTACTTTTTAAAATTAAATAGTCAAATTTTATCCTCATGAATTACTAAACTAATATGTTGTTACACAATAGGAAGTTGTACTTTTTGCAGAAAACCGTGTTGTACATTGAAAAAACAAGTTCATCATGTGCACACACCCCTGGATGCCCTCCCGCACGTTACTTTCTGTAGCTGGATACAATATCTGTTTGCTATGTATGTTTATTGGTGTAGATTATCTCCGGCGGGTTGCAATCGATATAATTATTCTGAAAACGAGCCGAAGCTCCGCAAAACCTCGCCGGGTTGTAGGCCCGTTTGCATTCATTGTTTTAAATAAAATTGGATTCATGCAGAACCGTAAGATAACTGCTTGTTCCTCTATGACGACTAGTATTTGTATCACATCTGAATATCGCACAATAACTCATTCTGACACTCGTTTCGACCCAAAGGCATGTCGTCTGTGATGTCGCGATACAACGTAATCGCATAGCTCATTAAATTTCAGTTTTCCGCAGGAATCGCTACACAGGCGGGTTTAAAATCGAATTTATGCTACAAATGTATTTTTCTGTATTTTTTTATTTAAAGTTCTCGAATGTTACATGCAATATTAAACTTTGTGTATACACGGAAAACGAATTTTAGCTAATGCCTTGTTTTTACTCCCTTTAAACTCAAGCATATTCCCAGTTTTGAAGCTCAGTCGCCAGTTTGGCTAGCGAACCAAACCAGTACGGTCGTACCAACACAACGTTAGTTCTGTTCAAGTAATTGTTGTCGCTAAGTTCATCTAGATATGGTTATTGCGTGGTTGCCTTCTTCCATTGTGATGTAAAGAAAAGACGCACCGTAGCGCTTGTAATTTGAGCTTTCAAATGCAAAAGGTCGCAATTTAAAATGCTTAATGTGATGCTCAAACAGTGTAATCGTGTTTTATAAACAGACTTAATTTCAATTAAAAGTTAAGCCATTACAGATGTTGCTTATTTTCAGGAACAATGTCTTGCTGTCCAAACGCGAGCGTTGAATGCGAACGCGATCGTTATTCAGGTCTGACATGTGCGTAAATGTTAGCCTCGATTATCCAGGCGCCGTGAGGTGGCAGCATTCGCTTGGCATCTCACTAGGGCCTGGATTATTAAGCTCCAGCCAATGTTACCGGTTGGGGGCTTTACCCCAGATTCGGGTAGAGACGATGAAATAACGTATTAAATAAGGATACACTTTTATCAGATAATGCTATACTATAACAACTATTCAACATTAAACTTATATTGAAACATGTCACACACAAAATAAACCGACATTAAACTTTGTTCATAGTTTAATGCCTTTTAATCACATGCATATTCACTAGGTGGCAGCTCTCATGGCTGTCGAAGATTCTGTATTGACTTTCTTTGCTTATGCTCGAACAGAAACAAAAGACTAAGTGTGAATAAGCATGATAGAAATTTAACATTTAACTAAACAAAGTGCAGTAGATGTCTCGCGCAACGGTCAGACTGCTAACTGATATATGTAGTCGCCAAAGTACAACCAAGACGTACTGACGTGGCTAAATCGGTAGCGTGTCGAGCTGCTATTTTCAGTGTCCTCGGTTCGAATCCCACAGAGTACATAAAACCTTTGTTTGTGTTCATTTAGTTTAAGATTCGTTTTATTTAGTATAATACTATCTCGGGCATCATTTCGTAATTTCATTTCGTTATCAAAAACATACATAAAACATTCTGGGGGTTAGACGTGCTAATTGGCAGTGAGCAGTCAAAACGCGATTCTGGGCCAGTCTGTCTTCCTGGCAAAGTCACGCAGCCAGGCGAGAGTCGGTTATTCGAGACTAATAATTATTAATACACGGCAAATCCTGACAATAAGTCACATATAACTTCATAAATCGATGACGCCTTAATTTACGAGTATACCAGTTTTGCCATCTAGCGGATAACATTCAGAAGGGCCATTCAGAGCCAGAGTATCGTTCTGGCGAAGTCACGCACTCAGACGAGAGTCGGTTAAGCGACACTACGTAAATGTTGGAACGCGTTTGCATAATTAAGAATGGTCGCACAATTTTTGAGAGAAAAAAACGAATTTGCATGTTTTTGAATGCATGACGTTTGCACACTTATGCCGTAATACTGTCTGATGCACCGTCTTCTTGAGACGAAACCGGTAAATCGTCGGAACTGCAATGGTATGACGATCAAGTTTGCGCTTTTTGTAAATCTTCCAGCAAAGACACGCGTACCATTGCTATGTTTTATGCAGTATAGACAACAGTGTATAACATTAAATTAATCAGATGTACCACAAATTTCATGATTTCGAATGTCCATCGCCCAAAACCATCAGCCACGGCGCGGATCGTGTAAATCGTGATGCTCATCTATGCATATAGCAGCCACGAGTTCGGCTTACACTAGTTACATTTGTTTTAATGCTGTAATTCGACAGTTATTATTTTCAGAATAATTTTGCGGAATGTTACCGTTATATAAATTGGAATTTTCTCGGGAGAAGTTATATTATATTTCAAAACTTTCGGATTCAGAGTATTCGACCCTTTTTACGCTGTCACAGAAATTCCGTTCGTTGGAAAACCAACAACTCTGCGAATGTCGTATGTTACCCACGAATGCAGGACCCCAGTGTCCGTACAAATAACAAAATGCCTCAGTCACATCAGTGTAAATAATTGTAAGATAAAGTTGGACCCTGTCTAGGGTTACTGATTTTTCGAAATGACAATTTTGTTGTTCCAAAAATACAAATTCCTTTAGAACTTAGAAGTCATGTTTCAAAAAGGCAAGTATATTCACAAGAGTGAAGAGGCACATTGTTTCTTCAAAGAATTACTTAGCCAGCGAACTACGTGTGTGGTTGTGCGTAGCAAACAACCAGGTGACCGTTCCTGTGTGTTAATAGTCTCATCGGGAAAATCCATCATTAAACATAATCCGTTGTTAAATATAAAGAGCGTTTTCAAAGTGCAAAAAACCGCCGCCGTATCACCGAGGGGACTATTTCTGTGACACACCGGCGGAAGTGTCCCAGTGGCGCACCCTGGTGTTGACAGTTTTCAGTATAAGATCACTATTAAGGAGCGAAATCGGGAGGCTGTTTTGTTGCGTCAGCGTCAGATATTACACCGCTCCAAACAATGACGCAATAGTTATAGATCGCATAAAATATACTTTCTGCCCTTTTAAATGTTGTTTGAATATCATTTTTATTTTATTTTTTCAATGTGCATTTTTAGTTTAGATCAACCGCATCACAAATAAGCGCATACGTTTGCCAAGTTTTTTGTAACAGTACGCCATAGAAAGAAACAATATAAGACCTACAGTATGACTTCCAGCTGTTAAGATGCTACACCTTAAAATATTTTAATATAAATCTCACCTGGTTTCCTTGACAGCCTTATCTAGGTCTTCTTGGTTTTTTGTCGAATCCGTCACCTCCCCGCGTGATTCTTGGAGTGGTGACATTTTCGTTCAGTGTAAGCTTAAGTACCTTTCAGCTGACCCTAAAGGTTATGTCGTGGTCACCCGGGCAAAGGTGGCTTCGCGGGAAAATAACACAAGCCATAACATGCTACCGTTGGTGTCTGTCTTAAAGTCCCAAATACTGTTATCATAAATAATTATGTACCATAATTATATATCAGGAATGACAGAAGAATCACACAGGCCTGTTATCGAGGTCAGCAACAAAAGGCCAAGGAAGGTTACTGTTGCCAGTGTTTATATAATCCGGTGAAGTAATTACGTACTGTGGATTCTCACAGTATGCAGCTATAAGTTGTCCTCATATAACGAACATCCGCTTAAATAAACAACTTTTGAAATGAAATCCCGTTTCTTAAGTAACCAACCCTGGGAAATCAAAGAGTATTATCAGGAACAGTTTGATCAAATCTTAACGTGTTCCTTATAGCGAGAGCTCTTTGTTCACTGTAACAGACTGCCAGGAATAATGTTTAATTGCCAGATGACGAATACGTCGAATGTCGTGATCGCGAAATGCAGTTGTTTTATTGACTACGTTCTCACCGTTCTTAGAAGCCACGACGATAGGAGTGTTCACCATCGTGCAGAGTTGTGCTCGTAAGATGACGTGTCGTGGTAGTGGGCATACAGTAGTATGCCTTGAGCGACCGCTCTTGTACATCCAAAATGGTCGTATAAGACAAGTGGTCTCACAATACGTGGCAACATTGCTTTTTAAAACTAAATAATGCTGTTGTACTAATACGTTTGTTTTTGTATTTATGCAAGACTAGTTATTGTAAATGGTTTGCGATGAGTACGCGTAGCTGCCAAGTTCTGAACAGTGTTGGAGTCTTAAAAGTCTAAAGTACCTGACGCATAGAGGTGGTGGTTCTATATTGGAAAACGTGACGAAGCGTTACAGTTCTTTGAATAAGCATTACGTAACGATTTTTGAAATGTTCGTTCATCGAGCTGTCGGTATCAGCCAGTTTTTGTGTAAGTTTTAACAGTATCCCAACGAAAAATCAGCAATGTACTATTGCGTGTATTACATTTACAGACAGACACAATTTATTACGTGCATACAGCGAATGAATTGATTTTGCAGCTGGCTCAGTATTCGCCAACCTTGACGATCAGTTGTACACAGTAGACCATGCATACTCAGCAGTGTTCTGCCTAGGTCGAATTTGCAGGGCGTTACGCCCTGCCCTTTTTCAGTGACGCCCTGTTACCCAAAAAAGGCAAAAAGAACGCCATGGCTTTTTTATACGACGCCCTGCTATATTTTGCATGTAACCCTACTCGTGGCTACAGACGGTTACACGATCATGTATATAATTATTAATTTTCGAGCGACCCGATCTTGAAACGTATCCTGATAACGCCACACGCACGGTTTGATTGTTCCCAAATGAGCGCATCCCGCAATCGGGAATGGATGCGTCACGAGATCGGGACGCTTGCAGACACTCGATCGCGTGCAAGCGCCCCGATGTCGACTACGTATCCCGATCGCGCCACGCGGTCAATTCGATTGTTCAAGCGTCCCTATCTCGACTCCTATCCCGGTCGCCATTAAATTCTTAATCGTGAGACGCCGACCTTCGAAAGTGAATAAATCAGAGAGACGGACTTTCGCGGAGCGCCTCGACTATGCATATCGCCAAGCATTCCTTATTTTGTTCGTATCTTCAAAAGTTAAAGTCTGATCGCAGGGAGACTTATACCGTTAGATTAGTCGTTCAATTCGTAATCACATGATACTTGTAAAACTTATTAAAATACGATTTATCTGAGGAGGCGCCAAACTTCGCAAGTCTGTAGACCAGCCTGTTCGCGACAGACTTTCGAAGCCGGCACGGCACGTGTGATAAAAATTATGTTTTATTCATACACTCTTTATTTGTTAATATACCGATATATAATTATAAGTAATGATGTTTAATATAACATAGCTCAACAATAGTAGTGAATAATTGCGTATTGTCCGCGTTAAAAGAACCTGCTCCCCCTCAATATGCAACGACCCGCCGGCACATGACGTCGCTCATGCTCGTTGCAAGGCGTGCCGTTTCTAGGTCACGACGTCACGTTTGCGTGTAGCGGACTAGCCAAGGGTGCTAAGGTTGCTGGCGGCTAGCGTCTTCTTTTCCCAAAGCGTTTAGCAGTAGCTACCTGTAATAATTATTATTCGGAGGGGTACCATTAAGCAGTGGCTTCAAACTACGTGTAGTAATAATTACTTTTTCTGTTTATTTTATACATAAAATGTTATGTCATGCTGAATATCGTGTTTTGCTAAAACTCAAATAAAGTTAAGACATGCCAATTTAATAAAATAAAATATGTTGTATTGTCTATATATATACTATACAATCATCCATTTGTCCACATTTATATTTATTTAAATGTCCTTTTTCAAAATTACTATGTTGCTTGTACATGTTTTAATATTAACAGTATATCTCAATTTATGTTAAACCTAGCCCAAAGAAATATAGCATACATATTACCTGTATAATATTCTCTACGTATATTGAATATTATGCTGATTGACACAAAGTAAAATAAAAGTCATGTAAAGCTGAATATTGTGTTTTCTACAAATGCTTGCCCATGCCAATATTATAATATATAAATATACATGATATACACTGTGTACATAACATACTTTATGTAAGTAGCATGATATTAAACTACAAGCTACTGCTACTATGTCTTGTTAACTATTTAATTTAGTCGCTTGTCACAAGTGCCTTTTTAAACACTGCTTACTGCGCTCTATGTGCCCTTTACTAAAATCGGTTTTAAAAACCTGGGCAAAATACTGTTTGGGTCATGTTAACTATTTAGTCACGCGTCGCACGTGCTTTTTCAGCTATTGCTTACCGCGTCCTATGTGCCCTTTTTCTGAAATGGCACCCTACCCTTTTGAGAACCTGGGCAGAACATTGTCATACATTCATCGAGATCGATTTTCACGGACGAAGAATTCCAAACTTGAAAGGTTCGTGCAGATCCACGCCAGAGTTATTTTTAGCATGTACCTCGGGCACTGGTTAAGCAAGAAAGGGCCCCAGAAAAATTATGATAACAGGCGGTTTGTTTTCCTTGCATGGCGCCAATCATCGAATGTCTTTTAACGAATTATGCAAAGCCTCCGCTTCTGATGTGTTTCTACATGTGACCGACGGCAAAAACGAGAACTTTTCCCAGTGTAATGGAGGCATAATTCATCGAAAGATTTTGGCTGCCGTTTCTTGGATCACCGCGTAACAGTTGAGCTGCTGCTACTAAATACTGGTAATTCTCTTCGGCTTAACGTGTATAGACGGCATGGTGTCATTTTATAAAGACAACGCAAGCAAACGTAGAAAGAATTGTTGAATCGACGTCACAGTCAAAATCAGGGCTTGGTACCGAATATAACAGCAGCCAATCAACGGTCATACGCATCTTTCCATCCAAGTGCGCCATTTTGGATACACTAACGTTAGTTAACAGAGCGCAACGGAGCCAACTAGGAGATTTTAATACATCGTACTTGTAAATGGCTATGAACTACGTGACTAATAATTGCCTTGTCTGGTATCCGGTATTTTGCAGCTGGCCCTTGCCCTTGGGGTCTTAGCGAAATGACAAATTTGTCTTCATAGTTTGTCAGTATTTCAGTATTTTATTGATCTAATCTTTTCTCAGACTTAAATTATAAAATAAGTATTATAACTTTATTAATTTAGAAGTTTTTCTTAAAATAAACCGCGATTGTCGCTTGTCTTTGTTTAGATTCTCTTGAATTAAAAAAACAAACGGAACCAAACATGATTCACGCTTTTAATCTGCTCCTGGAAGTACAGGGGCGGGTGGCGCGCCTCGGTGGAAACTACGTCATATGCCCTATTTTGGACTATGGTAGGCCGAACATATCATAACGGTCTTACACAGGGATCGATCTGGAAAAAGACATGCTGCCCTTTGGGCACATCGGAGATAGAACCATGTGCCATTTCGAAATTTGATGTGCCGCAAATCAGTTGATTAAAATTGTATTAATTAATTGGTACGATAGTATGATCGCTTAAATAACCTTGTAAATGTCTAGGATTGCCTACGCGACATATTTCTGGGTACAAAACATATAACCATCAATATCAAAGTGCTCAGAAATGACCAGGTTTTTTCAAAATCTGTAACATTACAAAACTAAATACATTATGTGTAGGTGTGTCCCATTTTTCGTGGACTGGTTATGCTACTACAGTCTACTGCTCCAAGGTTAGGGAGATTCTAACTGAGAAATACGATGCAGCAGTTTGTGAGTTGTGACATTGAGTGACAATTCACATACGAGAGAGCCCCAAATAACAATATTCAAACAACCATGTTAATTAAACATTAAAAAAACTTATTGATACACCGATGAACAAATGTTTGGAATAGCCTCACTCAGTCTGTGGTTGAGATTGCATTGGTGCAGTCTTTTGAGAGGAAATTTGACCATAAGCTGTGGGAAAATCACCCAATTAAATTAGCCCAATTAAATTATACTATACAGTAAGACTACTGCATGTAAGACTATAACATAGCATTGTCTTTTTTTCCAAAGTTTATGACCCAAGGTAACGAATGTACTATTTCTGAGCCTTGGTGACGGAGGCATGATTGATAAACATGCTTTTAAAATGTTTATTTTTCGTTTATAATGTACTCCAGTTGTAATATTTAGCTAGCATAAATTAATTGAAAAACGTGCATATGATGTACCTGTATGGATGGGTATTATTTTCTATAGATATGAACGGATTGCATTTTATTCGGCAAGACAGTTGAAAGGTGAGGGTGGGCGATAATATGGTGTCGGCAACAAAAAACGCTGATCACGGTGCTCGAGTAAAGCTTATAAACAATGTCAACGACAGGCAAGGAGTAGGCAAGGCACAAGGGTATTTATTAGACTGTTCGCAGTGTCCAGTCATCAATGTAAGATGTGATTTAAATAACTCCATTCAGGCCATTGTTCTCTTTGCGCCTTTGAGTTTGACTTTGTTGTCCGCGCGGACCGTCTGTGAGTGTGACTGTGTTCGGGCGCAGATTGGAGCAAACTGTAGCCTTAAAATGCGCTGAAGCCTAAGACGCAATATTTTTATAGCGTAAATATGCCTGGGATTGATTTAATTATCGCATCGACGTGTCAAATTTAGGCAAAACTATAGTTAACGGCAAAATCAAGGTGGGCCAGGATTCTACACAACTTCACGACACAACTGGTCACAAGTCCCCTGGCTAAATGTTCTCAGATTTCGCAGACATGTTTTTGTATGCGTCTTTTGGGCATATGCGGCAAAAAATACATGAACATGGATCATTTGGCTTGATTTTGATATTTCACCCTTGTAACTGTAGTTATCTAGTGAAGATCAGGCCTGAGGTCAATTACATCACAATGTAATATATTACAATTACTTAGTTTCCTACCTATTACTATTACATGCTGAATTTGATATATTACTATTACATTTGAAGCAATTACTATGATTATAAAATTTTTAATCGGAACTATTTATAGTACAAAATACTATAATACACGGTATGTATAAATATGTACCACAAAATCATCATTGTGCAGCCTTAGTATCCCGTGGTTGGCCTCAGCATGTCGTTTCCAAATCTGCCTGTCTTGCGCTATCCTCTGCCAGATGGTGCCCTTCCAGTACTCGTCTAACAAAATATAACTCATATTTAGTGTTATCTACTAACTACACTGTTTATGGATATAACATAATTTTCATTTTATATTTCAGTACTATGTAGGAATGAAAGACAAAAACAATGCCACTATCACAGAACTTGTTGGATTGTAATGAGTGTAATTAAACCATAATGCATTACTGCTGCTTGGTGGACAGTTGATTATTGGCACTAGTACAAATACATCAGTATGTTTTTCACACCTCTGTTGTTTAGGCCTAGTAGTGTGCAAAAAGCCACTAAACCCATATAGGCTTGTGTGAAAAGGATAGTTAGCATGAAAACCAATTTCAAAAAACTATTAAAAGTCAACCCATGCAGCTCTCACACTCCCAATCTCTGCTAGTGCTATGTAAACTCTCATAACCTCTAGGGTTAAACTGACTGAGGGCCATGATTCATAACCGTAAAACCTGGTGAAACTAGTGGAATATTCTTTTCCTTGTAAATAATTAAATAACCAGACTGCAAATAACCGCAACACAAATTGAACTTTTCAAATGTCCAATAATAATATAAAAGTAATAGGTCAGTTACTATTACATTGTGTTTTTATTTAACTTATTACTAGTACTTCAATATTTGTTATCGTTACTATTACTAATAATGAAATCTCATATAGCACCGGTATCTGTCGTAGAGGCGCCCATGCCGCTCGCACATTATTTGACCATTACTATTACCCCAGTCCTAGTCAAGATGTATAACTACACATAGTCATTGTCCCTTTGTTTAAGTACCCTTCATTCAGTAGTACATAGTAACTCTCGACCAATACAAAAACAAAATCTTTATTCAAACAAACATCAATGTCAGGAATGATTTATTTGTACTAGTAGTCATGAGTAGACTGCAGTTGTTTGTACTAGTAGTCATGAGTAGGCTGCTGTTGTTTGTACAAGTAGTCATGAGTAGACTGCAGTTGTTTGTATAAGTAGTCATGAGTAGACTGCAGTTGTTTGTACTAGTAGTCATGAGTAGGCTGCTGTTGTTTGTACAAGTAGTCATGAGTAGACTGCAGTTGTTTGTACTAGTAGTCATGAGTAGACTGCAGTTGTTTGTACTAGTAGTCACAAGTAGACTGCAGTTGTTTGTAATAGTAGTCATGAGTAGGCTGCAGTTGTTTGTACTAGTAGTCATGAGTAGACTGCAGTTGTTTGTACTAGTAGTCATGAGTAGGCTGCAGTTGTTTGTACTAGTAGTCACAAGTAGACTGCAGTTGTTTGTAATAGTAGTCATGAGTAGGCTGCAGTTGTTTGTACTAGTAGTCATGAGTAGAATGCAGTTGTTTGTACTAGTAGTCATGAGTAGGCTGCAGTTGTTTGTACTAATAGTCACAAGTAGACTGCAGTTGTTTGTAATAGTAGTCATGAGTAGGCTGCAGTTGTTTGTACTAGTAGTCATGAGTAGACTGCAGTTGTTTGTACTAGTAGTCATGAGTAAACTGCAGTTGTTTGTACTAGTAGTCATGAGTAGGCTGCAGTTGTTTGTACTAGTAGTCACAAGTAAACTGCAGTTGTTTGTACTAGTAGTCATGAGTAGACTGCAGTTGTTTGTACTAGTAGTCATGAGTAGGCTGCAGTTGTTTGTACTAGTAGTCACAAGTAGACTGCAGTTGTTTGTAATAGTAGTCATGAGTAGGCTGCAGTTGTTTGTACTAGTAGTCATGAGTAGACTGCAGTTGTTTGTACTAATAGTCATGAGTAGGCTGCAGTTGTTTGTACTAGTAGTCATGAGTAGGCTGCAGTTGTTTGTACTAGTAGTCACAAGTAGACTGCAGTTGTTTGTAATAGTAGTCATGAGTAGGCTGCAGTTGTTTGTACTAGTAGTCATGAGTAGACTGCAGTTGTTTGTACTAATAGTCATGAGTAGGCTGCAGTTGTTTGTACTAGTAGTCACAAGTAGACTGCAGTTGTTTGTAATAGTAGTCATGAGTAGGCTGCAGTTGTTTGTACTAGTAGTCATGAGTAGACTGCAGTTGTTTGTACTAGTAGTCATGAGTAGGCTGCAGTTGTTTGTACTGCAGTTGTTTGTACTAGTTGTTTGTAGTAGTCATGAGTAGGCTGCAGTTGTTTGTACTAGTAGTCATGAGTAGGCTGCAGTTGTTTGTACTAGTAGTTGTTTGTACTAGTAGTCATGAGTAGGCTGCAGTTGTTTGTACTAGTAGTCATGAGTAAACTGCAGTTGTTTGTACTAGTAGTCATGAGTAGGCTGCAGTTGTTTGTACTAGTAGTCATGAGTAGACTGCAGTTGTTTGTACTAGTAATCATGAGTAGGCTGCAGTTGTTTGTACTAGTAGTCATGAGTGGCTGCAGTTGTTTGTACTAGTAGTCATGAGTAGGCTGCAGTTGTTTGTACTAGTAGTCATGAGTAAACTGCAGTTGTTTGTACTAGTAGTCATGAGTAGGCTGCAGTTGTTTGTACTAGTAGTCATGAGTGGCTGCAGTTGTTTGTACTAGTAGTCATGAGTAGACTGCAGTTGTTTGTACTAGTAGTCATGAGTAGGCTGCAGTTGTTTGTACTAGTAGTCATGAGTAAACTGCAGTTGTTTGTACTAGTAGTCATGAGTAGGCTGCAGTTGTTTGTACTAGTAGTCATGAGTAGGCTGCAATTGTTTGTACTAGTAGTCATGAGTAGGCTGCAGTTGTTTGTACTAGTAGTCATGAGTAGGCTGCAGTTGTTTGTACTAGTAGTCATGAGTAAACTGCAGTTGTTTGTACTAGTAGTCATGAGTAGGCTGCAGTTGTTTGTACTAGTAGTCATGAGTAGACTGCAGTTGTTTGTACTAGTAGTCATGAGTAGGCTGCAGTTGTTTGTACTAGTAGTCATGAGTAGGCTGCAGTTGTTTGTACTAGTAGTCATGAGTAGGCTGCAGTTGTTTGTACTAGTAGTCATGAGTAGGCTGCAATTGTTTGTACTAGTAGTCATGAGTAGGCTGCAGTTGTTTGTACTAGTAGTCATGAGTAGGCTGCAGTTGTTTGTACTAGTAGTCATGAGTAAACTGCAGTTGTTTGTACTAGTAGTCATGAGTAGGCTGCAGTTGTTTGTACTAGTAGTCACGAGTAGGCTGCAGTTGTTTGTACTAGTAGTCATGAGTAAACTGCAGTTGTTTGTACTAGTAGTCATGAGTAGGCTGCAGTTGTTTGTACTAGTAGTCATGAGTAGACTGCAGTTGTTTGTACTAGTAGTCATGAGTAGGCTGCAGTTGTTTGTACTAGTAGTCATGAGTAAACTGCAGTTGTTTGTACTAGTAGTCATGAGTAGGCTGCAGTTGTTTGTACTAGTAGTCACGAGTAGGCTGCAGTAGTGTGTGACGAGACAAATGGTTGGCTGTTTACTGGTGTTGTGATTTTTCTTTCAACTCATGCTGCTATTTATAAACCAGATGTTATAAAGAGCCCATACTATGAAATAATTATGCTGTGTAAATCATAGCAGGCATAGGTCCTTGTAACTCTGTCTTTGTAATTATAGGCTGTTGGAGCTAACAGAAAAGAAGCGAACATTAATATTGTGATGAAATCAGTGTCATATCGGTGGATGGTACAGATTACCTTGGCACAGTACTGTCAAGATTTAATTTACTTCAAAGAAAAGCTGCATTGGGCAGTAATGTGGATAGTGAATTGAGTGGACCTATTTTGATGGATGAGGCATGACCGGGTGTTGGTTTTCTAGATTAATTCTTGAAGTAGATTGCTAGATCTGTATAAGTGCAATTTAAGGAGCTGTACCTCTAACCTGAGGAAAGGAGTATGGATCAAGTTAAGTTGGGACATTCCATGGATCGGCTTTGTTGGTACAATATTGTGCACCCATCTGATTATTCTGATAACATTCAACACAATCTTCACGTGTGGCTGTTCCGTGACAAGTTATAATTCTAGAAGCCATGCCTTATTTGCAAAACCTGCCAGCAGTGTCATCCATTATTATATTATTACAATTGCCAGCCACATATACCCACAGTGAATGAATGGTCTTGTTGGAATCTGCTGTGTGAAAAAATGGTTTTCTAACAAATGTTCTGGTATAGACCTACAGAGAAGCAACAGGCTCAATCATTGTGGAGTTTTTACATGTTCAATAACATCTCGGTTGACATTAGTGCGAGTAACCAGTTAATAATTACAACCAATAATTACAGTACTGTGCAAAGCAACAACGACTAACATAACTGAAATAGCATTCAAACATTATATTTACCAACAAAATATTGGTGTGTAAAATTAAATGCCTAAGTTTATATTTGTTTATAATGCAAACTACAAAACAAACTTATCAGTTTGGTCAACGAGTACCAGGTACTACTCATTACTGGAACAAAAGAATGTTAGTAATTTCAGCTAGTGATTAAAATTTTTGTTTTAATGACGTACGCTATTGGAACGGTATAACTACATTTTGATTCATTGTGTGTTTTTGTTTTGAAATAGGCGTATTCACGATGCATATATGGTCATGTAAGAATAATTTGATCCAGTATATTTATTATACTGTGGTAATTATTTGTGTATAATGTACATAATTAATATTATATATTTAATTTGGTGAACCGATAATGGTTCTAACCATAAAGCTGCTTTTTCGGCTTGTTTGCCCATTGTGAATATGTTTTTTGTCTTTATGGTTAATTTATGTCCAGATAAAAATGTTTACTTTTTTAATCATCAAAAGAAATTCTTTTTGTTGTTACATCTGGTAGCGTGCGAAAGCCAGTTGATCATTTCTCGGGCTAGATTAGGCTTGTAGCTGAATCGGTGGCATAATATAAGCACTCGTTTGAAAAATGGCGAGCTTATGTAAACAAACCAGTTGTGAGTTGAACCCAGCCAAACTCTGACGAGACTGTCTGGCAGAATCATCATTCGTATTGTTTTGTTAATTTCACCAACCCAAAAATATGTACAAATGAGCTAAGCATAACACTGTGGATACTTGGTATGTTTGCCTTTTTGTGAAATTAGTTTGAAACGCTCGAAGCAAATAAATTGAACAGAGGGAATAGTGTTAAGGTTCATTCTGGAATGCAATGAGCAACATCAACTTTAATTATTCGCATTTAAAAACACATGCCATTCAGACCAAAACAAGCATCAAAAATACTTTTTCAAGATGACATTTGAAATTATATCATCCAAACTGGTGGTAAGTTGTTTTGTTGTTGATAAAAATGGAAATAAATTAATGCTTAATGACACATATCGTCTTTTTAATGTTCACATAAATAGGGCATTGTTTATTTAACAAGATTTAACAAGATTGCCACCCAGAGAATTAACTCTAGCTGGCAGGTGGACAAGGAAGCCCTTTGGCTTATCGAGAGTCCAACCCTTTTATCTATGTGTATCCCACCCTTCTGACTTCTGAAGTATGTGTCAAATTTATTTTTAAACATATTCACGCTACTAGCACCCACACAGTCAGCAGATAATCTGTTCCATTCATTTACAGTCCTTTGTAAAAATTAGAACTTTGTTATATATAATCTACACTGCTCCTTTGCTAATGTAACTTCATGTCCCCATGTCCTATCTTTCTTAACTGAGAAAAAAATATTTCTATCAATATTTTCATAACCATTTATTATTTTAAACACTGATCTCTCAATCTCCTGGTCTCTAGTGTTGTTAAACCACATTCTTTTAGGCAAATTTCATAACTAAGATCCCTCAGTTTTGGTATCATTTTAGTCGCTCTCCTCTGTACTCTTTCTAGCATATCTATGTCCTTCTTGCGATATGGCCTCCACGCTTGTATACACTATTGTAAATGAGGCCTCACTATTGTTTTGTACAGCGGTATTATTAGTTCTTTTTCCTTAAATGCTATATTTTGCCTAATTAATCCAAGGATTTGATTTCCCTTTGAAGCTGCAATTCCGCACTGCTCTGAAACCTTCATATCAGCACTAATGGTTAACCCTAAGTCCTTTTCTTTTACAGTAGTACTTAGTACAGTACCCCCCATTGTATATTCTACATCTTCGTTCCCATGTCCTGTGTGGAGGCATTTACATTTCCCAAAATCGAACAGCATTTGCCACTTTTCAGACCATTTGATCAACCTGTCAAGATCATCTTGTAAATGCTGTCTATCTCCATCATTTTTAATCCTTCTAAACACTTTTGTATCATCCGCAAATTTCAACACCTTGCTTATTATATCATCATCCAAATCGTTGCTATATATTAAGAATAATATAGGTCCTAGTATTGATCCCTGTGGTACCCCACTCAATACCGATTTCCAGTTTGAAGCCTCCCCATCAACTACTACACGTCTTCTGTCAATCAGCCATTTTTCTATCCAGTTTATTATACCATTTCCTATACCATGGGCTTTTAGTTTAAGCAGTAATCTTTGATGTGGTACTTTGTCGAAAGCTTTTTGAAAATCTAAGTAGACGATATCTACTGCTGATCCCTCATCTACCCACTTAGTGATGTCTTCCAAAAAGCAACACATTTGTTAAGCATGACCTCGCTTTTAAAAACCCATGTTGAGATGGGTTTATCAAGTTATGTTTAACAAGAAAATCGACCATGTGATCTTTAATTAGTCTTTCTAATAATTTGCAAATCACTGATGTTAAACTCACTGGTCTATAGTTCTCTGACTTGTTTCTCAAATCTTTTTTAAATAACGGTATAATGTTTGCCTCTGTTATTAAACCGAATGTCCATATTATTTAAACTATTCAGTATTCACACACTTTGTATTTGGACATCAAAGAACTGGACTCGTGATGAGCTAAGGCAGCTAATAAAACAGCTTGAAATGTATTTGGATACTTAAATATATTTCAGTATGAGATTGATTATGTATTGTCATACACCAAATTATTAATATACATTGTATTGGGTTCCATGAAACAGGCTAGTTCTTCTGCCTGATGTAATTGTCAGGGGTAGATCTCAATGTCTAGAGCAGATATTGACATGGGCATCAATGAATGTTTTTTTACTCTTGATAAGCTTGTCTACCTGGGTACTTGTTAGCTTATGGGGTCATGTTCTAGTTAGACTTCATGCTTGGTTACAGACAAAGAAAAGTGTAATGTATTTTTGAGAAGTGATTTTTTACAAAATTCACATGCTGTGATATAAGTGCATTTGAGTATGCAGATTTTCATGTGTGATTGTAGGTGTTGACTATAAAATGGTGGATTTCTAGATGATTTGAGTAAGCGGAATGATATTTGGCAGCAATTTGCGTGTGACCTGTTTGCGGAGTAATGCTTGCCGGCATTTGTAAATATTGACGGGTGTCACACATACAGGCATTTTACGAGAGATAGAAGTATGCAATTTTTGTTAAAATCTATTGGCATGTCAATGATGATGATAACAGCAGGTGAGAAGTTTAAGACATTTTATAGGTCATGTTTTCTTATAATCATACAAGATGTTAACATGGTCGCCTATGGGAAAACCAACTCTGTATTGACCCCGTATTTCTTTGGTTGGCAGTCTTGTTAAGCCAGTATATGTAATCTAATTAATGCCACTTGCCTGCTTCATAAACCAATCTTGCTTCGTGGACTTTCTGGAAATACCAGGTACCCCGGTACATGTCCTTGCAGATTTATCATTGGTATTGTGGCTGATTCAGGGAAGCTCACTTTATATTGGGTCTTGAAGTTCGTTTTTTAACACCTGAATGCATACTAAAGTAAGTGGGTGAGGTTTGTTCTAGGGAAAATTCACCTGAGGCCTCTTTTATAGCTCACTGTTAATTTAGTCTTAAAATGACACCTCTTACTGGGTGTTCTGCAGTATGTAACTTAAAGGGAATAAAAACACCTATTGCTTCAATTCATGTTATATTACATCCTGCTATCTATTTCCACGTCCACCAAGCAAAAAAATAAAAAATGAATTAGAAATTCCACATTTTATGCTGTGCATCCGGACATTTTCGAATATGCATATTTTTGGCGCACTTTTCAGGATGCCGAGATGTGACATCACTATGACTCAAACTCGCATCAATTTCCATGCATTCAGAGCATGTTTACAAGTATACCTTTTGGGTCGAAACGAGCGTCAGAATGAGTTATTGTGCAATATTCCGATGTAATAGAAACACTAGTCATCATAGAGGAACAAACAGTTATCTTATGGTTCCACATGAATCAAATTTTATTCAAAACAACGAATGCAAATGGGCCTACAAGTCGACTAGGTTTCGCTGAGCTTGGGCTCGTTTTCAGAATAATTTTATCGAATACAATCAACGGGAGATAATCTACACCAATAAACATACATAGCAAACATATATTGTATCCAGCTAGAGAAAGTAACGTGTATCATCTCATAATATCACTAGAATATCGATATATGAAGGAGTTGTACAATTTATCATAACAACTTAAATCAGTCGGAGAGTTTCCACTGGTGCCGCTAGCTCAGTGGGTAGGCGTTGGTTTCTTGTCATTTATTTTACCATTGGGCGATGCCGGTTCAATCCTGACAGCATGCAAACCATTGATTTTTTTACACTTTAAAAAAAAATTTTCACGAAGTAATATAAACCAAATCATTTTATACTATAATACACTGTTTGTAAATAATTATAATTTTTGTAGTAATTATTTATTCGCCACAAAAATGAAAATATGGTCATTATATAACGATGTTTCTAAATTTTATTTATCCAAACAAATATAATGTAATGGATATATAGTTTATTAATTATAAATATATTGTATGGTAATATATTGTAATTATATATGTGAAAACACATTGTGATTTGTCTGGATAAATAAAATTGAGAAACGTTATATATAATGACCATATTTTCATTTTTGTGGCAAATAAATAATGACTAAACAAAATTTTTTTTTACAAACTGCATCATAGTATACTAAATGATTTGGTTTATATTACTTTGTGAAAACATAAACTAAAAAAGTGTAAAGAAAATAAATGGTTTGCATGCTGTCAGGATTGAACCGGCGTCGCCAGATTATAAAATAAATGACAAGAAACCAACGCGTCTACCAACTGAGCTAGCGGCACCAACAGAAACTCACTGACTGATTTAAGTTGTTATGATAAATTGTACAACTCCTGCTTCATATATCGATATTCTAGTGATATTATGAGATTATACACATTACTTTCTGTAGCTGGATACAATATATGTTTGCTATGTATATTTATTGGTGTAGATTATCTCCTGTTGGTTGCATTCGATATAATTATTCTGAAAACGAACCCAAGGCAAGCTCGGCGAAACCTAGTCGACTTGTAGGCCCATTCGCATTCGTTGTTTTGAATAAAATTCGATTCATGTGGAACCGTAAGGTAACTGCTTGTTCATCTATGATGACTAGTGTTTGTATTATGTCGGAATATTGCACAATAACTCATTCTGACACTCGTTTTGACCCAAAAGCTATCCTTGTAAACATGCTCTGAATGCATGGAAAGGGTTAGCCTGATGCGAGTGTGTGTCATACGTGATCGCCTAGCTCATTAAAACTAATTAATTTTCCACGGGAATCGCTTCACAGACGGGCTTAAAATCAAATTTATGCTACAAATGTATTTTTAGTCCTTTGGCCGAAGGTCCAAGAAACTATTGCCATCACTCTGCGTCCGCCGTCCGCCGTTAGCTGCCCTATCTCAGAAACCGTTCAGCAACTTTTTCTCTAATTTTGCATAGACATCTTAGGGCACTGCCACTATGCACGGGAAATCTGTATTTGATTGAACCATTTTAAGGGCTCCTAGGGCCTCCAAGGACCCCAAAACTGGTAAAAATATAACATTTGGCCTATTTTTTCAAAAACTGTTCAGCAGCTTTTTTTTTAATTTGCATAGTTGTATCTTAGGGTGCTGCCACTATATACAAGAAATCTGTATTTGATTGAATCATTCTAAGGACACCTAAGGGGCCCCCAAAGTGCAAAAGTTTTACATTATCTAGTGAGTGATGTGGTTTTGAGAAGGGCCCTTGAGACCACCCCCAACAGTAGATTTGTTTTAATGTGCCAAAAAGTCAACACCATGACTAAACTCTGCAGCCTAGTGCTACTGTTCCATTGAGACCTTGACTAATCTTTAATTGGTCACAGTGCCCAGGCAGAGTAGACACACTTGACCCCTGTTAGACTGAACAGTTGCCTAACACTTTTTATCTTCAAAACTATTGATTTTCTATAATTGCAAGTTATGTTTATTTTGATGTTCATTTAATTATTATAAAATGGTGTGACTGTGGTGTCTATTGGTTAAAGATGTATTGTCTGTAGAAACCTGTAGGTGACAAACATAGAAAATTAATATTCTGTCACCTGTAGGTGACAAACATAGAAAATTAATATTCTGGACAACTATATAGTGAAACATCCTACACTTGATTGATATAAAATGCATTCTACTGTTCTGTTTATGCTTGCCATGCCTTGTGTTGTCATCATAGACTAATAATTACAGATTCACAATATAGTTGACACCTGAAACAACCAAATGTCAACCATTAGAAGAGTTGACATAGTTCCGCTATACACAAGCAAGAAATCTGTATTTGATTGAATCGTTCTAGTGTCATCAGCATATAGTAGAACATACATTTTCTACATCATCATTCCTAAGGTTGTTGTAAATTTCACCAGCTGCCATGTCAAGTCCGTTATAATTGTGACTAACAGTGTTCAAAATGATTCAGGTAAATAGCAAATAACAAAGGACACAAGTTTTCTCCTTGCCAAACCTAGCTCACATGAGAAGAAGGCTGACACAGCCTGGCCCTGATTTATACATGATTTAGCATTTTTGTACATGTTGTATACAACTTTCAACACAATACCATTAATACCGCATGAAATTATCTTAGAGCACAGGGAGGACCGGTCTACTAAATCAAATGCTTTCTCATAATCGATGAAGGCACAACAAAGCCTTTTGCGTCGAGACAAATACAATTCAACCAATACCCCTATTTGAACACTGCCTGTTCTTCACCTATTACATTCGCTTTGTTTAGGTATGTGGTCAGTCTGGTGTTCTGAACAATCACTAAGGATTAATGAACACTTGTGCAGAATGTCACCCATTTGGCAGGTTTAATTGATCTATTCATCAATGGCGAATTGGCCTAGACCTGATACCTGAAAAAGACAACGGCAATTTTATATATCTTTTCTCTCTTCTCTCATGCTTTTGGTCTTTTGTATATTTCCTTTTTCTTTTTCTTCTATTTCCTCCAACAATAAACCAACCATTGTCTAATGATCAATATTGATCAGTCAACGTAATATACAGATACAGATAGATACAGAATGAGGATGCTGCTTAGGCCTCACTCTGGACACTCACTCACAGTGTTGTGTATTGTCATAGTTGGTGCATTGAGCTAATCTACTTGACCATGAATCAGTGGTGGCTCTGGTTGTGTATTACACCCAGCTGTGGAGCTAAGATTCTCTGTGGTGCTATTGTTTGATGGAAACTGTGACTAATCTGTAATTGGTCACTGGCAGTAGCTTGTGTCAACAGACAGCATTAAGCCACTAGACCCCTGTTAAACTGGACAGTTGCCTGTAGGTTTTAAACTGTGTCAAACAGTGAGTCTACCTTTTGCTCTCAAATAATCTGTCCTCTTAGTTTTACACATGAAGACATAATCTGGCATAACTTGATAAGTCTTTGTAGCAGCACATTTGTACTTCCAGTGTATCATTGCAACATAACATACATATTATCTGTATCTGTATTTTGACTGGCAAAATGTCCTATGGACACATCACGTCAGTGCGCATGGTGGCTCTTATGGATTAATTTTTTACATGTTGGGCTAGACTAATCTGGAATGAATTCAGTGATGTACTTGATACAATGGTTGGAGGTAGAGAATTCCACTCTTATTGTGACTGGGAGAAAGTTGTTTCTAAATATGTTTGTCGAGTGCCTGATTTGTACTAACTGTTTATTATGTTTACGTGAGCATCTGGTGTTGCGTTTGATGTATTGATCTAGTGGGATATCTACGAGGTTATGTTCCATTTTATATAAGTCATAGTCAAGTATAGGGCCATTTCTCAAGTTTGAGCAGATCGTTTTGGAGGACAGATGTGTCTTGGTCAGTTTTAATTGGTGAATATAACAGGCAGTCGTCTGCAAAAAGGCGAACAGTTGAGGAAAGATTGTCTGGCAGGTCATTTATGTAAAGTAGGAAAAGAAAAGAAAAGTAGGGGCCCCAGTACTGTGCCCTGTGATACCCCAGAAATGACTTGAGTTGATGTTGACTTGGATCCATTTATAACAACCTGTTGAGTTCTTCCTGTAAGGAAGCTATTTATTCATGATGATATTGGGCCTGTGATGCCATAGTGTATGAGTTTGTGGATTAGTATTTTATGTGGAACTTTATTGAATGCTTTGGTGAAGTCAAGGATGGCCATGTCTACAGATTTCTTCTGATTAAGTGATTTGCTTATGTCATGGATTGTTTGAATTAAGTGTGTTTCAGTTGATCTTTTGGCACGGAAGCCATGTTGGTGGTCAGTTAGAATGTGGTGCTGTTGAAGGTGTTTCATAATGTGACTATGTATGATGTGTTCAAGAAGTTTAGAAACCACAGATGTTAAGGATATTGGTCTGTTATTACACACTGTGTGCCACATTTGAATGTTGTGCATGTAATATTTCCAGGCAATCCATTTGCATATATAATGTAAAACTTCAACAGCCGTTTTCTTCATTTTCACTTTTTGATCCTTACCTTGTTCAATGCTCCATAACTTTGCCAATTTTTTTAGCAGTCATATTTTTGAAACCGTGTAAAGCACCCTACCAAACCTTTACAAGGATGTAATAAAACAATGTTACAGTTTTCCCGACTTATCACTCATTTGGTCAGCAGGGGTCAAAGGATTTCAGGGCCACTTGGCCCATTTTTCTGTATTTGTTTAATGTTGTCAAATGTTACATACCATGTTAAACTTTGTGTACACATGGATAAAGGATTTTAGCTAATGCCTTATTTTTATTTCCTTTAAGTAACTAGCTAGCTGTCCATTGCTGTCATAACACCGAAGAACCAGTGTCAATATTCATCCTGTGGACACCCGCACATGGCAAGAAAAACAGGGAAACAGAAGAAAACATACATCAAGCTGATCTGCGAAAACCTTGATATTGAAGACACAGACCTTCCATCTGTACTCCGGCCCCTGCTGACTGATGATGATGATGAACTTACGTAACCTTAAGTGTTACATTAATCAAGTAATTCTGTAAGCGTGGACATACATGACAATTGGTAATTTGGATATTGCTTCAGAATTTAGGACGTAAAATCATAATTGTATTTAATGCTGAATATACCTGTTATGTGTCAGTGTGTATTTTTGCTTGACTAAACCACCCTCAGTGTGATGGAGTTTTTTCCGCAAAAGAACATATAACCCAAACGATTAGACATGTCAATATGTAAAAAAATATACATAAATAAAACTGGAAAGAATATCATTTTATATAAACTGAAGTGTTTCCATAAAACATGATTGAAAACATACAATATAATACAATACATTTTATTTCCACATGAAAATCTTAATACATACACAGTATATAAATATGACATAATTTATGTATACATTATACTGTATATCATATATAATTATTATATATAAATGTTAATAAACATATAATAAAGAAAAACCATGGTTATATAAATAGGGTAGTTATATAAAACTCTTCACAAGTAAAGCATATAGTAATCTAGAATAAATTATTACTAAATTATATAAAAAATACACTAAGATATAAACAGGTGGGTAGTGTTACAGGTGTATTAGCTTTATTATAGCTTTATTATAGCTTTATTAAATGTATGCAATTAACAAAACAAGTCATTTCTTTGTTGGCAACTTCTGTTGGAAATAATTACAGTCAACATTTTGCTTAGTGCCTGGTAGGTTATTTTACCAAAAGTCACGTCAGATAAGACAGAAATAACTAATAGTACTACTTATTAGTTCTATACATAATTGCAATACTGTTAGAAAGCTTTTATATCAATGTTCCAGTTGAGTTTATGATCTATTAGAACATAAATTTTCTTACTCTGGTAATAATGTAATTATACGATAAGATAGTTTATTATGCCTTTATAAGGAATTTGGTATACACTTCATGTGCAGTTCGATACAAAACATCATATACACAAAATTATCTCAAGATTTAATGGCTGCTATGGCCGTTGACACAAAGGAACACCTCATTTGGCTCGTCCTTGCCTTGTAGGCACGCAGTCGCCTTCCCGATGATATTAACACTATTATTAATGTGATTATTACATTTGTCATATCATTACCATGCAGCACAAAATGTGTTTTTGAAACAAGCAATTATTGATTTAAGCAATCATTTATTAATTTCACACCATATACACACTGCTTTATTTGTCCAGGTCTTTGGTTATCTTTGTTGAGTTGAACTGGGTCACTTGTTGAGTAAAATATATTGATGTCATCAACAACAAGAATATCATTTAGCAGTGATTACATAGATAAGATATCATTTATATGTAATTTGAACAACCTAAAATCAAACCTTGAGTAACATAATACATTTAAACTTGGGTCATTAACACCCATGGATATTTGATGACTGATTTAAAGATAACTGGTAAGTCCATCATCAAAAATTGGTAACACCTCTGATTTCATAGTGTATTATCTCTTAGTAGAAAGTCATGATCAATAGGCTGGTGTCATAAATATGCCAATAGATAATTATGACATGGTTATGCATTTGAAGAGATTCTGACATCATCATCAATGATGATGTTAGATACTACAGCATCATGTATCGTAGGGTAGACCACAATAACCTTTGAGTGACCTGGTATGAGACCCGCCCACTGTAACTTTGTCAGCAGCCCCTTGTTGCAGCTCGCCAACACAAAGTTGATGCCCACTTCCTCATAGTCAGACTTGAGTTGCTTCAACAGACACAGACCCGCGGTGTCAATGTAGGCCATTGCAGAACAGTCTATGATGATGCACTTAATGTCATCCTCAACCTCAGCAGATTGCGCAGTGCAGTGGTCTGATTTAATGTCCTCAATAATGCCCAAACTGCAAACAGTTTCTTTTGTGTTGATGGCAAACTCCTGTGCTTTACCATCATTGTCCCACATGATTTCGATGTAATGAACACTATCGTCTATGTCCTTAGAGGATTGGTAGTTGTCCTGTACATTGTTCATGCTGGCAGTATCTTGAACACTTTCCTGTTGGAGATCCCTGTTCACATTGGATAGATCTTTGGGGATGACTTTCACTGTTAGCTTAGGCATTTTCCGTGGATTTACAGTGACTTTGAACAGTTGTTTCTTGAAGTTCTCAATATTTGCAAAGTAGAGGATGTTGGGGAAATGAAAGACGCGAATGCCATGAATATGCTCAAGCGATTTATTGAAGGCGCTGAGTGGGTTTAGACCAGAGTGAGCATATTTGTCAGTGTTGTCAAGTAGGTATCCCTTTGCAAGTTTACTCTGAATGATTACAGTAAGCAGACTAAGGCAAATGCCCGTGATTAATCCACTGGTGACGTCAACAAAAACAACAACAGCCCAGGTGATAAGCCATACAGCAAAGTCGTAGCGATTGACAGACCAGAAGAATTTTAGATCGGAGAAGCCTCGGAAGAGAGGAAAGAGTGCAACAAGAACTACAGATGCAACAACACACTTTGGTAGCAGTTCAAACAGTGGTGCCATTACAGTGCATGACAACAAAACAAGTCCACATGAGAAGAGGCTGGCCAGCTGTGTCTTTCCGCCAGTTGCTTCATGCACAATGGTACGTGGTGGCGCCTGTGCTCCGGCGAAACAATGCAAGAACGAGCCAATGGTATGACTGATGCCATACGCAACAAACTCCTGGTTCACATCAATCTCGTAGTCATGTCTCTTCGCGAACTGTTTTGCCATTGAGACAGATATAATGAAGCTGGTAATCGCAATGATGATGGCATCGACAATGTATGTGTGTGCATTTGACATATATGGCATTTCAGGCATTGGAATACCTTGTGGGATTGTTCCAATGACAGCAACACCAAAATTGTCTTCAAGCTTTGCCATGTAAGACACAAAGATTCCAATACTGACAACTATCATCTCAGCAGGTACAGGCATAGGCAGGTACTTGCGGTAACGCATGTTGATCACCTCCTTGATGATTGTAAGGAATGTTATGCACACAAGAGATGTAACCACCTCGGCAGGCTGAACTTCAGGAAGGCGATGCAGAATCTCGCAGATGACGACCGGAATTTTTCCTGTTGCATCAACTTTACTGATCTGAAGTCCAAGCAGAAAAGGTACTTGGCTCATTGCAATGTGGAAGCCGGCACCCATGAGGAATCCTCCAACAAACGACAGGGACATGAACGATGCAACTGCACCAAGTTTGAAGATACCCATCAATGTCTGGATGATGCCGACAAGCAATGAGACGGCACAGGCAATGCCAACTTTTACTGCGACTGCGTCAGGTTTGCTGTAACTTGACAATGGATCGGTCATGTTTGTCTCGCTGAAGGCATCATCCAGGCCTAGACGCTCGGATTCCCTGTCCACCACTGTAGCAATCAACAGACTGATGACAGCCATGGTTCCGAAGGAGATGTGACGAGATGTTCCGAGGAAGAAGTACATGAGGACTGGGAAGAAGGAACTGTAGAGGCCGTAGACCGGGGGCAGAGAAGCAAGGATTGAGAAACCCATTCCCTGAGGGATGTGGATAATGCCGACACTTAGTCCAGCCACCATGTCAGACACCAGCCAGTTCTTCCACTCGTAGTTTATGAGATTATCGATGAAGGGGAGATGGCTCTTGATAGATCTCTTCACGCATCCACTGTTACATGAGCAGTGAGCCTTGAATTGTCCCTTCAGACTGGCTGGTTTCTCTGGGTTGTTGTCGAATATATTGTTGAAATCCTCTTGAATCGAGACCTTCTGCTTGACCCCAATCACTATGTGTGATTGATTCTTCTCTGTAGCCATCTCCATCCTGCACAACAGAGAAATAATGTTACAAGCCAACTTCTACAACACAGATACCATCATGTGGAATAATAACAAGAGAAATAATGTCGCAAGCCAACTTCTACAACACAGATACCATCATGTGGAATAATAACGAGAGAAATAATGTCACAAGCCAACTTCTACAACACAGATACCACCATGTGGAATAATAACAAGAGAGAAATAATGTTACAAGCCAACTTCTACAACACAGATAGCATCATGTGGAATAATAACAAGAGAGAAATAATGTCACAAGCCAACTTCTACAACACAGATACCATCAGTGGAATAATAACAAAGAAACCACAAATTACAGCTGTAGTATGTCTTGCCAGCGTATCAGTAGAAGATATACACGCAGATGAAATTGATGGTACTCATTGCTGAAACATTAAGTTCTTTGAAAACGTGTAGCAAACTTATTGGTGTTGTGCAATTATTTGTGTCTATTTAGCTACAACGTTGTTTTGGTTTGAGTCAATTTGACAAGTAGAAGAAAGATACTAAGTCTTCTTTCTGACATATAATTATGCAAGGCAGCAGCATGTCTTCATGTTCAAGAAATAAGTCTAGTCACAACTCTTGTCTTTATGATGTAACTTGAGTGGAAATGTGAGAACGTTTTTGTGTGTATGCATGGAAGCGCGTGCACACATGCACACACATAACATGTAAACAAATTATTTTGTGATTTTTCTCTAATGTTTTATGGTCTTAATTGCTGTTTGTTGCAGAACTTCAAAATTGAAGATGCCTATTAGAAAACAACATACTAAAGGTAAGTTGATTGATTTTAAGTTTGTGTGAAAAATAATCCTTACTTTTTCCGTATATATATATATAACCGGTACGTATGGCACTAAAACATTCCCAAACTGTGTGCTGTTTCCTCAAGCTTTGTTAGCTACCCAAACCTCTAACATTAGAGCTGTACTGAAATTGTGACTAAATATATTTATTTTATCAGAATATATTATTTGCCAGCCTTTAATAATCATGAAAAAGTCGTATGGGATATGTAAACATATTAGGTTTGTTTATGTATGCTTTGCTTTGAGTATTGGAAATAACAATGTATTTGTCTAATACAGACCGATATTTAGCACCATATTCACTAGTGATAATGCGTCAAATGCTTGAAACTTAATTAGTAAATTTAATTATACATTTAACATATATTAAAATGGTGATAGCGTAAAGTTCTAACATAAGCACTTTAGTCTCATTAGTCATGTAATTTGTTCAAAATTAATTAAATATTTCTGAAATTAACATACTGATATGATAATATGACAATACCTTTCATATTAATTAATAAATGCCACTTTCCCAACAGTGAGAAAAAGATTGATAAATTTGTTTTTTCCAGACTCCAAGGTATTTTTTAGAAGCTGAACATAAAGCACTTGGTAACCTTGCAGTTTGTTGTGTAATCATTACAAGTAATGCAGGCCTGTTATGTGGTGATGTTTTTGTCTGCCTAAAGTTCAGCAACACCTCAGTGCCTAGAAATAAAGGCATAACCACATACAGAAATTCATTTTTTAGTCTAAACTAGTTTTGAATTGTGGGAGTGGCCATAATTGTTTCTGGGAAACAGGTTTCGACATAATAATAAAGATCTGAATTGTACAAATGTTGCATGTATGAGAAACGGTGAGATAACAGTGTCTTTGTTCAGAGATCTTGAACGAGATGAAATGTAGGCCTACTAAAAGCTGCACAAGCCACACT
Source organism: Paraescarpia echinospica (assembly GCA_020002185.1). Classification (NCBI taxonomy): domain Eukaryota; kingdom Metazoa; phylum Annelida; class Polychaeta; order Sabellida; family Siboglinidae; genus Paraescarpia; species Paraescarpia echinospica. The sequence goes on along the minus strand of CM034536.1, from coordinate 41,245,223 downwards.
TAAACTTGTCAGACGGCTCAGGTCTGCATGGGAATATCCGGGATTTATTATTTCATGTGTTGAATAGGCCTACTGAAATATTACCATTGTTGAATTTCAGCCAAGAGTGGAAGGTTTGCATTAGAATTAAATTTATCATGTAAGTTGGTATTAGATATTGCATGAGGCAACTTTCCCACCATATTTACAAAAAACTTGATGTACAAATTCATAATTGATGTACAAATTTGTAATGACTTATCGGATATGGCTGACATCAAGCCAGAGTGAGACTTCTGTATGCTAAGAGTAACATTACGTCAACATTTTCATTACAGCTCAACTGCTATAAAGAATAAGCTGTTTACTGCATATAAATTTTAGGTGAACACCATATAATTTTCAGTTGTAAATAATTATAAAACAAAGTTATTGAAAACTTCAATTGCTTTATGAAATAGACCAATAAGAGTTTAATGAACTTGAGTGTTATTTTGCACATGATTTCTGTATTGACACTCACCTGGGTTGTTGAATCGCCATGTAAGTGCCTTCTTGGGTCATCTGTGTGTTCGCTATTCTGCGTGTGTTTCTTGGAGTAACATCATCTTGCCTTAGTGTCCACTTATGTACCTCTTAACCGGAAGCAAAGGTCGCATTATCCTTTGTCCTTTTACAAACGTTTGACGAAAAATAACACAACAACATGTTTACGACCAATTTATCTACACCCCCATTGATGTCTAAAAGGGTTCTATCATTAAATCTTAGGCCCCCGACAGTGGACGATCCCTATGTGGTTTTTCATTGTTCTGAAGGTCATGAATTAATTCAGTGAAGTTACCACAGTAGATCAAGAAATGTGTTTTGATATAATCTTGCAAAATTCCTTATTATTGTATAATTTGTTTTGATAGTTTCTATTCTAAGCACATTTGAACACCGATGTGTAAATTAGACCGTAAATATGTTTGCCTCTAACCAGCAAATGTTAGGGTAATATGACGTAAATGTTGAAAGCTATGTATCGTTAAGTAAAAAAGGGGTGCCAAATTTATTACATAGTTGTAACATAAATATTTTGTTGGGCTAACAAATGTTACAAACATGTAAATGTCAATGACCGACAGACGTCACAGTATTGTGCAGACAAGTGTATTGCCCAGCTATAAATGCTGTAAGTGATTGCAAAAGTGACAGATTTACAGACAAGTCTCATTCATCGCTTCACTCCTCATCATCCTTATTCCAGGACATGTTAACAAGACATGTAATATACATGTACATCACTTTGCTTAGTTACTCTGGAAAAGAGGTTGTCAACAACAGGTGTTATATATCAGTCCACTTTACGTCACCTCTTGGCCAGAACTTGTCACAACAAATGACATACTGCACAAGACTTCAAGTTATAAATGTGCTGTAATAGAACAATCTTGTCACATTAACTGGGACTTGTTTTGACGTCATTGCAATTAAAGTTATATACTGTCAGCTTGGGCATGGATTTTTCACTGAAATTGACTGTCCTCCAGGCCTTAATAAAACATGTATTGGAATAAAATTTACATCTTAACAAACATAATTTTATGGTCTGTTCATGTGTCAAATTTCTTTCTAATCATTCCAAAATTAAGCATTCAGTGAGCTTACAAAGAAATGTATGAAACCACTATTAACTGGCCGTGGCGACATGCTGCCTATTCTAAGATGCTATGTTGTTATGCTGGCACTGAGCATAACACTGCACGTTCTGAATAGATCGAGATATTCCACTAAAACTATCCAATCTTCACAGACCCTGCGCGGTGTTAATTTTTGTCTGATTCAACCAGAATAAAGTATATTTTGAAAAAAATAATTGCTTTGTTTAAGTGTTTAAATCAGAGATGCACAATAATCTGAATGAATATGAAATCGCTTGAAAACATATGCATATAAATACAATTGTCACCATTTCACAAAAGTACGCCTAGTGTGTAAAACCAATCAATTTGGAATGAAATTTACAATCAAATAAATGTTGTTTTGTGAAGATTGCATTTGATTTTAGGCCACACCGTCACTTAAAAGTTGAATGTTTTGTGAATTTCCCTTGAGTGTTGATGCTTAGCACAGCTTCGGTAGTGCCGCCAGTTGCATGTAAACAATTACGCATTTGCGTGGTGGTCATATTTTTAGTAAAAACTTTTCAATTTCACAAAAGTACACTTAATGTGTAGCACCGATCAATTCAGCATGAAATTTGCAATACGGTGTGTTTTTTGTGAAAATTACATTTGATTTGTGGCAGCGCCGACACTAAAAAGATGAACGTTTTGCAAATTTTCCGGAGTATCAACACTTAGCCCTGCTTCGATCTTTTATCTTAAGCGTACGTAATTTTTTTGGTATTTAATTACAAACAAATATGATCAACATAACATTTTTATTGTATTAATAAATGGTAGCGAATAATTTGAGTAATTGTTTATTGTTGAATGTGGATCTCCCTGTTACGACAAAATAAGCTAATCCACATCAACGTTCGCAATGGACAGTTGAACTAGTCGACCTTTGGTGTGAGGGGTGCACAATACCTGTCATTAACTAGACGTTTGCTAAACAAAGTATATAATATTTTAGGTGTTTGTTATCCCTAAGATGCATTAAATATTTAAATGCGTATGAGTTAATGAATAAAAAAATATAGTAAATGAGTCAATAAGAGGAATGTCGGCAAAGACACTGCTATGCATACGTCTGCCCGGCGAGAATACATTGGTGTTTTGAAATTTTTTCCTGACCCATGGTGATCGGGGAAAGGAAAACCAGTCACAAAAAGTCTAATAAAAACCAAACAATATGACATAACATAAGGAAACTTATTGTAATGTCCCAATATCAAATTTATCTTCCATTTTTTCATATTTTTATTTGCCTAAGTTATATTTTTCAGTTTTGTACATGTAATTTGCCAGGAGCTAAACTGCCCAAACAACACATTTCCCCATTTTCAAAACATGATATCTTGAAAACTATAATTCTCATTCACCTCTTATTTTGCATATTTATTGTATATGTTGTTAACCTTGAACATATGTAATATTATGATATTCAAGCTATTTTGTACGGAATATCTGATCGGTTACTCCACCGCCTTGAGATGGTACAACACTCTGCAGCCAGAGTCGTATTACATATTAGGCGGGGTGATTGACAGAGCATCACAGCAGCACTGAATAGCCTGCACTGGCTGCTGGTGAAGTGGCGCATCCAGTATGTTACCCGTGCTTGTGTTCACCGCCCTTCATGACAAACGTCATTAATTTCACCATACGTGCCGCCACGCACACTCCAGTCAACTGACTGTGGACTATTAACTGTACAGCGGCTCAACCTTGAGCAGTACGGCCGTCGCTCATTCTCGTGCGCAGGACCGACCCTCTGGAATACGTTGGCGGAAGATTTACAACTGATACAGTGCATGGACACATTTAAAGCTCGTTTTAAAACACTATTTTAAACTCGCTTTTAATGTTTAGTTGTCATAATTTTATACTTTAGTCATCATACCCCATATTTATTTTATTATTTTAAATTTTAATTGAAACTAATAATGTATTACTGTAGTTATTTATTATTTATTAATTAACTAATATATATTTATAATATATTTATCTCGCAATTTACTATATAGTTGTTTTCTATATTTATGTATATATATATATATACTTATTTTTACTACTGATGATATATAATATAATTTACATCACTCATATTTGATTTAGTTTCTCTAGTTCAATTTTGTATTTATATGTTTTACTTGTATTATTATTATATTTATTTATTATAAGTTCTAACGACTATTGTCAACACTACTGAACAGAGTTCTACTTTGGATTTTAATGTCTAAATAATGTTATTATTATTTATTATCAAGCTATTAGTTATAAAGTTGTATTTGGTAAAAAATGGCATTTTATAATAAAATGCTTGTCCGATCCTATATATACGTGATCAAGAAGTCATCTTACACTTTCTTACTATAAATAACAAACAAACAACAAATTAACATAAAACATAATATATGCTAAAATAATTTATACTATGAATTGTTGCATTCCTTTTAAAAGCAAAAAACACTAGACTGGTTGATAAATAAGAATTACTCAGCAATGAATTCAATAATCAATGTGTATGCATACGATGGGGAAATACCTACTCGGACTTCTTCTCGGTAGGCAATGGTGTTAAGCAAGGTGGGAAGTTATCCCCTTTGCTTTTTAACATTTATATGGATAATCTGAGTATACAACTGCACAAAAAACAAATCGGTTGTAGTCTTGGTAACATGGTTGTTAATCACCTTATATACGCCGATGATCTACTTCTGTTTGCACCTTCTGCTAAAGGACTACAAACACTACTAGACATGTGTTACTCATATGGATGTGAGCACGATGTGCAATACAATGCGAGTAAATCCCTGGTCATGTACTTTGAATCTAGAAAGTCAAATCTGTCTAAAGAAATGACATTAGGAGGAAAGAAGTTAAACTTTGCCACCTCTTGTAAATATCTTGGACATGTCATTTCTAATAACTTGTCTGATGAGTCTGACATGCAAGCCAAAGTGAGACTTTTGTATGCCAAGAGTAACATGTTACGTCAAAAGTTTCACTTTTGTTCAACTGCTGTAAAAAATAAGCTATTTACAGCGTATTTTGGTAATATCTATATGTGTGCGTTATGGGTGAACTTTAGAAAAGTTAATTTTCATCAATTCATTGTTGCATATAACAACTCTTTCAGGATATTGAACAATTTGCCCATGAGATGTAGCGCTAGCCACATGTTTGCTACAGCTAATGTCAGCTCGGGTAAATGTGTAATCAGAAAGGCTAGTTTTAGCTTAATGAATAGGATTGACATGTCTTTGAATCCCATTATTTATAGCATTAAAACTAGCGACGTGTATTGTACTTCGAAACTGCGGCACCAGTGGGTCCGGGATTTATATAATTTTTAAACATATTGTTCTTATCTATGTATTTTTATATTATTTACATACTTTTATTGATGTATTTGTATATATGGACATCATGATTGTCTGAAATAAATACATTATTATTATTAAATAGCTCATGCAACTAACTTGTAAGCCAACTAAAACAGCTGGCTTAATTAACATGCATTTGTTTTTGACAGAATGCATATACACTACCGGTACTTTAAAAAATGTATGATTTACTAAGACAGTCATCTTATCGTTAAGTAAGCATTCTTAGCTGCTCATGAAACCAGCCCCATGTAACCAGTGCTGTCAGACCACACTCTGTTGCATGATTTTCGTAAATGAGGTGTTACTTCTGCAATCGGCCTAGTTATTGTTCTTTGCCGTTTGTCTCAGATATCTATGTCTGTCATATGATCTGTGCCTCCATGCCATGTTTCAAAGGAGGCCTAGCTGTCGCTTTGTGCAAGGGTATAATTAGCCCAAGAATTTGATTACCCATTACAATTCCACAATGCCCATACATGCAAGATCAACCATAAATTTACTAATCAAACATGTTCCCTTGGCTATTCACAAACCTGATAACCGCGCAACCCAGTCTGATGCACTTGAAGATCTGCAGTATACTGCTTAACTGCAGCACATTTCAAATGCTATGATATAATACATAATGTGAAACATGTCCCATAAGTGTTACATGCATTACTGCATAATTGTTATGTAAATAACAACAACACTTATATAATCAATAATATTTACCATTGGCAGTCTCATGTAAACTATTTATTGCCCATACAAGTAGGTTACAGGACCAAATCCAAACAAAATAACACAAAGCAATGATGATGTAAGTGTGTAATTTGTGTTAATGATTAATAACTTAAACAAATTAAAGCATTAAAACTGAATTGCAAACTCCATATGTACAGTACTTATTTTGAAAATGCATTATGTAAAGACATGTTGGCAATTGTTGACAAAAAATTAAATAAATGAAGCAGATATAAATTATTAATTTTTTAAATACAATTATACAATGAAAACATTAATACTGTTATGTAAAGGATTTCGGTTTCATTAATTTGAAATGTTCATACCATGCAACACTCATACATAGGTTCTTTACACTCGGTTTGATTGAAGTGTGATGTTTGCCAAATTTACTTGCAATACCTAAGGCTCTCATGTGCAACAGTTGCTGCTCTTACTGATCTAATGTCAGAATTCTGTAAATGTCAGTCCTATATTAATACATTTGTTGTTATTATATTTGTGACACAATACTGTTTCCTAAATTGTAAGTTTGTTTTGATGTTGAATATAACTCAGGCTGTTCACCCAAGTGGTTATGAATATATGTGAGTGTATTTTGTGGCATTTCTGCATGTTTATGGTGTACATTGTGGTGACAGATATACGGTAGTTCTATATATGTGGCCGACATTGGGGTGGGTGGTAACGGGAGCAGGTGGGTGATTAACCTGACATTTACAGTTTGCGAAATGTTACTAGACTTTGGAATGCTGAGAATTTTTCAGAACTTCAGATCTGTTGTCCGGGGATCTTATGTCAGAGTTATGGTGATGGTTAATGAACCGACTGTTACTAAACATATCGGAAGTGTCGTCATAACTATACCACATTTAGTTTGGCCATAAATCATGAGTTTGTGATACAGTTGCAAGACATTTTTTCCTTAGGGAACTTGGTCGCTAGGTGGCGTAAGGTGGTACTTGTTTATTTTGTCACTGCTTGATTCAAAATCATTTTTGCAATTTAACGTTTAATTTTGTCTGTGACACTAGTGTAGAATTAGTGTCAACGTATTGCACTGTTTGCTTAAACAAACATTTTATAAATTGTCACCACCAACGCTGTTAAATCTTGTACTTAAATTAGTTGGGCGATAATACAGGTCGATTTGATTTTCGCGCTAGCAGGCTTACGTACACAACATACTAAGGTAGGGGCAGTCCCCTTATAAACTATATACTAACAGGCCTTTTCAACAAGACGTTATTTTTAAACGTCTTGTTACTTTGCACAGGCCTGCTGAGCGCGAACAATCATACGACCTGTAATATTGCCATTGATTATCGCCAACCCACTCTTTAATAACCTAGACATTTACATTATTTTTAGTACAATTATACAGTTTTAGAATATTTTATTATTTTCAATTATTTATTATTTTTATGAGACATTATCATTTTATTCTTCACCATTTCGAGAAAAGACAATGTCACCAGCATTTTTATTGTGTGTTTTATTTTTATCCTGTTCTGCTGCTTCGAGAAGTCACGATTTTACGCTGTGCAAGCGACTTAGTCCCCAACGGTCGGCTGTCATTTTAACTGTTTCTCAGTACATGAGAACACAACATTCCTTGTCACATCTTCACAGTTTGTCATGTCTTAATCTTTGCTTTAATAGAAAGTTACTGCAAATCCCCCGCTCTAAGCCAACGTTTAAATTGGCAATTATTTTACTACTAGCAGAAGATGTAAGTCTTAATCCTGGACCTGCTATCAGGTGCAATATTCGAGTAGCCACCACTAACGTTCGATCTATTCGAGACAAAACAGCCTCGCTTACCGATTTATTAACTTCCAAGACAATAGACATCCTTGCAGTCACTGAGACCTGGCTCAGACCACATGACACAGCTGCATGCATTGCTGACATTTCTCCTTCCAGTTTCACCTTCCATCATCGCCCATGTTCAGTTGGGTGAGGTGGTGGTGTTGGATTTCTCATCTCAAAACAGTTCAAAGTTAATTTGCATTCAAACCCTGATTACTCCAGCTTTGAGGCCATCTGTGCCGAAATTTCCGATTCATCTTTCTCTGCTTATTTTATGTGCATTTATCGCCATCCAGGACACCCTGCCCATTTCTTTGAAGAATTCCAGGATCTACTTGAAAATCTGGCAACTATTTATTCAGAATTTTATATACTCAGTGATTTTAATCTTCATCTGGACACACCTTCATCAAGAGCAAGTACATTTAATGACATTCTGGCATCCTATGACATGAAACAACATGTTACCTTCTCAACACACATACATGGCCACTGGCTCGATCTCTTAATCACCCGCTCAGATTGTAACAATATTCAGACACCTACTGCTTCAGATGGTTTATCAGACCACCACACTGTCATTGCTGATCTCAAAGTTCCTAGAATTCCCGTAGAGTCCAAAAACAAAGTGTTTTACCAACCGATCCATAAGATTGACATTGGCGTATTAATGACAGACATCCTTAAATCCGACCTCATCAGTAAACCCAAAGAACATCTGTCAGATCTGTGTCGACAGTACTGTCAAGTACTCAAAGATTTACTTAATAAACATGCACCCCTGAGATCTAAATATGTGTCCCAAAAGCCACATGCTCCATGGATGACTCCTGAAATTCTACAATCTAAAAAGCGCCGGCGCTATCTTGAACGTGTATGGCGCAAATCACGCTCGCCTTTGGACAGATCACGATATTCTAAACAGTGTCACTACTGCAACAGACAAATGGCCAAAGCTAAATCAAATTATTACACAAACATGGTCTCGAGTAACTCTGATAACCCACGTCAGCTATGGAACTGCATAAATCATATTTTACATAGACGGCCGCCTCCATCTCTACCTAGTCATGTGTCAGTCAAATCTCTGTGTGACTCGTTTTCTAGTCATTTCAAAGATAAAATAAGTCTTATACGTTCTGCTTTTCCATGTCACACTTTAAGTACTGTAAATGTGGACTCCCCACAAGTAAATTCTCCACTTGTATTGTTTGAGCCAGCCACAGTTGATGAAGTGAGGAAAATAATAATGTCCTCCCCAAATAAGTCATGCGATCTCGATCCATTACCAACCATACTACTAAAAGCATGTCTTGACTCTACTTGGTACAATAACGAATATCATAAATTTATCACTAAGTTCGGGTAAATTCCCAGATGATTTTAAACACGCACATGTAAATCTTGTTCTCAAGAAGACTTCTCTGCCAAAAGATGATTTCAAAAATTATAGGCCAATTTCTAATCTTAGCTTTATTTCTAAGATACTTGAGAAAGTCGTAGCAAGCCGTCTAAGGCGTCATATTAGCTCAACTTGTTTATCCAGTGTGCTCCAATCAGCATACAAACAATTTCATTCTACTGAGACTGCTCTCCTAAAAGTACACAATGATGTTATACTAAACATTGATAAAGGCAAAGTAACTGCACTTACCTTGCTTGATCTGTCTGCCGCCTTTGATACCATTGATCACAACACTCTTGTCAAATGTTTATCATTATGGTATGGCATATCTGGCACAGCTCTGACCTGGTTTTCTTCATATCTAACCAATAGACATCAATGTATAAAGATAAATAATTACTTTTCAACCTCACTCCCCACTTCATGTGGCATTCCCCAGGGTTCCGTTCTTGGGCCTTTGCTTTTCACTCTCTACACTACGCCACTCAGCTCTGTAATCCAAAGTCATAACTTGGATCATCACCTTTATGCAGATGACACACAGATCTACATTTCCTTGGCCATGCCCGATATAAGTCATTCTCTAAACCGACTCAACGATTGTCTCCAAGATGTTTTTTCATGGATGACTGATAGTAAATTAAAGTTAAATGCAGACAAAACTGAATTCCTCATCATTGGTACTCCAATGCAGCGAGGTAAACTAAATGACTTTTTTCCAACATGCATCCTGAGTCAAACTATCACACCAGCAGCATCAGTACGGAATCTAGGAGTGACCTTTGATTGCGACTTCAATTTCAGACAACACATCCCAAACGTGCCGTTGCTGTTTTTATCATATCCGTGATCTTCGCTGCATTCGCCGACATATGTTGCTTTCTGTGGCTAAGACTATCGCAACAGCTCTTGTTAGCAGCAGATTAGATTATTGCAATTCCCTCCTTCATAATATTGCTATCAAGGATATTACAAAACTACAACGCGTCCAAGATTTTTTTAGCAAGGGTAGTCACACAATCTCCTCGATTCTCCCGCTCAGTGCCACTTCTAAAATCACTGCATTGGCTCCCCGTGCGATATCGCATTATGTTTAAGATCTGCACAATCACCTACCAAGCCCTTTCATCCAAACAATCTAGTTATTTACACTCAATGTTCACACCAGCCAGACAAGCCAGACAACTTCGGTCGTCTAGTTCGAAGTTGCTATCTTCCTAGAGTTAAGACAAAGGCTGGAACTCGAGCTTTTTCAGTTGCCGCGCCAACTATATGGAATTCGTTTCCCGTTAATGTTAAATTATCAGAAAATATTGTTACATTTCGTCGTCACCTCAAAACCTATCTTTTCAATATCGCCTATCCTCCCTAGCTTCCTAGCACATCCATCCATTTGTTGACGACTTTCGCCTATCACACGAGTATGAGAATGCTTAATCCTTTGGTTTTGGTGCGCCACTGAGCTTGGATTGTCTGAGGATATTGGCGCTTAAGAAGTTATTTATTATTATTATTATTAGTAGTAATATTGCAGCAGTATATTGGGCTGACGGTGCAAGGGCAGATGCGATGGTGATATTGGGGTACACTAGCCGACATTTGCAGTCTTTCTAACTGCCTTAACTATTATAGTTACCTCGATTATCACCCAGGCTCCACGATGACGCACCGTTTGTCACACAAGATATGCGAACAATATAATGTATTTTTTATCAATAAATTTAAGGTAGGAAAACAAATTATTCAGATTTCTAACGCGAAGTTGTATTAAAATTCGGTTGTCTTCAATTTTGTATTATAAAATACAGTTGTGAATAGCGGTGTACTCGCAAGTTGAATAACACAATAGGACAATGATTTTTGTGAAGTTTATTAAATACTTGGAGGGAAAATCAGGTCCTGTGAAAAATCGGCAGGTCGTGTGAACTGTTGAGTTCATGGAACAGAATGTGACAGAAAATTTAAGGAGCATTTTCAAAATATGTTTCACTAATGTGATCGTTACATTAATCTTAAGGTAAATAGTGATAGTTCCATCATGATAATCGATAATCTATGCAGTTGGCACAATTCAGCAAAATAGATTTACCTGGTAACAGTTATCGAAAAGTGCTTGGAAATACATCATATTGACCACTTTTTAACAACTTGTGAGTTTTTATTCACTCTGCAAAGAACTAAAACAAAATCTTATAGAATCCGCCACCATATCACACTATTTCCGTGTCACACATGATGTAAAGTTTTGACGTGAGCATCGTTATTGAAAATTTTCGGTTTACGAGATTGCAGACAATGCCAACAACTTAAACCTACTCAACCGATTCGATTGTTTTGCCCTTCACGTTTCTTAGTAATTTAACAAAAAACAGAGGCATCAAACTCTCGTTTTTAGTTTAAACTGGATCCAGTCGTTTGCTTCGATTTTACCTGAGTATGGACATTGAACTTTGTGTGGAATCGCGTTTTTGGGCAATGAGTGGACGTCCACGAACATATGCCATCGATATGCCAAAATTGGCTAAATTAGACAGACAAAGACAGTACCCTAACATAAAGGTGTAGTTCTATTTGGGAAAGACTGGAACGAAACAAAGTAAACAGAACGAGTTGGGGAAAGTGCCAGTGGCCCGTGCCGTGGGGTCAGTCACAATGTCAACAGCGTTCGCAAAGGTTCTTCCAGACAGGTTAGTAATTTCGAATTATTCAGGTATAATCACATATTTAGGCGTATGAGTATACATATTAATGTTGCTTGTAGTAAATTTATTTGATTGTTTATCTTTTAGCCAATGGCAATGGTGGCCTGGCTGGGCCCTGTTTACTGTAGACTAGTATCGGCTAACAGTACGACGATATGGCATCTACCTACAGTATGTCAATGATAATATAATTATATTATGTCTATGTCGTATATGGTAGTAGGCTAATAGCTTAAATACGTTTGAGATAATAGTAATAGTGTAAATGCATTATAAATGATCTGTAACGATTATAATTATTGAACTAATAGTAATAGGTTGAACAAAAACAATATGTACTTAATTTACTAATAACAGTAATGTAATAATAATTTAATTAAGCTATTTTATATTAAAAAATTACTGTTATTGGGCATTTCAAAATTTAATTTGAATTCAATTGTAATTGTATGTAATCTTGGTATGTAATTATTTACAAGGAAAAGAATATTCCAGTAGTTTCACCAGGTTTTTTGATTGCCCCTTCTGTGAGTTTTTGTTATGTTCAGAAAACCAGCGCACTCAATACCATGAAAATTAATTCCCATAACATGTATATAATATATAGATAGCATTTGACCGTTGGCATTGGTTACATTTGCCAGGTGGTTGTTCACTGCATTGCAATTTTTGCAAGTACAATGCATTAAAATTATTATTGTTAGAAACATTCAGTGCCATATTTTCAGAACTTGAGGTGTACATGTCAACACCACATGCAGATGTATGCGTCAAAGCTCTTCACCTTCAGGTAAACGAGTGTTGTCAAATGTGGTACACATTACTCTGTCACCAAACTTTTTATCAAAATTATTAATGCAAGCAATAAACAAATATGTCATAGGTGGATCCAGGTGGGCCTGGGAGCACGTGCCCCTTAGACCTTAGGAATTTTGCGTGTCTGGAGACCTTTTATAATGGGCCCACTCGACTGTGTCCCCCCAGCCCCAGACCATTTGAAATGTGCCCCACTTTAGGTGATAACAATAAGCTGAAGTTATGGCGTCTTCTGATATCACCACTCCAGCCGAGACAGCGGAGTGGCTGAAGTTATGGTAGCGAGGTAGCGACAAAAATTAGACTACACCATTTGGTTTGGCCGCCACTGGAGATTTTTGTGCCCGCCAGACTCGATTTCTGGATGCGCCCCTGTATGTGATACTTTCGTTTGTCTGCGTGAGGATTTTGTAATATTGGGTGTCCTCGTTAAATTGCATATTGTTGTTAGAAATGCATGTGAATTAAAGTAAAGACAATGTAAAGTAAAAACATTTTATTGAAACTGTTTGATGAGATTGACTACAAAATAATGAAAAGTACAATACAACTACAGGTACAATCACTGCACTTGATATGTATAATGTAATAATTTTTTATTATCACTTACACATCACATGCACATAAAACGCAAAGCAACAATAGAAACAAAAATTAGGAAGAGGTTGAAAAAATTTCAGGTACATATAAAAAACAAACAGTTACTTTTATCAAGATTCTTTGTTACAAAAAAACAACACTAGTACACGTTATGTCAAATGCTAGTTGTAGTTTTTACGTGCCTTGTATGTTTACAACTCACAAAATTAGTGACTAAACAATTATGTGTGTCTAACAACAATTTTTAATATCAAATGCCCACGTAAACCAATGAGAAAAAAATACTTAGGAAGATGTTTAGTTGAACAAATTTAATATGTACATATCAAATAAAAATAACTATTATGAATCATAATTATTTTTTTAACAAAGAATCATTCGAAAATGTTGTAGTTTATTCAATGCTTGGTATGTTTACAACTGGCAAATAATAGTGACTAGACTAATCAGGGTCATCGTCATGTGACTGAGAATTAAATGTACAATCGCTACATGCTACGTTGCTCAGGTTTACTCAGCTGTATGAAGAGTACTGGCTACAGACAGCGGTGGATATTTTGTATGAATAGTCTTCGCATATTGATTTCAGTGTGGCTGAATGCTTCCCACATAAGTCGAGATGGTGTTCGATTTAACAGGTCTGCCAGGGAGTCAAGTGTAAAGCGCTTTGAGCAATCCTGAGGACTGGATACTACACCATACCAGAACTAACTTTGCTCAAGTGTTGTTTATAACATAATTAGTACAATGGGTACAGGTGTATAATCATCATGCGAAGTGAAAATGTAATGTAAATTACTTGTGAAAATATAAACCAGTGATAAAAAAGAATAATTTAGAAAAATGAAACATGGCATGAAAAGTATAATAACAGTCCTTATGATACATAGAGAACTTAAACAAGTAAAATGCTGCTGTCAGTGTATCAACAGGTTGTTGTTGAAAAATGTGAAAAGGCTTTTAGTACCATTACAAGGTGTTCATTGTCATTACATGAATTTTAAACTATTCAATTTCATTACAGTGATGCCTGATCTTAAGTCAGTGTTATAGACTGATTTGAATTCTGCTAATCAGTAAAGAATCAGTAAAGCGGATTTATATGTTTTGTTTTATTTTCAGTATACAAATTCATGTCGGTGTCTGCCATGTGTAACTAGGTACTACACATATTTATGTTTGACATTTTAAGGTTCTGTCTGAGGTTGAATGGTCAAGGTGAATGTTGGAAATGACATTTAGAAATTTTCCTCGTCAAGTATTGAAAGGTTCATAGTGACCGCCTCAGACCCTCTTCTGCTTCCTCTCATTCCCATTCTTGGGTTGCAGTGTGGCCTCTAGCAACATCATAATTCAAGTTACGTATTATGCATTCATATATTGCTGTGGTGAGAATATATACACATATTGGTAAATACACAAGAATAGCTGGCATATGTCGGTTGAAAGGTATCACAGGATACAAATTACATAGACTATAGCCAGGCACCAAGGACCACAATGGAAATAAGTGCAAGCATTTTCTTGTGTAATCCTTATATCTGGTGTACTCTAGGTGTATTGATATTTTTGTATTTACATTTATATATTGAATAAAATCATCACCGTCATGGTTGTCATATCAAAATCTTAATTATTTTGCTTAAAATACAATGCAAATCAGCAACATTCTACAGTAATAGTATCAAAATGTGAGTCACAAAACACTGTTTTAATAATTACGATCACCAATATAATACTCCCGTGTTTGACGTTCTATTGCATGAAATTACGGATGCTCCCATGATCAACAGGAGCCTACTCATAAATGCGGGAACAGGGGGGGCAGCTGCCCCCCAGAATTTATCTGGGCAGCACACATGGTTCTTCCCCTCCATTAAATGTGAGCGTGAATGTTTGTTTTTGTGATCATCAATGGCGGGTGGAAATAAAAATGTTATGAGACGATTAATGTGTATTTTTTTACTGTGAAAGATGTATGCTGTTGGAGGGTAGATATATTGTTTTCTGCCCCCTCAATAATAGGCGGCGTGGTAGGAAATTTTTTTTTGAAAGGATGTCATCATATCAGCGGAGAAGGTGGATAAAATAAACAGCAGCGGTGCGACGTAAAAAAATTTTTTTTAATAGCACTGTCCCCCGTGTTTGTTCGGATATCATGACTTCACAGCCGACTGGGCCTACTACCAAACCAACGTTAGTTGTCATTTCGCACCCTCACGTCATCTACTCTCTAAATGTATTGTCACAATAACATGTATTGTCACAATAACATAGCTTATTAACAAGATCCTAGTATAAAAATTATTTGGTTTATATTACTTCGTGAAAACAAAAAACAAAAAAGTGTAAAGAAAATCAAATTTTTGGTGTCAGGATTGAATCGGCGTCGCCCTATTGCAAAATAAGTGCCAAGGAACCAACGCGTTTACCAACTGAGCTAGCAGGACCGACAGAAATTCGCTGACTGATTTAAGTTGTTATGATAAATTGTACAACTCCTTCATACATCGATATTCTAGTGATATTATGAGATTATACACGTTACTTTCTGTAGCTGGATACGATATATGTTTGCTATGTATGTATATTGGTGTAGATTATCTCCCGTTGGTTGCATTCGATGTAATTATTCTGAAAACGAGCCCATGCTCGGCGATACCTTGTAGGCTCATTCGCATTCATTGTTTTGAATAAAATTGGATTCATGTGGAACCGTAAGATAACTGCTTGTTCCTCTATGATGACTAATGTTTGTATTACATCGGAATATTGCACAATAACTCATTCTGACGCTCGTTTCGACCCAAAAACTAACCTTGTAAACATGATCTGAATGCATGGAAAGGGTTGGCCTGATGCGAGTATGGGTCATATGCGACGTCACATCTCGGCATCCCGAAAAGCCCGCCAAACATATGCATATTCTAAAATGTCCGGATGAACAGTATAAAATGTGGAATTTCTTATTCATTGAATTTTTTTGGCTTGGTGGACATGGCAGACCTGCCTACCATTCCGGATTGTCCGGAATCATTCCGGAAATACACCTCAAATTACGGTATTACGGAGAGGGATGAAAATATTACCGATTTTTTCGTTGTCACAATGACCGTCAATCACTTCCGTGCTCCTCAGATTTAACTTCACTTTATTCAACAGGTGGCAGCATATATACGCTGCTTGTTGTGACATGGTTTTTCATTCGCTGCTTCTGGTCATAATCTGACCAATAGGAAACAGCGTTACGATAAATTCGCATTTCCGCACTCATGGCGCTCAAACAAGAAGAAATCACGACTCACGCGGCACGAAATGATGGCGGGGATCGAAACGGCACCACTACCAGCCAAGAAGAAACGTGTGCTGCAAACGTTTATAACAGCATGCATGCAGACATGGCCCGTATTGTTAAGTTTAAAGAAGGGGGTCGGCTTTACATACTGCCGTATACGCAAAATTTATTTTCCTATTTCACATGACATGGTGGCCGGGATAATTGCAGGTACTGACTACGTCGTTAGACTAGTACTAGTGACAGAGTAGTGAGTGTTGTACTTGTAGTGTCGGGCCAACTGACTGCACTAAGACTAAGTTAGTGTAATTATTGAGTTTAGTCTATCATTTACAGGGATAGGCTTATATAGTAGAGTTGAGTAGACTAGACGATGTCGACGACTAGCTTAACGTAATGGTTTTGCCGTCCCCGGCATGACTTTGTGTTTGTCTTTGATCTAGTCAAGCTACTATACTGTGTAGTCTATAGCCTGGCCCTAGGTATACCGGCTACTAATATTAATCCTAATGACACCACAAATAGACAATGACGTGACACTTTGTTATAATTTGTCATGTTTTTGTAGTCAGCATGCTGTTTTTGAAATTTACATAAAATCAGAATTACAATGTGTATAGACGCATTTGCATTACAGTTACACATGTTCACGTTTGATTTCCACCAATGCTGGTTATGAACATCTATCTTACCTTCAACCTTGTTAACTGAACGCTTCAAAACACCTCATAGTTTATTGGAGACAATTATGTTTTGGTGCATCTACCGTCATAGTCACAGTATTAAAGTATTACTGACAGTGGTGTTCTTTTCCTGACGATATCTGACACGGTTCTGAACTATTACTGACAGCAGGCCTATATTCCTGAAAATCAGTGTAAATGGGAAGATGGATTACTGACAGGAAGTTTTTGGGGTAGGCAGGTCTGACATGGAAATAGATAGCAGGATGTAATATAATATCAATTCAACCAATAGATATTTTTATTCCCTTTAAAATAAAATTATTACAGGGTAGCATACCCCATACCGCCTAGGTGTAGTTGATTTCTGCAGCACTTGGACTTTTCCTCCTCACCATCTCGCATACTATTGTATCCATGGGAAACACAACAAATGCTTGGACATTTAGTACAGTAAGTGCTACTGAAAGGAAGGGAGTGTGACTGCAAGTTTCTTACTACTAGGTAGAGTATATTACATCTTAATGAACATATTTGTTTAACTACTACAAATGTGAAGGCAAAATCAGACAACAAAATACAATCCCATATATACATTTTATTTGTGAGCAAAGGTAGAACCATTTTGTTACAATGTGCTGTATAAATCTTTATTATAAGAGCTCAATGCTCAGATACATCGTAAAAATTTATCTTAATTTGATGATGCAAATGCATTAATGTTATGGCACCTGAATCAGTGGAATTGTAATAGATTAGGCACTAAAATATTCTCTACTTCTTTCTATTATCATTGACAAAGAAATCCCAGTGACAGAGTAACTATAATTCTAAAAAAATAATTTTGATACATTCAGTAGTAAAATACATATCATAAATGCATAATGTACCCATCATATATTTTCAGCAAACATAGTAAGAAATCCAACAATATTATTTAAATATGTACATAATAGTATAATTATAATAGTAGCCATTCCAAAGTCTTCTTGTCTGCCTAGATTGTCTATGTATCTTCAGATACATAAACCACCTGCAAACAATACATCTTGGCCACTGGCAGTGCTTGGCTAACGTTCATTTCTACCGTACCTGTTATAATGCAGCTTGCTTCAACTTAGTTGATTGATCATAGCCCAATAACTGGGCTATTTATAAACAATATGTTATTGCAAAAGTTCACTACAAAATATTCTGCTTTTTAAGCAGTGCTTTTTCTGATTATACATTTCTCTATTACAAGTCTTGTAAATTCCGGTTTCCCCCACACTGCTTTGTACACATCAATTGTAACAATTCTTTTTTCACGTTCCCATGATTTTTTCACCTAACAATTACACACAACGTTTACTGCACTATGAAATATAGTTAGTCTATGAACTAATATTGCTACTAAGCCAATGCAAAGTTTATTGTCAGAATTATATCAATAAAGCTGCACTACTGTTAGTATAACACAAATTTCTTTACACTGTATAAATGTACAAGTTCTATGATCCGAAGCACAGAAGTACTTGAACCAAGTCTATGGCTGCAATAACCACATCTCTTTTTATATTTTCTCCTCATGTTGTACAACATTGCTTAGCATCACAGTTTTCCGCAAATAAGTAGCTTCTTTGTGAGACCTAGCTTAAAGACATAATGGTACGTAGTACTACCTACCAATAATGTCACACCATTTAAATGTGGGCAATGACTTCAATTGGTATGTAGACATATAAATCATGCATTTTGAAGATTTGCATTAAATGTTGTTTCCATTACTGCTTCTTACATTTTGCATCAATGCTTACAATTGCACGGAGAACACGTGTTGGAACAATGAACAGAGACAAGATTTAAGTGGATACAAACACTGAGAAATTAAATGTGTACACAGATTTGTTGAGTTTTATAATATATGTGTTCTGTTGCCATGCAACAATGTATAGAATGAAACCAGGCGTAAACTGTCAAACTGAAGTTGTCATATTTTAGCCAGGAAATACTTGGAAACACTTCAGGGATTCCATTAATGCTGAAGTTATATTATATTCATTCTTCGATAATGTTCAGTAGGATTTATGTCACATTGAAGTGTTCATTCTTAGGCGAGGAGTTCATTCTGCTTTGCCGCCAGGAAGACATTCTACTTTTCTCTGGCCAAATGTTCAATCAACCCCTCTCTCTCTCTCTGGCCACTGTTCTTTCTCTCTAAGTCAAAGCACTCATTCTGAATCTCTCCAAACAAGTGTTCATTCTACCATTCTCCAGCCAACTGTTATTCTGTCTTTGTACAACCGATTAGTTATTCTGCCTCTCTCCAGCCAGCTGTTCATTCAGTCAAGTGTTCATTATTCTGCCTCTCTAGTTTTCATTCTGCATTCAGCCAAATGTTTATTCTGTGTCTGCTGTCGAAGTGTTCATTTGGCCTCCATCCAAGTGTTTATTTTGCCTCACAGCCAGATATTCATTTTGTTCTCTGCAGCCACATTTTCTGTCTGCATAGTTGTCTGTGTTCACCAGTCTATGAAATTGCATTCTTTCAATGATCATTCTTTATAAACCAGTCTGTTTAACTGTTCTCTCTCAGGTATTTATGGATATATTCAGTGGAACAGAACACTACGTCAATGTTGCTTCCCTCGTGTTCAACTCTTGATGCATTCGATGGTAGTAATTGGGTCACATTGGGCAGCCTTCACTGCGTCGTGCATTGTGGGGTAGAAGTCAATGATAGTGTCCTTCTCTGCAACGAGACCACATCGCTTCAGTTTGTTGATGAGCATTATGGGGCAGCAGGCCAGCACAAAGTTCACCCCAACTCTCTCATAGTCAATCTTCAGTTGCCGTAGCAAGTACAGTCCCATGATGTCAACGTACGTGATCGTTGAGCAGTCAAGAATGATACAAGTGATCGGTGTTGTTGCCTCGCAGTTTGGTTTCTTCTCGACATCGACCGTGGTTTCAGTGTCCTTCTGTATATCGGCATTGGTGACTTCACCATTCTGGTTGCTGTCGACAGTGAGCACAGCACTTAGTTTTGTTGGGTTAACTGTTGCCTCGAACAGCTGCTGCTTGAAGTTCTCGATGTTTGCAAAGTAGAGGAAGGTCGGGAAGTGGAACATACGAATGCCGGGGAGCGACGTGATCGACTTGTAGATGTCACATCGGTGGTAGATGCCAGATTCCTGTCCGATCTTATCATCAGGCATGGTTCCAATGAGGAATCCACGCGCGATCCGGCTCTGGATGATGACGGTCAGCATGCTGATGCCAATGCCCATGATGAGGCCACTGGTGACGTCAATGAAGACCACGGTAGCCCAGGTAGCGAGCCACACGGTGAAGTCGTAGCGACTGATGTACCAATACACCTTGAGGTCAACGAATGACTTGAAGAGTGGCACCAATGCAGTGATGATCACCGAGGCCAGCACACACTTGGGGAGCAGCTCAAAGAGCGGCGTCAGGATGGTGCACGCAAGAAAGACGAGTCCACACGAAACAACACTGCCGAGCTGTGTCTTACCACCGGTAGCATCATGCACGAGACTTCGAGGCGGGGCCTGTGCACCAGCAAAACAATGGAAGAACGAGCTGATCACATGACTCGCTCCATAAGCGATGAACTCCTGGTTCGCGTCAATTGCATAGTTGTGTTTCTTGGCAAACATCTTTGCCATTGAAATGGAGATCGCGAAGCTAAGGATGGCGATGACGACGGCATCGGCGATGTACGTGTGTGCATTTTCAAGCAGTGGGACAGCGGGTGCGGGAATACCTGGTGGGATGTAGCCGATGATCTTGATGTTGAAGTTCTTGTTCAGATCAGCAAAGTAGGACAGGACGATGCCAATGGTGACAACAATCAGCTCGGCAGGGATCGGTGCCTTGAGGTACTTGGCGTAGCGGATGTTGATGATCTCCTTCAATACGATCAGTATGGTGAAGCATAGAACCGCAAGAAGCACCTCGGCGATGTTCACGCTTGTGATGTTCTTCAGGAGCTCGATCAATGTGAGAGGGATCTTGCCGGTGCCACTGATCTTGACGAGATTCACGCCAAATAACGATGGCACCTGACTGGTTGTGATGTGGAACGCGGCACCCGTCATGAAGCCACCGACAAATGACATCGACATGAATGAGGACACGATACCAAGGTTGAGGAAGCCCATGAGCATCTGGATGATGCCGGCAATCAGTGAGACCGCACATGCCACACCGACCTTGAAAATCTCGAGATTGTACTCTTCAGTTCCTTCCATGTCCATTCCTGGGCTCTCCGTGGTGCCCAGTCCAGCCATCGTCACTGTGGTATTGCTGATGATGCCCATCGTTGATTTGTAGCGAATCACTTCACGGTCAACAACATTGGCGATGAGCAGACTGATGACTGCCATTGTTCCGAAGGAGATGTGGCGGGATGTGCCAAACAGGAAGTAGAAGAGAACGGGGAAGATGGAGCTGTAGAGACCGTAGACTGCAGGGAGGGATGCAAGGATGGAGAACCCCATCCCCTGAGGGATGTGGATGACCCCGACGCTGATCCCGGCGATGATGTCAGACAGGAGCCACTCCTTCCACTTGTAGTTGGCCATGATGGAGATGACGGGAAGACGACTCAGCAGGGTGCGCTTCCAACAGTCACGACTGCACTCGCACATCGACTTCACCGAGTCCTTCACGTTGAACAAGTCCTTCGACGGTTTGTCGTAGTTACACACCCGGTCGAACTCATCCTGCGAGTAGATCCTCCGGTTGATCTCGATCATGTCGGATCCACGCTCGTTTTGCTCCGACTTCTGCATCATCGGTTCTTCCTCCTCAATCTTCGAGTCGTTTGTGTCAGCCTGAGGTAGAAACATAGAATGTGTATGTTAACAGAAGATGTGTGCATGATTATTCTCTCACAGAAATAGTAAATGAAAAAATAGTTACAACATCAGCACCATTGATCATCATCACCATCGATGATGTAACTATTTTACAACATTGTCACTATTGATGATTTAGTAACTATTTTTTGTTTATTTTTATTATGTAAACAACAAAATAATTACAACTCATTACAAGATAGAGCAGTTTCATTATTTCACAGCTGCTAGCTTTTGCAGTTGTGAAATAATAAGTTGCTTTATCTTGCTATATATTGTACCTGTCCACAGTTGAAGCAATACTTGTAGAGCCAAAACAGCTGAAGCTGTAGTGTCTGCCAGACATTCAGTAATTGATAAGTAAGCCATTAGTAGTAAGTTTAAATAATAACAAAAACTGATAAACCTACAAGAACACTTCCAGATGCACTTTCTCTTTTGTGTCTATTTACGTGAAGTTCAAAGAAACTTTGTCTTCAGCCATAAATTGCACACACGCACACTTCTCTGTCAGTCTTTCGCTGACGAATGGCAACCAATAATCAAGTCTATTTCCATCAAATTGGTTGTAGGTATGTGAAAGTTAATGGGTACATTTAGTAATAATACATAAAGATGAGTGCCATACTAACTGTGCTGCCTTGGGGTTTGACCACAATGGACCTTTGACCAGTCCTTTGAAGTGGACATTAGCTAATGTGGCATGCAGTTACATCACTATAGGCATGACATTACCTCAATTATTGTTATAGTGTGAACCTCTACCCTACTCCATGTGGCCCCCTATATCGACTTGGTGTTAATGATGTCATTGTTATGTACATGGCTACATATGTACATACCCAGTAGGTGTCGTCACAGATTCCCTGTTTTATGTTTAGTTTTACTAATATTTTTGACATTCCATTGTGACACGCTTATTTGCATAAGAATACATTTATGTAACAAGAAGGATAACCTTTTGATACAGCTAGTTTAAATAAGAATGCTTCTAAAAAAAATATTGACAATCACTTTCAGCTAAATTGACAATGTCATCTTTTAAGTTAAGTTAACAATCATCTTTAAGTAGCTATAGCATTGTGCCAAACGGACACTTTTTCTTTGGGTTTTGGTCTTTCAGTATTAATATCTTGTTTAGGATATGTACAAATAAAAAGCTGATTAATGAAACGGCATGATGATATCTCTGGCCCGACTAATAATATGTCCCAAGTGTTCAAAAAATTAATGTTGGTGTCAAAGTGTAATAATTAATTACCAAGCTTGATATAAATAAGAACTACTAAAACATGGCAAAATTATAGCTGTTAGTCACATCACAACCCAGATAGCAAGTGGACAAGATAGCTTTTGGCTTATAGAGAGTGCAACATTTGTGTGAGTGTACATGCGTGCATGTGTGTGATGTGACTGTTGTGTCCTTTAAAAATCTTGGTGAATATACTTTTATTTTGTACTTGAGTAAAAGTACAAGTAACTCACCTCAAAACTACGTAAGTAAAAGTACATTGAAAAAAAACCTACTTGAGTAAAAAGTAAAAGTAACTTTCAAAAGTACTTGAAGTAAGAGTAAAGGTAAACGTACAATTCAACGTTTTAATTTCAACATTACAGAAGGCACACAAAATGCAAGACTAAAATAACTACTTTACTCTACACGAACCTTAACCCAATAACGGTCTCTGCAATAGGAAGTTATATAATTATAGTGGCTAATCTATAATTATATAATTATACATTTTGCCACTAAATACATGTATGACGTGGTATGACCTTACGAGAATATCGTGCCATCCAACCACACTTACAATAATAGCGTCTCTTTCACTGGATAATAACTGCCGGACGTTAGTTGTCAATAGCAGTGTTTACTTGCCACCATGTTTATGCTTACAAAAATTGCAAGTATTTCACTAAAACCAATTTGTTTGCATAGCATGAAATAAATAAGTGGTAGAAATAAGTGGTAGGAAGTTAGAATAGGGATCTATTTTACAAAAGTTTCTTCAGATTTTTTATGAAAAAGGCATTGTTTACGTTAATGGCTAATAAGGGGACCATAGTCGTCATGCCCAGTAAAAGGCAGTATAATACAGATAATAGCAGTATATACTATTGTTACTAACATGGGCACTTGTTTAGTATCCGGGCCCACCTCAATTTCATTGATAGAACTACACATTTGCCTAAATTTTGAGTGCTCAGTTTGTTAGACGACACCACTGTAAATAATAGGTGTTTCAGTTAAACTTGAGTGGTACACTGTGAGTGAGGTGTTGGAAGTGTGAGATGGTTTGAGTATTGGGCAAATAACAAGGCCTAGTTTGATTTACTGATGACTAGTGGTAAGTGTCTCTTCAACGTCTGCTTAACCTAGATTTGTCACGCATCCATACACGTTTCTTCTGACTAGTCTAATCAGGATTGGAATTGGGCAAATGATGCTAGTTGTTTCACAGTGATGGCAAGCAAGACATGCAACATATACCCATCAGTGTACTACATTTTGACCTTTCCTAATGACTAAATACACTTCTAATTGTATAGCTATTGTCAATGTAGTGAATATTATATATATTTATTAAGACAATTGTCTACACAAATACAGTGTCTACTATTGCTAAATGTAATGTAACAGTAATATTGATAAATGTGTCATCACTTCACTAGTGAAAATGGAATGATGGTTATATACTATGAAATGAAAATTATACAATGAAAATTACTAAACCAGTAGTAAATGGTTCTTGGTATTGTTTGTACTAGTCCATGTGCAGAACAGTGACAGTGTTGATTGGCCAGTGTGGTTGTAGGGAAGAAAATGACAGGAAATAGAGGCAGACAAAAAGGAACAGGTTATTATTGTTACTATTTTCTAAACACATAACAATATTTTGTGTTAAGGTCAAACAGTAGGCATACATTGAATCAATTTATCAAAAGTATTATACTTTGAGTCTTTGATTAATAAAGTTAGTGATCCAGCACTCAATCCTGGTGAAAAGCAGAAAACTGCTGAAAACTAAGAATGCTATTTTAATGATATTGACAACCCTGATGAAAAGCTAAAAAATGCTGAGAAACAATTAAAATATTTATTTTTAAGATATGGAAATTCAGTCAGTATAATAGGTAACTGTGTTGTATTCTTAGGAAAATGTACTCAGTTATTTCAGTTTCTATATTCTAGATAGAATTAATAGAAAATGTGTTATTTTTGTTCCATTTTTTTGTGCGTTACTTTTTTTCAGTTACTTTCTTTCTGACTACAGAACTCTGACCAAACCCATTCAGAAAGAGTATGTTCAACCATCGCTGGCTGCAACTGTTGTGATGGTTAATTACTTCAGTCGCTAAGTCAAACTAAGTGGTGATTGAAAATAGCACAGGATAAGTTGTACGTAAGTGTTTATGATTGCGACATGTTACGCGCGTGCTGCTGGAATGAACCTTTATTTCTGTCTGCCTTACATCTCTGTCCTTGTAATGTAATGAGTCCACTGGAGGCGTGTAACACTTTCACGTGTACCAATCATGTGGCACATGCGGAGATTTGCAGCATGTGTTTAACCTGGTGACTGCTTGAGAAGAGGACTTTGTCTCTGAGCACCCGGACAGTACCTATGTGTATGTAGGTACGATTCTACATGTTTGTGTACATGTATCTATGCACATGGTGTGTGTGTTTGTTATGAAGAATGCCTCGGTGTATGCAACATGACAATAACTGGCAATGCGTCTTTCATAGAATCACCAGAAATGTTACTACTAAAATGAGGGCGACACCTTATTGCCTGTTGATGACATCATTTGCAAGAGGATTTCTAAACAAATACATTGCATTAACAACTGTATTGCAAACCTAAGCAAAATTGTATTTTCTCAGTTCTGCATGCACACATTGGTTAATTAGAATGGTCAGTTTTGTTCATACTGAATCTGTTAGGATGGCCCACTATTAGTTCTTCTTCTTCTAAATACTGGGCTGGGCCCTTTCTGGGCGTTAGAAGTCCAGCAAAGTTTAGGCGCTTAAGATGGCCAATCTGGTCAATTAGGATGACTATGGTAGTCAGTTAGGATGGTCACGTTGGTCAATTAGTATGGCGGTTAAGGCCATGCTGGTTATTTAGTGTATCTTCGCTGGTCAATTAGCTGCTCTGGTGAGTGTGTGGTGGCTATTTTCTGTAAGGTCAGAGGAAACACCATGACCCCACTACCCGTTGGTCAGGTCTCAATGCAATCTAAGTAGAGACAAGGCCAAGAACTAGGCACACGTTGACATAATCACAATCATTATTCTTTTGCACGAATTATTATTTACTTACAACTTGAACACATGAATAAGGAATAGAAGCAAATGTTTTGCTTAATTCCATTTGCTGCACAATGTATACCGTAAATTTCCGTGTATAATACTCATTTTCTCCTTCACTTTTTACTCAAAAGTCAGGGTGCGTATTATACAAGGTACTAAGGCTAAACAAAGTTTTCTCTGACCAATTTATCAATGTTTGCAGACCAGGATAACGCTGTTGGAAAACTTGTAAAATTATCAAAGTCGGCGTGATGTCACAATCACGTAAACCACTGCAGCAACGCACACAAAAGACAAGAATCGCACTCCCGTAACCGCCTCTCTAGCCCTAAACTAGCAGCGAGAAATAACAAAGATGAGAGCAAGTATGTCTGACAACGCGAATAACACCAATGAGCGGGAAGCATACGAGACCAGGAAGCATCTTTGCGATTCACTTATATAAAACTAACACGCTTTTTAGCCAGGCCCAGCACGCTCGTGATTGGTCACTAGGACAAGGAGCATTTGATATGTGTCACGCGCGTTTCGTTTTGTTCTTCGCGGGGAGACGTCAGGGCTTGTTATATGTTAGCAAAGGGCTGTACGTACACAGACTAATTTTACGAACAGGTAGGCAGGGCCCTATGTATACATACGATCATCCAGATTATATTATTTAGCGTTCAATTTAGACTGATTCTGATTAGGACAGTCGCGAAATCCATTAATTGTAAATGTTGTCATACTGTTATCATTGTAAACACGAAGCAAATAGGGTCAATGTGGAACAGCAATTACCTTTGATTTATATAATAAGATTCTAGAACATGCACAAAACTAATAACTAATTAATTTGACTTTAATCGAGCTAGCATATTAGGGAAGACTATTCTCAACACAGTAATGTAATCGCGGTCTTCAAGCTTTATTATGAATATGTGGGATGGTTGTAAAATTATTAGATTGTTGTTCATTTGGAAGAAGGATATATGTGGAAGTATTTATAAAAGCTAGTCCACTAATGTGTTGTAAGTTGTATTCAGCATAAATAATCTACAAACTGCCAAAACACATATTTGGTGCTATAATAATTTAGATTTGTTTAAAGTTAATTTAACATATTTTTGAAAAAAATAATAAATGTGTTCTTGTAGATGTATAATATAATGTGTACTAAATATAATCCTGCAAGTATTATGATATATCCTTTCACTCATATACTCATTTGGCATTTTTACTGCTGAGCTCGACTCCACTGGGCTTTTGCTTACATCCGTGTGCCCATGCAGACATTCAGAAATGTACACATGCATCCTTAGCTATAATTAAATATGTAAATATCATATGATAATTGGGCTGCACTTTGCTCAGTTCGTAAAGTGAGAGACTCAGTAATGGTGCATAATGGCAATCCCATTTATTTAATAACACATTTGAAAACGTGTTTACAGTTTGTATTAAACATACCCCAAAATACAACTTACAACACATTAGTTGGCCAGCATTTATAAATATTTCCACATATATCCTTCCAAATGAACAACATTCTAATAATTTTCTACCCATCCCATCGCAAATATTCATAATAAAGCTTGAAGACCGCGATTACATTAATATATTGAGAATAGCCTTCCTTAATATGCTAGCTCGATTAAAGTCAAATTAATTAGTTATTAGTTTTGTGCATGTTCTAGAATTTTATTATATAAATTCAAAGGTAATTGCTGTTCCACATTGCACTTATTTACTTCGTGTTTACAATGTGTTAAGATAACAGTATGACAACATTTACAATTCACTGGATTTCGCAACTGTCCTAATCAGTTTCAATCTAAATTGAATGCTAAATAATATAATCTGGATGAACTTACGTATACGTAGGGCCCTGCCTACCTGTTAGTAAAATTAGTTTGTGTACGTATAGGCCTGCCTACCTGTTCGTAAAATTAATATGTATACATATGCTAACATATAACAACAAGCTCTGACGTCTCCCCGCGAAGAACAAAATGAAACGCGTGTGACACATGTCAAATGCTCCTTGCCCTAGCGACCAATCATGAGTGCGCTGGGCGTGGCTTAAAAGCACCTGTTAGTTTTTCATAAGTGAATCGCAAAGATGCGACCGGGAAGTGCAGCCCGGGAAGAACACGTGTTGCTCCCTGAGCGCCAAGGCATTATGATTGGCGTTCCTGAATCACGGGAATGATGCCCACGTCACGGGTCGAGTGTCAACAAGTGTGACTCTATGTTTAAAGTTGGAATGCAAGTGTTGTGAATGTAAATAAAAACGAGTATAGCGCATGTGGTGTAAGACAAGGGTGTGTCCTATCACCCGATCTCTTTTCACTATACAGTGAGATCATCTTACGTATTTTAGAAGATATGCCAGGCATTCAAATAGGGGGATACAACATGAATCATTTACGATATGCAGACGACACGGTACTGATTGCTGAGAACGAAATAGATCTACAACAGACGCTAGATACAGTAATAAGGGAAAGTGAGAAAAAAGGTCTGTCCCTGAACAACAACAAAAACAGAAATCATGGACATCTCAAAGAAAAATTACACTCCAACATGCCACATGGTAGCATATGGCACTGTTTTGAAGCAAGTCTGAACGTTTAACTATCTGGGATCACTAATAACATCCGACGGTCGATGCAACGATGAGCTCAAGAGACGAATTGCTCAAGCCAAAACAGCTTTTCACAACATGAAAAACATTTTAACAAATAAAAATATATCAATTGAAGTGAGAAAAGGTGTACTGCAATGCTACATTGAGCCCATATTGCTATACGGGTGTGAATCCTGGACAATAACCAACAGTTTACAAAAAACCATAGAAGCCACTGAAATATGGTTCTTAAGAAGAATGCTGCGAGTGCCATGGACTGCAAAGCAAAGCAATGAAGTCATCCTTAGGACAGTCAAATCAAAAAGAAAGATCATCAACAAAGTTAGAACACAACAAGCACGATTTATAGGCCATGTTATGAGAGAAAAAAATTAGAACATATAGTAACAACAGGAAAGAAAAAGATCCAGAGGACGCCAGAGAATAAAAATAATAGATAGTCTGTCAACATGGTGTGGAAGGAGCACAACAGAACTGCTACAAACTACACACGACTGTGCGGTTTGGAGGGCCATGATCGCCAATGCCTGTGACAGACATGGCACATAGAAGAAGAAGCGTATGTATGCTTCGCAGTTGAAAGTACTAGGTTTGCATGTAGCATTTCAAAATGGAACTTGGTGTTAATTTAAAAGTGAAATCAGAACGACACAATGTAAGTTCTAGCAGGCGCTGTGTTTAATCAGTTGCGCAGTTGTCAAGCTACAACACAAGTTACGTAGTGCTTACACACTAGTCACTAGCGAACGACAAGCCGGCAGCAATGCCGTAACTCGCATAGGTGACATGTTTACGATTCTGAGATGGGTTCAAGCAAAATATTAGAAACGGAGAAATCGGGGATTGATGTCAAAAGTCGGGGTGCGTATTATACATGGTGATATAGAAATTCTATCAAAATTTAGCATAAGTCAGGGTGTGTATTATACATGGGGTCATATTATACACGGAAATTTACAGTATTTGCTATCTATTTTTGTCACTGCACCGTACTGTACTGAGATTATGCAGCAATAAAAGTTGTTATTAGTATTTGTAAGAGGTGCTTCATTCTGCATGGCTGGTTATGTTGTGTTCCGCATGGCTTGTTACAAGTCCACACAACAACTGTGGCTGTGATATGGAATACAAAGGTGAATCTGATAGTGATCTCTTGTCTTTCATCACTTATCAAACAAAGTCTTTGTTTGCTGCCATTTCATCAGAATGATGTTTGTTTTGCAAACAAGGCCACAAATAGATTGAAAATGTGAATAGTTGTGTTCAGTGGCTGTGAGCTAAGTTACAAGAAGTGCTTAGACATTTACTATTTATAATTTCTGTATATACGAGTTATTATTAAACATATATTTATTTTAATTATCTTTACAATAACATAGATCTCTGTCGTGACTCGTGTCTTTGATCACTTGCCTACTGCTCTGATCGCATGTATTCTGAGACATACTGACAACTACATAGGCGGAGACGAAATAACTTTATATCCACTTCGAAGACAACTTCATTTCTCAGTTGCAATAACAGATTGTTTAGTCCTTGTTAAAACAATTGTTGACCAAAGAGTTTACATTTCCCTTTTACTGAATCTGTCAAATAAGGACACAGTTAATCTGCTCTGCATGTATCGACTGCATTGAAAAATTGACCCCTGGGTTAAATAAAGATTTAGACTCATGAAAGCAGAAAAATTAACCACTTTATTATAATAACAAATTTGCTGCCGTTGAAACTAAAACCATTGCCATTCTTCTGCGGAAAACTGCAACTTTGCTTCAATGACACATTCTGTTCCTTAATATCTTCAGCATAGAGATTGTTATTGTAACTCATGGCTCAGTGTCTTGCATCTGTTCTATAGCAAACCATAAGTATTCCAAAACAAGCAGACTGGCCAAAGTAGAATAAAATAAAGAAGACAGAAAAGAAATGTGTACGTTCTGAGTGAAATTTAGCTTAACATGTGGCTTATAATTAAATAGTTTTAACAGCTTTAGTGTCATAATTTATACATATTTTAGTTGCACTCCTGCATCTAAGGTTTAAACAGCACGCCCAGTCATGGGTACAATATTTTATTTTGAGAAACCTAACTAAATAATTACTTGTAAGTTTAAATGTTTATTCAAAATATAATAAATTTGTATACAACTCACCACAATGAAGCCTAACTGTGGAGTTGTTCTACCCAAAGTTTCTCACTGTGTACATCATCCGAGACGACAAATGTCTGAATGACTATGTTTCAGCAAGTCCCTCAATTTATAACTGAATTCGTTAAGTGTGTTTGTTTAGATCTCGAGCTGTGAGAGAAGCTGGATTATTTGATTACTCCTCGATAAGTTGATATGAAGATCACACTTAATCCCAATTAAGCATGTATTTAAATTGTCCTTAATCGTTGGAATGTTTTCGATCCAGCTACTTATGCCCCTCTCTAAGAGGCCATTCATCAAGCAAGCCCCTACAAACGTACGGAAGTTTCAGGAAATCAAACTCTGTACACAGCTGAAGCAACATTGTGGTTGTTCCAGCGGTGTGCCTAGTTGCAGCTGTGCTTACATAGCAGTGCACATGCAATAGTGCAATAAATGTTTTATTTTTACCATTCTCAAGAGTTTTTTCTTTGAAATTTATATTTTAAAGTGAAGTTTTACTTAAAACTTGTCAACCTGTCCTGCTTGTTTGCCAAGAGGAGACCGACTGATTCACACACAGTTCTACATAGCAACTTGAAACATCAGATACGTGTGTCACATTTCACTGAAAACATTTACAATAATTTCACAGGTGCTTATTAATATGCGTGAATGTATAGTAGTCATGCTAATATGTGTGTAAACTTATTTATCTTTGCTTGTCCGGTAAGTTGTGCATTCTCACTACAGGATTGTCTAATTTGTGTGCCTCAGAAAGCGTTCGTTGCTAAGTAGTAATTGCAGTACTTATTGGGCCTTGTTCTGTTATGAAACCACTTTAAGCAACTGGCATTGGTCAGGACAGACCTGTCAAAACAGGTTCATTTGTAGCTTTATATAACAATTACACTGCAATTGGTGGAAATTATATTTTAATGATTAAAGAGAGGATTTGTTAATGTTTGGCCATTATTAATCTACCACCAAAATGCACTATAGATGCGTTATTATGTTTTATACCAAAAGATATGTAATATGTAAATTATTTTGGCTTGTGCCATGTTGTTTATTGAAAGGATAAGAGTTGATGCTATGAGTGGTTTTAGCATAATAGGACAATATCCTACAAGTTCTTGTTGGGTGTCACATTATGAATGCTTGTAATAAGTAGTATTCATTTGTTGAGTGTTTATGCCACTGACTCGTTTAAATTGAAGGTGACAGTAATTCCAACAATGGACATAAATATGACTTCCACTCAAGACGTGCGTGTAGAATAGTGTTAAGAAGTAAATACAACGTCAGTATTGAACTAGCTTTTTGGGGCGTGTATAAATATTGGCAAATAAGACACACGTTGATATTCTACGCTGTCATTTGAGCCACGGCATCATTGCATGCCCAAGTCTCAAGTAGGTTTACTCCATAGAGCAAGTTTTGGGGCCAATTGCATGCATGTTCAAAGTGGTTGAATGTAAACAAGGAACTTGGCACGTGAGTGAAGAACACAGCCACCTTTGCAACATCTACTCATCAACAAATGAAATGTTCACTAGCATTCACCAGAGTAAGACAGAGAAGGGAATGAAGATACGAAGGGCAGGTGTAGGTGTACATGGTCGGTGTCAACCTGTGTATGTTATTAGAAGAGAATTGTGGTTGTTGATTGTACAGAGAAACAGCACTAGATCTGGGAAATCTGGAAGGGTTTATTTGAACAGAGTGTGATATGGTTAGTTTGTAGGAAATAAAGGCACAGGAGAAAGTCACAATTTTATAAATACATACAAAAATATATAGTTCAAATTCATTGTATTAATGACATAATGTGAAAAAATTAAATGCGTTCAGGTAGAATATCGATCTTAATCATCAAAATTAAAGTCTATACTATAATGAGTCATTCAGTTCATAGTTTGGAATATTTGTCTTAATCATCAAATTTTCTTGTGTTGAATTATTAGTGAAAATGTGCATGTAAGACTTTGTATTTAGTATCTGGTCTTTGAATAAACAATGTTCTTTGTTTCCAGTGATTTTTTTCCTAGCCAGAACCATGACTTTTTCTTGTGACTTTATTTCTGCCCACCATTAGTTTGTGTAATGCGGTGCGTGGGCAGGATCTTTAGAGGACTTGCATCCCATGCTGCAATAATGCTGCATAATGATAGTTCTATGTCTCCTTGCTACTGTAGTCTTGGCATTTGTTCCAATACGTTATGCAGGTTATGCAATGATGGACGTAGAGCTGTACAGAGTGTGCCACATAATTACTTCCTCTCTGAATGGGATGCACTCAGTGGTACATGTGAACTCAGAGAAGGGACTGTTGGCGTTTCTCCAAATGCACTCAGTGACAGACCTTCTGCACCAAACAAGCTCGCACTTACAGAAGTAGTCTACACAGGCATAACACTGGTGTAGGGTTTAATGGCAGACTACTGAGTATGTTGTATGTAACATGAACGAAGTGAACACTTAGAACTGGGCATATAGAAACAACATCCTCATCCCAAACAATAAACTTGCATCATATAACTGGAGGAAGACCGCAGTTACCTAGACTGAACCTTGGATGTGCGGTGGATGTTACACAATGTCCTAAGGACACCGTCTAGTTACTGGTCAATGTTTGGAAGTAACACAACACACAGAATAAAATACAAAAGTAAATATAACAGGCATAGTTGATGTTGCCTTGTTCTCTGAAGGAACTTGTCTAAATCTTTACTTGAAGAATGTGTTTTTTTTTCAGTTTGATTCCAATAGAATAGAAAACAGATGAGACAATCTCCACATATTTTATTGCACATCAGTAAATAAATGGGGATCATAGTATGCTATGTTGTTTGGCAAGAAAAACTAACCTATTTGAAAATAGCTAAGAATAAAAACAGCTGAGGTAAAGAGAAGTTTGAAACCAGATTTGGATTTTCATTGCTAGCTGGGTTCGGTATCACTATAAAGTCCTTTGTCTTGACATAGGGTGCTCACGTATGGCACACACATAACTTGACATAGGGTGCTCAACTAACTTGCTGTGGTCCTTTGTGTATTTACACAGTATATGAGAGTACTATAGATTCAGAACAGCATAATCCACTTACGACTAACATTCTCTCAACATTATGCAAATAATATCCTCTTGCGTGGTCATGTGAAATTGTAATCAATATAAATAGAGAGTATGCAATATTTGTTATTAAGTGTGATTGTTGTGATTGTAATTACTAAAACCATATGGCTAAGATAAAAAATCACCTTCAAATGTAACTATAAAGTAAACCAGTTGTGATTAATTATGTTTTAATACAAGATTGGGCATATCATTTAGGATTTGTACTTAAAACACCTCCAAGAATTAATGTGGGGACATAGATGTGATCAGACTGAAAAGGCATATCAGCTGGAGGTGTGCCTAGATGTGACAGTGCTGCCACCTTCAGTGCATTGAAGCTGTGGTGCAGTTGTTTATTGTTACAGAAGAGGGCACCACTTGAGCATTGAGGGTGTTGGCAGCAATTCCAGTTTGCCTTTGTTCTGCTTATCTTTAGAATGTTACTAGTATGTACATATGGTACAAATGCTGCAGTAATGTTGGAATGTTTGTTTTATTAAAAATGTTTTTGTTGTAACACACAACTAAGTTAATCATAGGTAATCCGTTTTTATACAATTTAATTCATAATTTGTATAAAGGTTATTTACATAACTAATTTTAGTTGTTTAAAAATTTAGTTTTTTTAAATAATTAATGGTATGGGATTTATAAATAGTGAAGAACCTGCCAACCCTCCAGGATATTTTCCGGATTTGCTGTGAATCTCCTGGACTCCAGGAAAAGAATAAAATCTCCCAAATGTTTACTTCAGGCCAATCAACTGCATCCTCCTGTCTCCCAAAGTCCAATCCAAGTAGTACCAAAGAAACTAAAAAGTTGGCAGTTATAGTAGTTACACAGCAAGAACGATTTATTTTTATATCAATAGGGCCTGTAAGTGTGTCATTTCGATAAATGGCGTGGAGGTCGAGCAGGTTGAATCTTTTAGATTTCTTGGAACAACAATTTCAAACGATCTCAGCTGGTGCACAAACACACTGTGTATTACAAAAAAGGCACAACTCAGGAGATTCGGCATTGCTCAGGAAATTATGATACGATTCTACCGAAAGTATCCTCACTTTCTCGATTGTAGTATGGTTTGGCAGTGCCAGTCTGGAGGAGAAACAACGGCTAGAAGTTATCGTGAAGGGCGCATCTAGAATCATTGGGTGCCATCCATTGAATCTATTTACCATGCTCGCTGTGCGCGAAAATCCAAGAGCATTGTACGGGATACTACCCACCCAGCCAACCATCTCTTTGAACTTGTTCCCTCTGGCAAGCGCTAGAGAAGTATTAAGACAAGGACCACTAGACTTAAAAATAGTTTTTATCCGCAGGCTGTGAGTCACTTGAACCGCGAGATGCCATGATACTGTTTTCAGTCGGTTTAGATTATATGTCGCCATGCTAAATTATTTATTAATTATTTTTTTAGTTATTTATTTATTTTTATTATTTATTTATTTATTTATTAACTTGACTACATGTATGTACATACTTTTTAACTGTCAGCTTAGTTTTTATATCGTCAGCTAATTTATTTATACTTTTATTTATTTAACTACATGTATACTTTTTAGGTAATGTTCAGACGGTATTAATATTATGTTATCAAGTTCACGTTATGTCAATAGATGTACGACTGTCTTAAAATGTGTTGGCAGTTGGCCTTGGTTTAAATTTATACTAGTTTTAGCATAGTTTCATAATGTTTCTGATTGTATATTTTGCGTGTGCATGATGGGGGGCAGGGGAGACAAGCGTGCATGTATGTTGACGCCACAACGCCAAGAATTCCTCGTACATTTTAAATACTACTTGGTAATAAACAGTCTGAATCTGAATGATCGATACATGCAAAATTCTGCGTGAGTGGAGCTGACTGGCAACAAAGTAACTTGGCGCATGCTTTGGGAATAGGATGTTTTTTGTTTTGGGGTGTAATCATATGAATTACATATAAAGACTGATAATAGTTCTGGTTTCTGACTGATCAAATTAAACTAAAGCAATGGGGGGAATTTTGTAAGTAAACATTTTATGGTAATCATTTTAGCAGTGGTATCCAGTTTTAGCCAACGCTAAACTCAATTACTGTAGCATTGTTACTTACCAAACTTCTCTCATCTGTTTGATTAGCAGAATAATTTTTAATTTGCATACATTCTTTTTGGAACAGGTTTCTTTGTTTGTTTATAATGTCTTCCTCAGCTCTGGGAGTTCTGGGGCATGCAAACAATATTGAAACTCCTCCGTATGTTTAACATTTGAAGCATTATACATGAGACATGGTTTTTCTGTGCAGCATTGGTGATTGCAACAAGTCTAATTGGTTTAGTTATTAGAAACCTAGTGTCATGTAATGAGGTGCCAGCTGCAGTCAGGATATTATCATATTATGTATCACTGTGCTTGTAGTGTGTGCTCAGTTTGGGCTATCTATAGGTGGTACTGTATTCTTTTGCTGTGACGTCTCTAGCTCAAACAAACTCGTGGTATTTTGTCCTGCCTTCGCAAAACAAAACAACACTTTACATGCAAGCGTTTTTGTGTTGGTACCAAATGCCTTGGCAAGCATGTTTTAGTGAAAAATCACTGTTTATGTTTATTATTTGCACATTCGTCTGCATGAATTATATATCTGTTGTATCAGCTGTATGTTTACTATCTGCCCATCTGGCATCAAAATGACACATGCTTTCACACTTGTGTGAGTGACTGTCTTCATCCTAGTACAGGTGTGTGGGTTCTGTCCTAATTTTACTGTGGTCAATCTTGTGATTGGTCAATCTGACATGTGCAGCTGTGCATGTCTCTTTGACCACTGTCCACAATGACACACCTCTAATCTAACCGTCCAAGCATGACGCAGCCAAAACATTTGAATGAGGAAGCAGTCACTGACTTGGTGGCGCCATCTGTTGCATTAAAATAGTATTATTAATAGTATTATTACACTACAATTTTTTTGATAATTTTAATTGACTATCATTACAATTCAAATGCACTACACTGTTTTATCACTTGGGGAATGGTGCCTCCAAAACGGGAATTCTTATCCAAAACACACCATAATATTACAAACTCAGAGCAACAGATGGCGCTAACTGTTCAATTTCAATATGGCATATCAGAGTGTCTCTGCTTCCTTATTCAAATGCTTTGACATACCTAGAAATAGCCATAACGGACAAATGAAGGATCCCGGAACCATTGGGGCTGTCTTAATGTTGAGGTGTACCCCATAATTACAATGTTTACCTTGTGTCATTTGACATTATTTGTATAGCTTTCTTTTTATCACATTCATTACTAGATAATAACCCATATTGTCAACACTGGATCTACACAGTCGCGCTATATCAATATAATTTGAAAATTAATTGTTAAACTTAAACATTTACTTCTTTACGTAAATGAATTGAGTAGTAATAATTAGTAATGAATAGTTAAGAGGAGAAACCACAAAATCCACATTAAAACATTGTGTAGGTAACTTTTTTGTTTCAGACCAATCATTGTTTTACAAGATTTAACAAGATTGCCATCCAGAGAATTAACTCTAGATGGCAGGTGGACAAGGAAGCCCTTTGGCTTATCAAGAGTCCAACCTTTTTATCTATACATATCCTGCCCTTTACCCAGGCTTTTTACTATCCTTGATATAAATAACTAAATATAAATCTTTTTTTGTAAAAAATCACCATCAAATTTACAATTTTTTTCTTCTCTTACATTTCAGCAACTGAAAGTTGTCAGAATGTAACTGAAGAAAAAAGGAAAATTTTCGGTGAAATAAGGAATAGTTAATTATTTAAATCAACCAAGGTTATGAAACTCTTTACATGCATTGTCCCTGTTACAAGTTATGTCATCGTGTGAATGGAAACTTATTTTTGCCCTCAGTACCCCAGCATATTGCATCACAATGTGTACTTATCTTTGCCAACAAACTGAGATAATAAGCAAAGGCAGACAACATTTCAACCACCCCGCTTTGTAATGTCATCAATCTGACAAGATTTCCAGGTATGACTACAGGGTACATCACTTTCATTTGAATGTTACAAAGAATAACCCAATATGGTCAAGTGGGGCCAATGTGTATGACTGAGATTGATAGAGTTGTCATAGGTGGAAGGGACTGGAGAGGTAGGTGGACATACTTCAGAAAATGTCACCATGACCATAATGTACCCTTGCCAGTGTCCTGCTGTCTGTCATTAAGCACTCAAGCAGTCACCTGCCATTATTTACCCTCATGATTTGAGGAGTGCCGTTTGTCAATGGTGACCGTTATAGCACGCACAGACTGCTTCACAATGTCAAACTTAGATGCAGAAGTTATTATTATTACTGATTTCTTTATAAAATTATGTTAAATTTATATAATATAAATGTATTTATCTTATAAATTATATTTATGTAACTTATGTTACAACGTGTAGAATAGTATTAGCTCACTTATAAAGCTCCTTGTCATATCCTAGTGAACTGATGAGTTATCAATACGAACATTGAAATGATCAATCTGCTGCTCTATAATAATTGTATTATTATTTTCATAATAAATTGCAACATAGTTCGATTAACCTGGATGACACAAATAATGTTTGTTCAGCCTAACTATCAAAACTGTAATGAATTAAAATGTGGACTGAGTCAGCTGTACTTTGTCCCACTTTCTGTCATCACTGGTCTTTCAGGGATGAGAGAGTTCCGCGGAAACGCAGATTTCCAGGTTTTGGGAATCCAATTGGGTCATTCTTGTAATTCGTCCAGATTCGACATGAAATTTTTGGGGATTTATATATGGGGGGTTGGAAAGCTGAGTAAAAATCAAAAAGTTTGGGCATAAGCCATCATACTTGTCCTAAACGTAGCATTGTTATATGCCCTCTGATTACTCGAGATGTCATTCAGCCGTAATCCCATAAGTGCTTATCATTATGAAAGGCTATTGGATAATTCAAATTTAATGACGTCAATATATCTCGTTTTCATTTGGGAACTCAGGAGAAACACGCAGGGAAACACCAAATCGGCATCTGGCGACTTCGCTGTTGGTTAATAATCAGGTAATTTCCTGGCTTGACTATGGCTTCCTACAGTGGCATGTTAGTGGAGCATATCGAACTAACGTGTTGATACGCTCAACTTTGCTGTGCTGTGAACAAAGCAAAGACTTATAATCAAAGTCCTTTAGTTTGATTCTATTTGAAACTAGTAATGAATATTTTTATACGCAATATCGCTATGGAAGAGTTTGCTTTCATGCAGGTCCGTTCTGGTCTCTCTGCTCTGCTACTTTCCAATGTTTCAGATAGGTGGAAACGTAGTGTTGTCACTGCGGATAGGCAAGGAACCACGGAATGGTGTGTTTATTGGTGGCCTCGTGCTTGTAATATAACCAACAATGTGATACATCATGAAACTTCTGGACAAAACCGACGAGGTTCCCTTTCAAGAAATTGACTAAACGCTCAGGAACAAATTTCGAGCAGACCGGTTACAGAAAACTGTCGAATTAGATGTCGGTAATGGCAATAAATAAATAACTGTGACAAAAAAGACTTTCTGAAAAAAACACGGATCAACCAGTCATCGCTTTTTATGTGTTTTGTAACGACACAGTGATGTATGGTGGGTGTGGCTTTGTGTCGGTAAGGAACCACGTTCTTACTGATAACATTCTTACAACAACACCACTATTTCTAGTGCCTTCAGTTACCTCCAGCACTAGGGCGCGGAACCATGCCCCAATCACCCCTGTTTCAGATACCTGTATGGTATCTTGTTATTGTCAGGGGCACAAGTGATTTCATTATTAACAAATTAAATATTTCTTTACAAGAATTGGTCCAACTTCATTGAATAATTTCAAAAGATAATAATTATGAAGTTTATCTGTGTAGACAGTCAACAGCTTGACAGTACCAATTATATATTTGGTGGGGTAGTGGAAGGTGAGGAAAACATGAAAATAATCTCAGATGTTACTCCTTGCCGTGTTAGAATGGCTCTAACCCATTTAAAAACGGCTTAGAGCGCCCTCCATCACGAACCCCAGCTAAAAAGTTCTTGCAGTGCTCAGACTTTGTTCTGCTCGTACCTTGCTCAGCTCGATCTAATACATTTTCAGTGTTTTTGATCAAATGTTACTCTCATCCCTGGTGTTCATTGTGGGAACCAGGCGACATCAAAGAACAATTTCAGGAACTTGTAGTTAGGCCCACCTGCCTCTGCTTTATAATACTAATAATGGAATTACTTTTTTGCTCCAATATCCTTTAGCTGGTGTTAACTGTTTGAATGTTTTGTTTTTAATTTGACCATTCAATATATGAATTACAAACAATGCTTCAGTACTACTAATTGCAATTTAGTGGGCAGTATACCTTAAAATGAAGTATATTTATTATTCTATTAAGACAGGGTCAGTTTAAGATTATTATATTTGGCAGAATAAACTGATACTTAACTGATTGTGTATTTGTGTTTCAGTGTACGGACAGATGCCTTGAGACATGGCCAAAATATTTGGAAATGAAAATAGAACTACTGAGGTAAATAGTGTTTAACAAGATTTAACGAGATTGCCACCCAGAGAATTAACTCTAGGTGGCAGGTGGACAAGGAAGCCTTTTGGCTTATCGAGAGTCCAGCCCTTTTATCTATGTGTATCCCGCCCTTCTGAGGTATGTGTCGATTTTATTTTAAAACATTCACGCTACTAGCACCCACACAATCAGCAGATAATCTGTTCCATTCATTTACAGTCCTTTGTGAAAATGAGAACTTTCTTATATCTAATCTACACTGCTCCTTTGCTAATGTAACTTCATGTCCTCTAGTCATTCTATCTTTCTTAACTGTTGAAAGATTATATATTTGTTACACCTGTATATAATAGTTAAGCATGTGTCTGTTTAATTTGGGTGTTTTGCCTATTAAATTCAATGCACTTTTATTTTTTTCTGTTTTTTTAAATAAATAATTGATGTTACATAAAAGCCACCCACCCAACTAAACACCCACCCACCCAACTAAACACCCCACCCCTATCTTCCCTGTCCCTGACAAATGTCTACTTGATTCCCTCGTACTCACAAATCTTGAGAATTTTATCTGTGTTTATAGCATATTTAACATATGTTCTGTGTTGGATGTTTTCAAATTGCAATAACGTCACTCATATTACTACTGGTTTAGCATGATGAAAATGTAAATTTATAATAAATTAATCAACAATGGATTCAGATTAAGCTTTTAGGATATCCTATTAGTAACAAATAGATATGTTGGTTATTAATTATTTAAAGGTAGACAATAGCAATTTAATATAACTAATTAATTTCATACACCAAAAATACACGTTACATTAAACAAAACTTATGATTGGCAAAATGTCCTCCCTAACTAATTGGCAAAACGTATGTTGGTGAAGGGAGGAAAATGTAGCAATATGTTAGGTTAGCATGCACACAACTCTCCTGTGATGTGTAGTTGTTTAATGGTCCCAATTACCTACACTCTCACAGCTGCACGATTTGATTAATTTGTGCTACCTGTGTTTTTACGATTTAGAGCCTGCATTTGTGTGCACTGCCAGCTTTTTATCTGGGGCTTCATGATGTGAATATAAATACACTGCATTTATGCATTATTCACCTTAGTGCAAAGTTGCAATGACAGAGCGTACACAAGGAGAGTTCTTGTTGCATTGTGTTTGTGTGATTGTATATGCTAAGCTATCAATGGTTGCTTTTAGTTATGCTGTAACTGGATATATTTACAATGTTGTGGCGCAGAAAATCACAAACCAGTTTAAGACATCATAACAGGTTATTGTGTTAAAGTGCATTGAAATGGATAAAATGACAATAGTGTTGATGTCACGATGCGGCAATCACATGACTTGTTAAAAACTGTATTTGTGTCTTGGTTAGAGTTACTCAGCACAGTAGTTCAATCGGTACGAGTGTAGTGATTAAGAAAGTGTGTGTGTGCACTCATGCGTGCGTGCGTGTGTGGTAAAAAAATAACTTAGTGCTCTGTAAATTCACTGGTGCACTCTCTAGAATGAACTGGGACTATATGAAGCTAGAATGTTTCCGGTCAGGGGATGTTGTGTGGATACTGGATTATTCTGCATGAATACAACAGAAGATACTACAAGGGGTAAAGTATTACTTATAAGAATGTGATATGGTACTGTACTTTAAGCAAAGGTAATAAATTACTTATACTTTTATAGGGAGGCACTATATGATTTAAAAGGTGATATATGTTCATTACCAGAATATGATATTTGACTTGCAGGAATGTGATATATGTCTTATCTAGATAATAATTATGACTTATAAGAAGATAATATATATGTATATGTACATATACTTAAAAAGAAGGTGGTAAATGACTTATATTTAATGAGGTTATGTATGCCTTAAAAACCGGTGACATATATGCGTTACCAGATTGCAATATATGACTTAGAAAAAGGTGATATATTACTTATATATATATATATATATGACATAGGAAAGTGATACACAAGCAAGGTGTGTTTGCTATCCCTCTGATGTTACCTTCATTGAGACGAGTGAATCGGATTTGAAGGATGACACTTCTGCAAATGCAATAGCTCCTCCACGTTTGCTAGCCCGGCTACCCAGCCTCTCCCTCCATTCCTCCATGCTTCGCTTGCTAGCCCGGCTACCCAGCCTCTCCCTCCATTCCTCCATGCTCCGCTTGCTAGCCCGACTTCCCAGCCGGTCCCTCCATTCCTCCATACTCATCCGGCTGGCCCGACTTCCCAATCTCTCCCTCCGCCATTCGTCATCCTCTTGCCGAGAGACCTCGAGATCCCCAGCATAGCCCAGGGACCCGAACACGGTGCTCAGATGTGTGCTTTTGACGCTCGCCATGGTTGCGAGTCTGCTGTTTTCACCTGTGCTCAATGACGCAGTGTCACTGTGAAAATGTGCGCGGCTAATGTTACGTTGTACGATGTGCCTCAGCGGTTACGAATGCGGGATGACTTTCTGCACTTGTTCCACGCATGCACATAGCACGTGCCACTCCGCATGACCCTACCCTACTTCCCGCCTGAAAGAACATGGAGACCTGTTAGGCTCATTCAGCAGTACTAGAAACCCAGTTACCCTAATAGATGTATTATCTATGTAATACATCAGATCTATGGTCAATCCCCAAACCAGTGACCCATTGACACATTGACCCATTGACCCCCTGATAGTGACCCCACAAGTTATGTGTTGCCCTGGTTTAAGAACAGTTAATTACTTTTTTTATGTAACTATTATTACAGCATTGAATTGATAATATTTATTTTTTATATAACATTTATTTGAATATTATTATTATATCTGTTATCACTGTGTTTGCCATGTAATTGTTCCCTTAGA
This sequence comes from Paraescarpia echinospica, assembly GCA_020002185.1. Lineage (NCBI taxonomy): Eukaryota > Metazoa > Annelida > Polychaeta > Sabellida > Siboglinidae > Paraescarpia > Paraescarpia echinospica. The sequence goes on along the minus strand of CM034536.1, from coordinate 41,201,683 downwards.
AGAGACTGGTGGGGTGTACGGTATATTTCTCATCAGGTTAGTACCACATGTAACGTGACCCACGGTCACACGATGGTATTTAAATTAATTGGATACATGTATTGTGATTGCGCAACATTCTGGGAAATTAATTCGTTTTGTATATATATGGCCACCAGTTCTTGGGTTGTGAGTGCTGGCTGCACTGACACATTTTTAGGAACAAATCTTAAATATAGAAGGATAGATAGTCATAAGGGAGACAGAGGTAGGCAGAAGGTGTAATCTTGTATTTGGTAGGACAAGGTACATTGGTATAAAACATGTTCACAAACTTGTACCAGTTACATAACTGCTTTTACTACATTCCTCAGTTTTAAATAAATTCCTCTTGAGAATTGCAGACAATTTTATGGGTTTCCTTATATTTATAAATCTATATTCAGCATGATAATTGTCAGTGTCAAACTGATATTACTATTGTTATAGTAGTCTTCATATATTTAACGACCACCATCATTTTGTCAAAGTTTTGTGGTGGGAGCTTTGGCAACAGGAAAGATAAAAGGCATTTAGTAGTACCATTTAATGAGGTGAGGAGATATAGAAAGAAAAGAGGGGATGAAAGAAGGGTCTTTAGTGTTCAGAGGTGGTGTTGAATTGTGGACTCAAAGAGTCCAGAGTGGTCACAGAGTGGTCACAGAGTGGTCACAGAGTGGTCACAGAGTGGTCACAGAGTGGTCACAGAGTGGTCACAGAGACCACTTCATGGGGCAGGCTATTCCGCTAGGCATGACATCTTCCTGTAGTGTGTTCAGTGGTAGGGAAGATCATATCTGGTGTCATGGGTCTTCCTTTTGTCTGTCTTGGTTGGGTAATAACCCTTAATATTACCAACATGATAGGAGTAGAGGTGGGAGTAGCTGCATTATATTTACACTTACAGTACTTACAATAACCACATAAAAAGTACTGTTCTAATATTATGCAACACAGCAATGTTGGAGTGTAGCCATGTGTGACCAAGACTTGCTGGGCTGGAGTGTGGAAGTGCAGCCACGTGTGACCAAAATTTACAGGGTTCAAGTGTGTATATTCAGTGGGTCTTTCCGATTTACATGCATAACATACAACCTTGTCAATGACACGTTGCACATTCCAGATAGGTGTAAATCTCCTGCGGTGATGCATGATTAATTGGTACTCTCAGAGTTGGTGTTATAATTTATTCAAGTTTTAGAAAATTATGATAATCATGTTTCAGACATTGGCCAAAAGCCCAAATTCAGTACTTAACCCATTAGACCCCAGCCAGTTATATTGGCATGTGTCCCTGTTCCCCAGGCTGCTGCCACAGATCTCAACATTTCTGGGTGCCAGCAGTTTGTAAGCTGTATCTTCAAAACAATTGATTTTCTATAATTGCAAGTTTTGTTTAATTTGATGTCCATTGAATTATCTTTAAAATGATGTGACTGTGGTGTTGATTGATTAAATATATGTTGTTATTTATTGGTGACAAACATAGAAAAGTTATATTCTGGACAACTATAGAGTGGAATATCATACATTTTATTGACATCAAATGCATTCTACTGTGTATTTACACTTGCCATGCCTGGCTTAGACATGAAACAATGTAAATCAGTTCACTTTGTATAAATATAGACAGCAAACACAGCTTTATAAGTCTTCTATCTTGGTTGCTGTCATCCTACATATGGCTTCTGTGTCGCGTCAACGTCACTTGTCAGTGTTGACATTGTGATCACTAGCATATTGACACCTGAAACAACCAAATGTTGACTATTAGAACAATTGAATTAGAATGTGTACCCTAATAATTTATTCTAATAAAAAAGACATACTTTTCATATAGTAACATATAAACAGCAGTCTTCGTGCCGAAAACCCAACTGATGGTGACCAAACTTGAACAACGAAACATAAACAAAACCCAAGGCCAAGTCATCCATTTTATCACTCATTCAGTTGCCTTTCGAACGTAATGTCAACTTACCTTTAGTTCAGTGTCAGAAATGTCCCATCCTACGAAATAATAGCGCAAACTTCGTCATTAGTAAACAACTACGATGTCCAAGGCGCCGCCATTTTTGAAGGTCCGCAGGTGACGAACTTCTATCGCGAAAAACTCAATTTTTTTTAATGCAAGCACATGTCGAAAATACCCACAATTCATAGCTCAGATGTCAAGGAATCAGCCAGTATTAGTATCTTAAGTATCCGCAAGATGGGGCCACCGCTAGATGCTTTATCTCCACCGGACGCTTTCGGGCGCTCTGGGGAGAAAACACCCGGACGCTTTCGGACGCGTGGGGTCTAATGGGTTAAAGGTAATGCTTTATTTATTGTGGTATCCAGTCCAACGTGCTTTACACTTCATCCCCTAATTTCCACTCTGACACAAACTTGACTTCTTCGGTACCATTCCCATGTTTTGTAATACATGCCCGTGTTTGATCTTGCATGTGTTCAACAATGTAATGTAAATGTCAATCTGAAATCCTTAGTATAGTTGTCACAGCTTGACCTTATCACCACTCAAGCAGAACATGCCACCATTTTTTTTTTTGCACAGAATTTGCCTGTCACAAAATTTACTATTTAGATATACTTCAGTATTTAATATGAAGAATACTATTGCAGCCACAATGGCTGACCAACCAGTGTACATGCACATTATGTTTAAATATGATTTACTTTTGCATATTTAACTGAACAAAATTCATGAATGTACAGTTTTTTATATAAAATACAGATCAACTTGCAATGCTAAAGTTTACTAAGCATTGAACATAACAATAGGTACATTTAAGAATAGCTTAACTTCTTCTTTCAATCTATTTCTAAGCAACAATTAAGGACGCATGTCTCCCATGCCAGGTAACACTGCATTTCACCATTTCATACACAGATGACGAATTCATATTTTTCGTGTACCAGTAATGTTTTATATTTATCATTTCACATAGCATGTCATTTCACCCCTTTTTATATTGGTGTTCCTAGTAAGCTGCATTGAAAAGTATTTATCTGATTTTTATAGAATATATTTGTGCATCTTGCAATTTCCGTACTGCAAAACCGGCAAAGGTCAAAGGTACCAAGGCCAGCATAGCAATGCGATTGATATCGGTGATGCAAAAAACACAACCCTTTACATTTACTGTATGTAAAGTTTTTTTAGCATAATTGAAGGAATTCTAAGTAGGTTTATTAACATACATGCAGAGTACATCACGCAAACCAAGTGGTTGTTATGCAATAGATTGGTGACAAAAACGATAGGTGCCTTTATGGAAATCAAGAACAAACAATTAGAAATACAGAGCCTCGTTCCAGCGTCGACATTCATTCGTTGTACAGTTGTACGTTATATTTATTGACCATTAACTAAGCCATTCAAAACATGCCTGTAGTTTGAACAAAGAGGAAAGTATCACCCAGAACAAGTTATTTATTAAATTAGGATAATCTTTTTTATGACTGGCTGGCATCATACACATGTGTATATATATATATATATATATATATACATATATATATATATATATGTATATATATATTATATGTCAATAATCCCTGCTTCATTGGATAGGATATATTGCTTCTTGGATAGGCCACCTATACCTGTGTGTATGGATTTGGTATACTATAGACACATACCAGGCAATATGTGTGCTTTTTTTACAACCATCCCATTGTTTGGGTATACATGCATCTTTATTTGATGTGTTAAACTAACATTATAGTTGGGCAGAAATCTTTAAATAGAATTATAGTCTGTTGACCAGAAATCTTCAAATAGAGTCGATCAATTAACCAGGAACCAACATAACTTTTGTTTGTCCTTTGCTACACCTGTATCCTATTTAGTATACTAAAAGTGGCAGAGACATAAAATATATTTTTAATTAATTGAGGATATATTCAAACTAGTGCCGTTATGCCGTGATGCAATGTCAGCTAGTTTTTAGGTTACATATTTCAGCTTCTTATTGTGTGGCTGTCATCACCTTCACTTCAGTTGTAGGCAGCTTTAATAGGCCTTATCAGAAATACAATGGGTGTCTTATCAAGTAGGATGTGTTCACTATCTTCTAATTATACACACAATACTCAAGTGGGTCACAGTCAGGCTGATGGGACGCAGTAGATATATGAGTATGCATCACCTGAATTTCCATGAAACATAAAAATGCTGGTGCCCAGACTGCTTAGTTGTGCCCCTACTAGTTAACCCTGCCGTTCCACAGGGTTCTACTGTATTGCCCATTGTATATAGTAATGTTTGTTTCACATCACAGTTAGGGGTTTGTCTCAAAATGAGGTTGGTATTTAAATTTTTCATTCACTGTCCCTTCTTTATTTAAATGTCAACTGTGACACAACCTGATTAGTATATGTGGCTGTGTTTGCGTGCTTGCTGAAAGCTGCATTCATAGTTGCATACACCCGACAGCTCCATTCTTTGGCCTGTAGATGGTGTAGATGTTTATGGCTTTCTCAAAATTATTTTCAGTATTATTGATGAAATCAGTGATACTGTTCACGTATGTATATTCTGTAACCAGTAACCTACTAAAACAGTAAGGTGTTCTGCCACATGAATGGTGGTCCACAAAATGTGGACGTTCACACATGCACGCACGCACGCACGCACGCACGCACACACACACACGTCATTTGATATTTGACTGTCAATATGCCAGTTGCTCATGACCACTGAACCGCTGTGGGGAGGTTCCATGACAAGGTGCTATCTACACATGTGTCTGTATGACAATGGCAGAGGTGAAAGTGGTGAGGCAGGAGGATCTTGCAGCCAGAGTGTGCATGGACATTGTGATGAGGACCTTTAGTAGTGGCTCATACTAGAATGGTGTGTTCTAAAATGTACACGTGTTACTGTTTGAGAGTGCTCATAAGTTGACTTGTGTGCATGCATGTGTGTGTTTGTGTGTGTATGTGTATGTACGCACACACGCATGCACACATACATGTACGCATGCATGCATGCAAGCGCACACCTGTAGTACAGTGAAACCTGAAGTAACAGTTACCCCCATGTAACGAAGAAGTCTATAACAGACACTTTACATTGAATGCTAGCTCTAGATAACAATAAACTGCCTAGTGTGCTCACATATATCAAACTTAGTACTAGACCTCACTTCTTAACCCACAGTAACTGACATCTACAGTACGATTTATTGTTATTAATACATGGTTGTAATACATCATGTATTCATGCTAAAAGCCTGCCCTAAGACATTAAACAAGATAAGACTAAGTTAATTTTAAATAAGTTGAAAAGTTAAAAGTAAACTTAGATGAAATAAATCAGATAAATAAACAGTTAAATAAACAACTAAATTAAGTTGGTATGTTAAACATAAGTTAAATAGAAATGTTAAATAAACAACTGAAAATTTATAAATAAACAAACAAAGTCCAAGTCATTCAAATGTCACTTCTACTAACGACTGTGTTCTGAAGATGCTAAATATTTGACTACTATGTACACGCTACAGAGAAACTGCCACTACATAACCTTGCGAACTCATATGGTATAATCTTGAGCGAGCTAATTATATTGGAGAAGCAGTTTCTGTGATGGCTTCAATAGAACATCATGCTCTGGCACTTGTGAGATATCATATCTTTATTAATATGTGCTGGTCTCTGCTGGACTGCCATGTACCACGGACACCACACAAACATGCCACTGTACATGCTTTATCCTTGTCTAAGGGAGTGGCGGTATAATTCAAGTGTTCACTCTTACTCTTAGGTATCATCTGTTTACCTTGTTGAAGAGTGTATGATTTGTATGCATGCATACGTACGCACATGCACACACATGTGTGCACATAATGACATACATACATAACATTAAAACGTACAGAAAAGTTCTCATGAGAGCTATAAAAATCATAAAAACAATTTTTTATAAATATGTTTTGAGAATCTACCATTGTGGGTTAGGGTGGGGGGTCAGGCGTCTGGCTAGGGTTAGCAGTGTACATATTTTTATATATTTAATCTCATTGTGGATCACTAGATTTTGATCTCATTTCACGACTGAACGAATAGCTGAATGAAGATTACTCAAGTTTTATGTGTTGGACTGAGCCATGTGGAATGTGAACTTTGACCTTGGTAAGAGGACACTAGTAAAACAATGCCATTTATGTAATCTTTTTGTCAAAGTTCCCTCATATGGTGTGATATTTCATAAATGCTGGTTATTTTGGCATATATTTCATGATGGTCTACTGAATAATTTTTTTATGTTATAATATGCTATCTTAATACTGTAAAGCCATAAAACAGTGTATGGCTATAACTAATCTAAATCCGTAAAATAAAAATTTCAGTGTAAATATACTGCTTTTAAGAAACAAACATAAAATATGCATTGTTGATAACAATCATTGCAGTCAATTTAAACGATAGGAATAGCACAAATGTATTGTCTACGCCAGTCCACATGCACATAATGCAAAAAGTATTCCTACACAAAAATCATGTTATACTCCCCCACAAAGAAGAAAAATAACAGTCAGGCTTTGGTAACACAAAACGCTATTTTGTTGAGATCTGACACCGCCCGGTGCTGATGAGTTGCCTAGCAGTCAGACACAGAGATACGTGGTTGGATGCACGTGCACATGTGCCGGGTCATTCCCGTGTCTGTTCAGCTGCAATGTGTTTAGCCAGCAACATCGCCTTTTTATGCAGTCATTGACAATTTTCGTAAATATCACAGATTAGTAAACAACGGCTTAAATTAACGTGACTACTTACTTGTGTGAGGTGCATCGGGTCCATGGCTGCCACTTGTATGACAGTGATGCTGGTGTCGCCACAGAGAAATGGATCCGGTAGAGGGCCGCTCTTATCCCATCTGAGTGCACTTGGCCTGTATTTGAATTCTGCCTCACTCCACTAGAAATGTCACAACGATCTTACAAGGTCGGGATACTCTGCGCAGATGCAAGATACTTGGGATGACGGGATGATGGGAGTGTTCCTGCAGCTGGGAGGGCCCTGGCAGGGTTGCAGCTGGGAGGAGGGGGGAAACAGGGCAGTGGAAAAACTTATGAAATCCCCTTGTTAACCCTTGGCATCCTGGTGTACCACTGGGATCGTTCCTGGTGGTGCCAATATATACCGGTGCCAGGTCGGTGGAGTGAAGGGTGGGGGTGGTACGACGTAGACAGGTTGACATGAAATGGATAGTGTATTACAGCATGAATCTAGACATTGCGTCACATGCCATTCAAAAGTCACAGCGCAGAGCACAACTTATGGTCTTGTGTTCAGATAAAATTTATTTAGATGCCACATATCTCTAAAAATAGAATCACACCCCCAACATTTTAGCATCAGTCGCCCTACTTTTTCACTTTTGATACTTTTGGTGAACAAACATAATAACATCTCAAACCTCGTCTAATTTGCTTTTCAACTTCTTGACTGGTTAAGTGTCTGCTTGCTAGAACTTGTTTTGCATTATTTTGCTCTCATTATAAAATCAACCCGGCATCTTTTATTTAATATGCACACTTTTTCACTGTGAAACTACCAACATGCAAAATCTGTGTTCATTCTCATTCACAACTTTAAAGATGGTGAAAGTATGGTAATTGACCGAAGAAAATAACCAGTAATTGCATTGTTTAGGCATCACGAGATTCAAATAGCCCAATCCTGATCCCAATACCATAGCATTAACGGAACAACATAAATTTGAGCATATTAATCCAACACCTTCACATTGCTGATTTATTATTTTAAATATATCAGCCGCCACATATGCAAACACCTCTATTAAATATGTCTACGTTTTAAAGTGAATATTTTTTGTTTTTTACCCAAGACGTTAGAGGTTGCTAGACATAGATTTCTTGAGGAATTCCAGTCGAGTATTCAGTGACTTCAATCCAATAATTTGTTCACCTTGTATAACACACCTGGAGTTTGAAATAAAAAAATTAAAATGGGAAATATGCACAGGACTTTACATTATGTAACAAAATGTTATGGGACTAATATATCTTGTGATAAATGTCCTGATGCAAGTGCTCCACAGGTTTGTCTGCTCCAAATTAACACAGAACATGGATACAAAGATAGCTGCCTGTTAGACTATGGCAAGTACTCTCATAGTAATACTTGAGTACCAGTTACTGGTATGAGTACCCAGGTACTTGAAATATATTAATGTGAGTGATCAAAATTTCATACAAACTATACTGTCACAAGTACTCAAATTACTTATATATGAGTCCCAAAAATATATTTGAAAAACAATAGAGCATAATCTGTTGTTAGTAGAAATTATATTTTAATGACTTGGAGTTTGTTTACTTATTTAATTTATTAAATTAAATTTATTTTTTAAAAGATTTTTTAATTAAATATAACAATTAAAAATTAATAAGTTCATTACTTGATTGTAGCAATTATCAACTGATTAAATGACTGTTTTAATAAAGTGGGTTTCCCTAATGCTGAATTTAGGTGATTGATTACTGTCAACAAAGTGTAGACAACAATGTTTAAGCAGCAACGGATAAACAAATATTTCTTGTAGACACAGTGTAAGACAGGCAGAAAAAAGAGACCTATATAAACTATGTGACATCATATGAACACTTTCTCAGGTGGGTTTGTTGAAGACCTGCAGGTTTGAATTTCTTTGTTAAAAAGGGTTAAGTATTTACGACAACACACTTGGTAAAACAATGACTTTGTGTTGTTGTGTTCTTTTCTATACACAAAATTAACAAAATGTTAGTATTGCCATCCCACCTGACAGTTCAGTATTCCAACCAGTTGGCACCTTTTAGCACAATACACGTTTCTACACCGTATCACAATTAAGTTTTTTCCAGCTGAAACTAATTTTTACCAGGAAAGCAATAAAAATCTGACGAGTGACGCACATCTGACGAGTGACGCACATCTGACGAGTGACGCACATCACATCTTGGCACTAATTGTATTTTGCTAAACAGCAGAACTTTTACCGAGTGATAAAGCAGCCACATAATTATCACTTACTTGGTTATGCGTGGTTTATACCATCTTCCAGCTGGAAGCTAGAAACCTCACTTCTTGAAGATATTCAGGGCAGCAAGGAATTGTGAGAGTGGTGGATTACACTATAATTATAGTCCCTAGCTATAGCTGTACAGTTGTACTATCAATTTTCATTGACAGACAAAGCCACATTGATCAGCAGATTTAATTCATGTGACATCATAATGTCTGAACAATGATAATTGATATGACGTTAGAAAGTGTTATTTCCAAGTTAGCTTTTCGTATGTTTTTCTCTGTTCTCTAGGAGATAAATGTGTCCTTGTGTCTGTATATTTGGTTAGGACAATTACAATAAAGGACATTGACCTCTAGCACTGGAGAACTGTGTTTGGTTGTGATGTAATAGTTGGATTCGTGCATGGGTAAGGTAAAGGTAAGTTCACACAGTGGAGTATCCAGTCTATATTCTGGATCCAGGGAAGCTCAAAATGCATTGCACAAGTTTCAGTCCTGGCAGTCCTGAACAGTCGGACACCATCTCGGCGTCTCTGGGAAGTATCCAACCATGCTGCAATTACTATTAATATACATGTGTTACCCGCCATGCCAGACGTTTCTCTAAAAATCTTGCTTTTATTGCATATTCAAATAGAATAGATTCAAAGGAGGAAAATGATACCTATATTAACTTTATTTTCAGAGAAACAGCAATTTGAATGTAAAAAATGTACGGACTCTGATTTTCTGTGATCGGGCGGAATTCACAGAATGTGGGATTTGAAGCAGAATTAACCTTTTGGAATGGGAATTCTGCAGTGATCGAAAATGGATGGAATTCTGGCATAATCAACATTTTTAAACAGGATTTGCATTTTTGAACGGAAACCGTGATCACTGAAAGAGTAGAATCACCAACACTGTAAATGATAGTGACTTTATTGGCGGTATTTTGAAACAAACATAATTGCTATTAATAATATTTTGGTGGATTTATGATGCAGGATTTTTAAAACCCGCAAGGCAAATCATGACAAAGTGTCATGGCTCCCGGGCAACCTCATGTCAATTGTCGTAAACAGGATCGTGAGCGGAAGGCGCTAACATAAACCATTTCGCGATCATTGTCTGGCTGTCCGGTAAGGGCATTGAAGATATGTTGCTTATGAAATCTCATTACTCCCGGACAACCTTGTGTCAAAAGTCGTAAACAGGGACGTGGGCGGAAGGCGCTAACATAAACCATTTCATGATCGTTGTCTGGCTGTCCGCTAAGGTCATTGAAGATATGTTGCTAATTACATGTATTTGTTATATTGTTAGAAAAGTGTACACATTCCGGTTTTGAACAAAAACTCAACGGAGTAAAACAGCCTACGTTACGCTGACTTAAAGTTATATAGTTCGCGTTTCATAGTTCCTCACGCTGTCAACTGTTGTTTTCACTCTGTCGACTGTAATTTTCACTCTGTCGACTGTGGTTTTCACCGTTTTCATTCAGATGACTGTGGTTTTTAACCTAAAATTATGTCGTTATGTGTCATTGCATATGTTCAAACACAGCACAATCAGAGGGTGGAGTGACACAGCACAATCAGAGGGTGGAGTGACACAACACAATCAGAGGGTGGAGTGACACAGCACAATCAGAGGGTGGAGTGACACAACACAATCAGAGGGTGGAGTGACACAACACAATCAGAGGGTGGAGTGACACAGCACAATCAGAGGGTGGAGTGACACAACACAATCAGAGGGTGGAGTGACACAACACAATCAGAGGGTGGAGTGACACAGCACAATCAGAGGGTGGAGTGACACAACACAATCAGAGGGTGGAGTGACACAACACAATCAGAGGGTGGAGTGACACAGCACAATCAGAGGGTGGAGTGACACAACACAATCAGAGGGTGGAGTGACACAGCACAATCAGAGGGTGGAGTGACACAGCACAATCAGAGGGTGGAGTGACACAACACAATCAGAGGGTGGAGTGACACAACACAATCAGAGGGTGGAGTGACACAGCACAATCAGAGGGTGGAGTGACACAACACAATCAGAGGGTGGAGTGACACAGCACAATCAGAGGGTGGAGTGACACAACACAATCAGAGGGTGGAGTGACACAACACAATCAGAGGGTGGAGTGACACAGCACAATCAGAGGGTGGAGTGACACAGCACAATCAGAGGGTGGAGTGACACAGCACAATCAGAGGGTGGAGTGACACAACACAATCAGAGGGTGGAGTGACACAACACAATCAGAGGGTGGAGTGACACAGCACAATCAGAGGGTGGAGTGACACAACACAATCAGAGGGTGGAGTGACACAACACAATCAGAGGGTGGAGTGACAACACAATCAGAGGGTGGAGTGACACAGCACAATCAGAGGGTGGAGTGACCAACACAATCAGAGGGTGGAGTGACACAGCACAATCAGAGGGTGGAGTGACACAACACAATCAGAGGGTGGAGTGACACAACACAATCAGAGGGTGGAGTGACACAACACAATCAGAGGGTGGAGTGACACAACACAATCAGAGGGTGGAGTGACACAACACAATCAGAGGGTGGAGTGACACAACAAACAATGTCGCTGCCCACATTCACTTTATATCCAGAGATACAACAATTTTAATGAATGTCGAAAATGTGAAAAAAAGTATGGTTTGAGAATAGCTTGCATTGCAATACTGAAAATAGTTATGACAGTGTGTCTGAGTTAGACAAAACAATTGTATTGTTGAATTGAACTGTACAAATGTTCATTACATAGCATAGTTCCTGCAAATTTTGAGAAAGCATCTCATCACAAAAACCATATTAAATTAATCAACTTACATTATATAGTGCAAACTCCATGCAAATGGCCCTAGGTTATGCACTTAGTAAGAGGGTAGCACTTAGTAACAGGGTAAAGTAGTACACATTTGCATGCTACATAATATGTCCAATATTTTTTTTAAATGGTCCATTTCAACAACCTAGATCTTGTCCAAGATACCAGATGAAATTATCTTTGTCTGTTACATGTGTAGTTCATAGGTTAACGACAGGACGTTTCAGAATGCTTAGTAGTCAGATGAAGTATTGTGATTACATGATTTTTTGTAATAATTACCATTGAGATCAGTCGTAATATTTAACTGAGAATTAGTGTAGAATATTTTAGTTTATACCTAATATTCAAGTTATTATTTAAATAAACTTCCTGCGATAATTCCAGTTAATTCCACTAACACATGTAGGAAAGACCGTCCTAAGTTCTCGTGTTAATCCTGAGTGGTCAGTAACCAGGACACAGGTCAAGCTTTAGGTGACCAGCCTAGCTAGCTGTGGACCAGGGAGAGTTGGTCAGAACTAACTTTGTATGTGTGTGGGTGAGTCAATCTCAGAAGCTGGTCAAGCTAGATAATAAACATTAACATATTTTGTTATATGTGGGAATGTGTGCGATTCATTAACATGTCAGAAAGAGGTTTTTAATATATTGAATGGTTATGAAAATACTGTACTGATAATAGTATTTTTTCACTTTTAAGAAAGGTAGAAGGACTAGAGGACACAAAATAATGCCAATGACGGACCAGTGTAGAGTAGATGTAAGAAAGTATTCAATCTCGCAGAGGTCTACAAAAGAATAGAACAGATCTGATTGTGAATATGTCTAAAACAAAATCGACAAATACCTCAGAAGGGCGAGATGCACATAAATAAAGCAAGTTGGACTCTCGATAAACCAAAGGCTTCCTTGTCCACTAACTCCACTCCACTCTACTTGCCATCTAGAGTAGATTCTGGTTGTGGCAATCTTGTTAAATCTTGTTAAAGACTAAGCGAAATTAACCTTTTTAATTGTGGTCGTTGTGACGTCATCGTAATACCGCTAGGATCTAGCATGGCATGCATCTATGCGAGTTGGTGTTTCAGACTGTATCTACAATTGCAATCGCGGTATTAATTTTTATATCACCGTAAAGATAATAACCTTACCTACAAATGTGTTCCTGGATGCACACAGGAATTTTATTAAATTTTTAGTCCTTTGGCCGAAGGTCCAAGGGACTATTGCCATCACTCTGCGTCCGCCGTCCTCCGTCCGCCGTTAGCTGCCGAATCTCAGAAACCGTTCAGCAACTTTTTCTCTAATTTTGCATAGACATGTCTTGGGGCACTGCCACTATGCACGAGAAATCTGTATTTAATTGAATCATTTTAAGGGCTCCCTAGGGCCTCCAAGGACCCCAAAACTGGTAAAAATGTAATATTTGTCCTATTTTTTCAAAAACTGTTCAGCAACTTTTTTTCTAATTTTGCATAGATATATCTTAGGGTGCTGCCACTATATACAAGAAATCTGTATTTGATTGAATAATTCTAAGGGCACCTAAGGGGCCCCCAAAGTGCAAAAGGTTTTCATTATCTAGTGATGTGGTTTTGAGAAGGGCCCTTGAGACCACCCCCAACAGTAGATGTTGTGTAATGTGCCAGAAAGTCAAAAGCTGTGACTAATCTCTACAGCCTAGGCCACTGAGACCTTGACTAATCTTTAATTGGTCACAACACCCAGGCAGAGTAGACACACTTGACCCCTGTTAGACTGAACCCTTGCCTAACACTTTTAAACTGTATCTTCAAAACTATTGATTTTCTATAATTGCAAGTTGTGTTTATTTTGATGTTCATTTAATTATTATAAAATGGTGTGACTGTGGTGTCTATTGGTTAAAGATGTATTGTCTGTAGAAACCTGTAGGTAACAAACATATAATTAATATTCTGTCACCTGTAGGTGACAAACATAGAAAATTAATATTCTGGACAACTATAGAGTGAAATATCCTACACTTTATTGATATCAAATGCATTCTACTGTTCTATTTACGCTTGCCATGCCTTGTGTAGACATGGTACTGTATAAATCAATTGTATCAATATTGACTAATAATTACAGATTCACAATATAGTTGACACCTGAAACAACCAAATGTCAACCATTAGAAGAGTTGACATAGTTCCGCTATACACTATATATGTAAATTTAACCAGCTGCCATGTCAAGTCCGTTATAATTGTGACTAACAGTGTTCAAAATTATTCAGGTAAATAGCAAATAACAAAGGACACAAGTTTTCTCCTTGCCATACCTCTACACATGAGAAGAAGGCTGACACAGCCTGGCCCTCATTTATACATGATTTAGCATTTTTGTACATGTTGTATACAACTTTCAACACAATACCATTAATACCGCATGAAATTATCTTAGACCACAGGGAGGACCGGTCTACTAAATCAAATGCTTTCTTATAATCGATGAAGACACAATAAAGCCTTTTGAGTCGAGACAAATACAATTCAACCAATACCCCTATCTGAACACTGCCTGTTCTTCACCTATTACATTCGCTTTGTTTAGGTATGTGGTCAGTCTGGTGTTCTGAACAATCACTAAGGATTAATGAACACTTGTGCAGAATGTCACCCACTTGGCAGGTTTAATTGATCTATTCAGCAATGAGGACACTGCTTAGGCCTCACTCTGGACACTGTCACTCACAGTGTTGTGTATTGTCTTAGTTGGTGCATTGAGCTAATCTACTTGACCATGAATCAGTGGTGGCTCTGGTTGTGTATTACACCCAGCTGTGGAGCTAAGATTCTCTGCCTGCTATTGTTTGATGGAAGCTGTGACTAATCTGTAATTGGTCACTGGCAGTAGCTTGTGTCAACAGACAGCATTAAGCCACTAGACCCCTGTTAAACTGGACAGTTGCCTGTAGGTTTTAAACTGTGTCAAACAGTGAGTCTACCTTTTGCTCTCAGATAATCTGTCCTCTTAGTTTTACACATGAAGACATAATCTGGCATAACTTGATAAGTCTTTGTAGCAGCACATTTGTACTTCCAGTGTATCATTGCAACATAACATACATATTACATACTGTGTGCCACATTTGAATGTTGTGCATGTAATATTTCCATGCAATCCATTTGCATATTATAATGTAAAACTTCAACAGCCGTTTTCTTCATTTTCACTTTTTGATCCCTACCATGTTCAATGCTCCATAACTTCGCCAATTTTTGTAGCAGTCATATTTTTTGAAACCGTGTAAAGCACCCTACCAAACCTTTACAAGGATGTAAGAAAACAATGTTACAATTTTTCCGACTTATCACTCATTTGGTCAGCCGGGGTCACATATAGACGTATTAGTCCAAAGGACTTCAGGGCCACTTGGCCCATTTTTAGTTATTGCCGTTTGCACATTGCAAACTTGTAATGGGATTTAATATTTTTTTTAATCACAGTAAAGATAATAATCGTATCTACAAATAAGTCACTTTTGAATGTTTTAAGTTATTCACATTTTAACATAGCGAAAGCTTAAAATTTCAATTCACTTAATCTTTCAATCTAATAGGAATGCTGGATACACAAAATGTTTCAGTGAGAGAATAAGTGGCAAAATCAATAGGCAATATTAAAGAGAGACGGAAGAAACAATAATTATTCATTTAGGCAGAACAACACAAACACATATTTTTCCAGCGTAGTACTCATTCATTTCATCTGAATGAGACACTTTACATTTCATGCAGACCTGTTATCTAACGTTAGCCACCAACTTGACCTGCTGTGGCCTACAATGAGTGTTAAACGTTGGACCAGTTTTTGAATGAGTGCCCAGTGTCTAGAGAGTGCTCAGTACATGCAGCAAGCGTATTTGAAGCAGGACAGTTGATGACCAGTGCGTGAGCTTACATGTGAGTGGTTGCCATGTACTAGAGCTCTATAGGAGCCACATACTAGAGCTCTAAAGGAGCCACATACTAGAGCTCTAAAGGAACCACATACTAGAGCTCTATAGGAGCCACATACTAGAGCTCTACAGGAGACACATACTGCAGCTCTATAGGAGCCACATACTACAACTCTATAGGAGCCACATACTAGAGCTCTACAGGAGACACATACTACAGCTCTATAGGAGCCACATACTACAGTTCTACAGGAGCCACATACTAGAGCTCTACAGGAGCCACATACTACAGCTCTACATTAGCCACATACTAGAGCTCTACAGGAGCCACATACTACAGCTCTATAGGAGCCACATACTAGAGCTCTACAGGAGCTACATACTACAGCTTTATAGGAGACACATACTACAGCTCTATAGGAGACACATACTACAGTTCTACAGGAGCCACATACTACAGTTCTACAGGAGACACATACTACAGTTCTACAGGAGACACATACTACAGCTCTATAGGAGACACATACTACAGTTCTACAGGAGCCACATACTACAGTTCTACAGGAGACACATACTACAGCTCTATAGGAGACACATGCTACAGCTCTATAGGAGCCACATACTACAGCTCTATAGGAGACGCATACTACAGCTCTACAGGAGCCACATACTACAGTTCTACAGGAGCCACATACTACAGTTCTACAGGAGCCACATACTAGAGCTCTACAGGAGACACATACTACAGCTCTATAGGAGCCACATACTACAGCTCTATAGGAGCCACATACTACAGCTCTACAGGAGCCACATACTACAGTTCTACAGGAGCCACATTCTAGAGCTCTACAGGAGACATATACTACAGCTCTATAGGAGCCACATACTAGAGCTCTACAGGAGACACATACTACAGCTCTATAGGAGCCACATACTACAACTCTATAGGAGCCACATACTAGAGCTCTACAGGAGACACATACTACAGCTCTATAGGAGCCACATACTACAGCTCTACAGGAGCCACATACTACAGCTCTACAGGAGCCACATACTACAGCTCTATAGGAGCCACATACTAGAGCTCTACAGGAGACACATACTACAGCTCTATAGGAGCCACATACTAGAGCTCTACAGGAGCCACATACTACAGCTCTACTGGAGCCACATGGTACACCTCTACAGGAGCCAAATACTACAGCTGTACAGGAGCCACATACTAGAGCTCTACAGGAGACACATACTACAGCTCTATAGGAGCCACATACTAGAGCTCTACAGGAGCCACATACTACAGCTCTACAGGAGCCAAATACTACAGCTCTACAGGAGCCACATACTACAGCTGTACAGGAGCCAAATACTACAGCTCTACAGGAGCCACATACTACAGCTGTACAGGAGCCAAATACTACAGCTGTACAGGAGCCACATACTACAGCTGTACAGGAGCCACATACTACAGCTATACAGGAGCCACATACTACAGCTCTACAGGAGCCACATACTACAGCTGTACAGGAGCCACATACTACAGCTGTACAGGAGCCACATACTACAGCTCTACAGGAGCCAAATACTACAGCTGTACAAGAGCCACATACTACAGCTGTACAGGAGCCAAATACTACAGCTGTACAGGAGCCATATACTAGAGCTCTACAGGAGACACATACTACAGCTGTACAGGAGCCACATACTACAGCTGTACAGAAGCCACATACTACAGCTATACAGGAGCCACATACTACAGCTATACAGGAGCCACATACTACAGCTATACAGGAGCCACATACTACAGCTGTACAGGAGCCACATACTACAGCTGTACAGGAGCCACATACTACAGCTATACAGGAGCCACATACTACAGCTGTACAGGAGCCAAATACTACAGCTGTACAGGAGCTAGAGCTCTACAGGAGCCAAATACTACAGCTGTACAGGAGCCACACACTACAGCTGTACACGAGCCAAATACTACAGCTATACAGGAGCCACATACTAGAACTATACAGGAGCCAAATACTACAGCTCTACAGGAGCCACATACTACAGCTGTACAGGAGCCACATACTACAGCTGTACAGAAGCCATATACTACAGCTATACAGGAGCCACATACTACAGCTATACAGGAGCCACATACTACAGCTATACAGGAGCCATATACTACAGCTATACAGGAGCCACATACAACAGCTGTACAGAAGCCACATACTACAGCTGTATAGGAGCCACATACTACAGCTGTACAGGAGCCACATACTATAGCTCTACAGGAGCCACATACTACAGCTATACAGGAGCCACATACTCAGCTCTACAGGAGCCACATACTACAGCTGTACAGGAGCCACATACTACAGCTGTACAGGAGCCACATACTACAGCTGTACAGAAGCCACATACTACAGCTATACAGGAGCCACATACTACAGCTGTACAGGAGCCACATACAACAGCTGTACAGAAGCCACATACTACAGCTGTACAGGAGCCACATACTACAGCTGTACAGAAGCCACATACTACAGCTATACAGGAGCCACATACTACAGCTATACAGGAGCCACATACTACAGCTATACAGGAGCCACATACTACAGCTGTACAGGAGCCACATACAACAGCTGTACAGAAGCCACATACTACAGCTATACAGGAGCCACATACTACAGCTATACAGGAGCCAAATACTACAGCTGTACAGGAGCCACATACTATAGCTGTACAGGAGCCAAATACTACAGCTGTACAGTAGCCACATACTAGAGCTGTACAGGAGCCACATACTACAGCTGTACAGGAGCCACATACTACAGCTGTACAGGAGCCACATACTACAGCTATACAGGAGCCACATACTACAGCTATACAGGAGCCACATACTACAGCTATACAGGAGCCACATACTACAGCTATACAGGAGCCACATACTACAGTTGTACAGGAGCCAAATACTACAGCTGTACAGAAGCCACATACTACAGCTGTACAGGAGCCACATACTACAGCTGTACAGGAGCCACATACTACAGCTGTACAGGAGCCACATACTACAGCTCTACAGGAGCCACATACTACAGCTGTACAGGAGCCACATACTACAGCTGTACAGGAGCCAAATACTACAGCTGTACAGGAGCCACATACTAGAGCTATACAGGAACCACATACTACAGCTGTACAGGAGCCAAATACTACAGCTGTACAGGAGCCACATACTACAGCTGTACAGGAGCCACATACTACAGCTGTACAGAGGCCACATACTACAGCTGTACAGAAGCCACATACTACAGCTATACAGGAGCCACATACTACAGCTGTACAGGAGCCACATACTAGAGCTCTACAGGAGACACATACTACAGCTCTATAGGAGCCACATACTACAGCTCTATAGGAGCCACATACTACAGCTCTACAGGAGCCACATACTACAGCTCTACAGGAGCCACATACTAGAGCTCTACAGGAGACACATACTACAGCTCTATAGGAGCCACATACTAGAGCTCTACAGGAGACACATACTACAGCTCTATAGGAGCCACATACTACAACTCTATAGGAGCCACATACTAGAGCTCTACAGGAGACACATACTACAGCTCTATAGGAGCCACATACTACAGCTCTACAGGAGCCACATACTACAGTTCTACAGGAGCCACATACTACAGCTCTATAGGAGCCACATACTAGAGCTCTACAGGAGACACATACTACAGCTCTATAGGAGCCACATACTAGAGCTCTACAGGAGCCACATACTACAGCTCTACTGGAGCCACATGGTACACCTCTACAGGAGCCAAATACTACAGCTGTACAGGAGCCACATACTAGAGCTCTACAGGAGACACATACTACAGCTCTATAGGAGCCACATACTAGAGCTCTACAGTAGCCACATACTACAGCTCTACAGGAGCCAAATACTACAGCTCTACAGGAGCCACATACTACAGCTGTACAGGAGCCAAATACTACAGCTCTACAGGAGCCACATACTACAGCTGTACAGGAGCCACATACTACATCTGTACAGAAGCAACATACTACAGCTATACAGGAGCCACATACTACAGCTATACAGGAGCCAAATACTACAGCTGTACAGGAGCCAAATATTGGCTACAAGAGTTAAAGATATTACATAATTGTTTTGATAATTCTTATTCAATATTGTGGCTCTGGCCCCTGACAGAGAAATGAGACATGCAAGATAGTGTGTGGTGTGCGTGCACATGTGATTTACTCGCCTACAGTTTAACAACCTGTTTTTCTTAATGCACACATTGTCCTGTGCAGAGCTGGGACGTAACGAAGTACAAGTGCTTCATTACTGTACTTGAGTAGAAAAGTTTACTTTTCGTGAGTAACAAAGTACATTTTTTAGGAGTACTTTTACTTGTAACGAAGTACAAATGTGAGTACTTTTCATAAATGTAATGAAGTATCCATAATTTATGCATTGCAAATTTGGAGCTCCAAAAATATTAGTAACGAACGATAATGCCTGAAGCCCGGAACTGGTTTCCGCCAGGATATATCTATAAATAGATATCAGCCGGAGCAACAACTGGTAGTCTTTTCTGATTGGCCTATCATTGCCATTACCAGGCATGATCACCAGGTGGCGTGAACATTGCCAAGATTATATGATGTCATTCGCGTTCAAAGATTTATCATGGAAGTATCAGCCGAAGACGATCATTTGCAGCATGCATGGCCATACTTATCCAGTATGTTTGAGATTAAGTCAGTTCACGGGGCTACTGTTAAGTTGATCTGTTTGTTGTGTGCGCCAATATACCAGATCTGTTCGGCATACAGGACATTTACTTCGAACCTTCCGTACACACGTGGTCGGTACCCTGTGACAATTTAAACTGCTAATGGTTACTCAGATTTATCTTAATAATAAAATAAGTATTGTTAGGGCCTATAAATGTTGTTTATATGTATTCTTGGTTCATGTTTTCAATATTTTGTCTCACATATTGACCCTCAGGCCTGGTCATAGACAATATTTAGTGTTCACTGTACACACTACTGAATAGGGTATTACCATTATTTTATTTCTTTTGTCACTGTCTTGCATAGTATGTATAGTTTGTTTGAGGAGCCTGTCACTGTATCCTGCTGAGGATCCTGTCCTGTTCAATAAAGTGTTTGTTTTGCACACTACTGAATTTACTTGTTAGTTTGCAGTGGGTAACCATGTCAAAAGTGTTTTAGAAAAGTACTTTTGCATTTACTTCAAGTACATTTGTTTACTTTTTACTTGTACTTCAAGTACATTTTTCAAAAAAGTACTTTTACTTGAGTAGCTTTTTCCAGAGTTACTTGTAATTTTACTCAAGTACAAAATAAATGTGCTTGTTCCAGCTCTGGTCCTGTGTTATGTCATAACAGCAAGGCATTACATGCTTCCGTGCTGCTGTCTGAAAATGCTGCACTCGTTAAATCACTTATTAAAATACACAAAAAAGGTTGTAATTATATCCTAAAACAGTTATGTTACTTTATGAGTTATATGTGTGTTTATGAATATTCACTGAAGTGGAACAAACAAGGAAGTTTTCACTGAGCCATGGACTAAAGTACAGAATCATGTGAGGTGCATATGCAGTAGTTCATTCACCTTTTGCCTTCTCAAAGATGTTTTACAGAAGGTGAACACATTATATGTGACAATGTTGAAATTGCACACAACTTTATTAAATAAAATAAAAAAACTTAGATGAATTAATTATATGTAATTGTTTCAGATTCTTATTTAGTTTTTACTGAATATTTCATTTGTAGTGTTTTTTAAAACTAACATCTGTTCCCTGTAATGTTCCAGTTGCAACGCATGGCTAGATTTATTCCATCTGACCGGTTCTTTTATCAGGGACACATCATCAGGTTTCATAGGTTATGTCATTTG
The DNA here is from genome assembly GCA_020002185.1 of Paraescarpia echinospica. NCBI lineage: Eukaryota > Metazoa > Annelida > Polychaeta > Sabellida > Siboglinidae > Paraescarpia > Paraescarpia echinospica. The sequence continues at coordinate 41,179,902 of CM034536.1, read as the reverse complement.
GTGTGCAGGCTCCACTGCTTTCTGTAGTTTAGCCATCTTAAAATACCTGGTTCTAATGTCAGACAAGATGGCAGAATTTATGAAGACAAGTTCTTGGAATTCTGCAGACAAGTGATATGTGCCAGGTGTGGAATATAAAAATACACTACTCTGTCTGGATGTGTACCGTACAGAGCTTAATGGAAGCACAGCGTGCAAATGAATGCACCTCTAAATGTTTACTATTTAACTCTTTCGTGGGTAAATAACCTTCTTATTTTACACAGTGCTGTGGGCAGACGATTTGAAGATGGCAACCAATTGTGAATTATATTGTGTGTTGCTTGCATTAAAATCAGAATATTTTGAGAAACGATGTACGAAATCACATGAAATGAATTACATAGTACATAAAAATGAGTGTGAATAAAATATACTGTTGAAATTGCTATGTCGCAATCAATTAAATTTCACAAACAAACTTACAAAGAAAAAATAACATGTAAACTTCCATCATGCTATACACAAAATGCATGCATCTATGTGGGTTGATGTTTCAGACTGTACCTACAACTGCAATTGTGGTATTTATTATATTTTTATATCACCGTAAAGATAATAACCTTACCTACAAATGTGTTCCTGGATGCACACAGAAATTTTGTTTAATTTTTTAGTTATTGCCGTTTCCACATTGCGAATGATCAAACTTGTAATGGGATTTAATATATTTTTTATATCACAGTAAAGATAATAATCGTATCTACAAATATGCCGCTGGATGTACCCAGGATTAGTTTTGAATGTGTTGAGTTATTAACTTTTTAACATAGCGAATGCTTAATCCTGCCATGTATACGCGGTAGCAGATATGTGCCAGGTGTGGAATATCAAAATACACTCTACTCTGTCTGGATGTGTACCGTATAGAGCTTAATGGAAGCACAGTGTGCAAATGAATGCACCTCCAAATGTTTACTCTCTTTTCTGGGTAGACAACCTTCTTATTTTACACCCTGCTGTGGGCAGTCGATTAAAAGATCGGCCAATTGTGAATTATATTGTATTCTGCTTGCGTTAAATTAGAATATCTTGAGAATCGATGATCGAAATCACATGAAATTAATTCATTGTACATAAAAATTAATGTGTGAATAAAATATGCTGTTGGAATTGCTATGTTGCAATCAATAAAATGTTAGATCATGAAGCAAAGTTCAAAACTTACAAAGAAAAAATAACATGTAAACTTCCATCATGCTATACACAAAAATCACAGCACCTATCATAAGTTGTCCGGTGAAGCAAATGTAGCCACGTCTGTTAATTTTAAATTAGGTGCCATTAAACTTTATTTGTTATTGTTCAAATAAAATTGATTTGTATTAAGCTAGATGAATTTCTCTACAGGTTTGTCGCTTGTACGAAATACACTCGTTACACATTGATTTGTTGATCGAGCACTGAGAATTGCCCTTTGATACTCGGTAGTTAGCTCAATCAGCATACTAAAAACCGCATCCATCATTTACATTTTAACAGAGTTCTGACGGTAAGCCAAGAAATATTTTTATAAGGCCCAATACACTGTACCTGTGCTCATATTTGTTCTTTAATCAGTGTTAAATCATTGTCACCCACTAACCTGTTACAGCACACCGTAATTCAATTTCAGAGTTTGGATTTTTACTGTGTCAAGGGCGGTATCCATTTCAAAACAAGTTGGTTATTTTTATACAGGTTATGACATATGTATTGATAACATTTCTACGTCCAGTCTGTGTGGGTTGGGAGATGATCAGAGTGCCAAGTACGCGTGTTATAACTTACAGAGCCACTAACCATTCCATTATGTTCAGACTAGCTTGACCTGTCACACGGATTTCCCATACACAGTATGCATTTGTGGAAGATTACAGCCATATGTTGTTTTAATATGGATTTGCTTCAAGTGGGAAAAAATTACATTTCATATTTTATGTTTTCCTTGCAATTATAAAATGTAATGACAAACCATGATGGTTGAAAAGCTACACTTTTGATGCTGTGTCGATGTGTGGCAAATGTTGGTGATTTTGTTTGACGGTGGTCTATGTATGTTTCATAGCCTAATAGGTGACAACACTCAATTGGAGTAGGAACACCAGTTAATTATTGAAAACTTCTACATATATTTTAAACAGAATTTCAATTAAAAAAATACAGATTTCAACCCAGAATATGTTGCATGTCTGTATGGTTATCAACAAGAAAGTCTAAATACAAATACTATAAATGTCCATGGATATTTTTTACGTAAATATGTTGATTGTGAAATTATTATGCTTTTGTCAGACACTGAAGATGTAGATATGTTGATTGTGAAATTATGATGCTATTGCCAGACACTGAAGATGTAGATATGTTGATTGTGAAACGATGATGCTATTGCCAGACACAGAAGATGTAGACATGTTGATTGTGAAACGATGATGCTATTGCCAGACACAGAAGATGTAGACATGTTGATTGTGAAATGATGATGCTATTGCCAGACACTGAAGATGTAGACATGTTGATTGTGAAATGATGATGCTATTGCCAGACACTGAAGATGTAGACATGTTGATTGTGAAATGATGATGCTATTGCCAGACACTGAAGATGTAGACATGTTGATTGTGAAATGATGATGCTATTGCCAGACACTGAAGATGTAGACATGTTGATTGTGAAATGATGATGCTATTGCCAGACACTGAAGATGTAGACATGTTGATTGTGAAATGATGATGCTATTGCCAGACACTGAAGATGTAGACATGTTGATTGTGAAATGATGATGCTATTGCCAGACACTGAAGATGTAGACATGTTGATTGTGAAATGATGATGCTATTGCCAGACACTGAAGATGTAGACATGTTGATTGTGAAATGATGATGCTATTGCCAGACACTGAAGATGTAGACATGTTGATTGTGAAATGATGATGCTATTGCCAGACACTGAAGATGTAGACATGTTGATTGTGAAATGATGATGCTATTGCCAGACACTGAAGATGTAGATATGTTGATTGTGAAATGATGATGTTATTGCCAGACACTGAAGATGTAGATATGTTGATTGTGAAATGATGATGCTATTGCCAGACACTGAAGATGTAGATATGTTGATTGTGAAACAATGATGCTATTGCCAGACACTGAAGATGTAGATATGTTGATTGTGAAATGATGATGCTATTGCCAGACACTGAAGATGTAGATATGTTGATTGTGAAACGATGATGCTATTGCCAGACACTGAAGATGTAGATATGTTGATTGTGAAACGATGATGTTATTGCCAGACACTGAAGATGTAGATATGTTGATTGTGAAACGATGATGCTATTGCCAGACACTGAAGATGTAGATATGTTGATTGTGAAATGATGATGTTATTGCCAGACACTGAAGATGTAGATATGTTGATTGTGAAATGATGATGCTATTGCCAGACACTGAAGATGTAGATATGTTGATTGTGAAATGATGATGCTATTGCCAGACACTGAAGATGTAGATATGTTGATTGTGAAATGATGATGCTATTGCCAGACACTGAAGATGTAGATATGTTGATTGTGAAATGATGATGCTATTGCCAGACACTGAAGATGTAGATATGTTGATTGTGAAATGATGATGCTATTGCCAGACACTGAAGATGTAGATATGTTGATTGTGAAATGATGATGCTATTGCCAGACACTGAAGATGTAGATGTTGATTGTGAAATGATGATGTATTGCCAGACACTGAAGATGTAGAATGTTGATTGTGAAATGATGATGCTATTGCCAGACACTGAAGATGTAGATATGTTGATTGTGAAATGATGATGCTATTGCCAGACACTGAAGATGTAGATATGTTGATTGTGAAATGATGATGCTATTGCCAGACACTGAAGATGTAGATATGTTGATTGTGAAATGATTATGCTATTGCCAGACACTGAAGATGTAGATATGTTGATTGTGAAAATGATGATGCTATTGCCAGACACTGAAGATATAAATATGTTGATTGTGAAATGATGATGTTATTGCCAGACACTGAAGATATAAATATGTTGATTGTGAAACAATGATGTTATTGCCAGACACTGAAGATGTAGATATGTTGATTGTGAAACAATGATGCTATTGCCAGACACTGAAGATGTAGATATGTTGATTGTGAAATGATGATGCTATTGCCAGACACTGAAGATGTAGATATGTTGATTGTGAAACGATGATGCTATTGCCAGACACTGAAGATGTAGATATGTTGATTGTGAAACGATGATGCTATTGCCAGACACTGAAGATGTAGATATGTTGATTGTGAAACGATGATGCTATTGCCAGACACTGAAGATGTAGATATGTTGATTGTGGAACGATGATGCTATTGCCAGACACTGAAGATGTAGATATGTTGATTGTGAAACGATCATGCTACTGCCAGACACTGAAGATGTAGATATGTTGATTGTGAAACGATCATGCTACTGCCAGACACTGAAGATGTAGATATGTTGATTGTGAAATGATGATGTTATTGCCAGACACTGAAGATGTAGATATGTTGATTGTGAAATGATGATGTTATTGCCAGACACTGAAGATGTAGATATGTTGATTGTGAAATGATGATGCTATTGCCAGACACTGAAGATGTAGATATGTTGATTGTGAAATGATGATGCTATTGCCAGACACTGAAGATGTAGATATGTTGATTGTGAAATGATGATGCTATTGCCAGACACTGAAGATGTAGATATGTTGATTGTGAAATGATGATGCTATTGCCAGACACTGAAGATGTAGATATGTTGATTGTGAAATGATGATGCTATTGCCAGACACTGAAGATGTAGATATGTTGATTGTGAAATGATGATGCTATTGCCAGACACTGAAGATGTAGATATGTTGATTGTGAAATGATGATGCTATTGCCAGACACTGAAGATGTAGATATGTTGATTGTGAAATGATTATGCTATTGCCAGACACTGAAGATGTAGATATGTTGATTGTGAAATGATTATGCTATTGCCAGACACTGAAGATGTAGACATGTTCAGGCAAATGGCTTATTGAGAAAAATAATTTGTGTAACACACCATTGGAATAATCATATTTAACTTGTAGTTGTACAAACTTTCATCTCTATTTTCTTGTATTTAAAACCCACATTAAAAAATGGAAGAAAAACACAATTTCTCTTAAAGCTATGATATCTTACATAACATACTTTATTGTTTTTTCAGGTTATATGATGATTGACATGCCAATCATGGGATTCTGTGATGGACAGCTGTCATGATGGCTGAGGAATCTTCCAAAAATACTATTCCCTTGCGGAATTTGATGACTATTTTTAACATGACAATATCAGTTAGCACCAGGTAAAAGTTTGTCGCCATGGGTACGGGCGGATCGCTCCTTCGTCACAACGACGAGGATGACGTCCTCGGGGTGTACGAATACGAGAGCAGTGACGGGGTCGTCAAGCGCATCCCGATCGAAGTCAAACCCCGCGGTCGCATCGGTCTCCGCTCCGTCAAATCGATCGGCAATCCTAAAGGCGGAAGTCTCCGATCCGCACTCTCGATCGATCTTGAGAATCCTGAAGTGGAGAAGATCCGGCGCGACTTCGAGATGTATCGATTGAACAAGGAGAACGAGCTGGCGAACATGGAGAAGAAGGTGCAGAAGTTTGAGACGGAGAACCGGCGACTGCGCGCCGAGCTGCAGACGATGCAGAAGATGTGTGGGAAGAGACTGGAGGAGCGAGACGCGGCTCTCAAGGCCGAGCACCAGGCCGTGGTGAGGGCCGCTGCCTTCGAGAGCGACAGAGACAAGATACAGCGACAGTTCAAGGTGACGTCTCTCTTGCTTGGCATCTTATTTTACATGTGATTTGGTGTATTAAAGCTAGCTTGGATCGTTTCACTAACATTCTTTTGAGTTCACATTTTGCACTTTAAAATTTATTTTGGTCCTTAATAGTGATCTTATATATGGAAAACTCACTAGGACAATTTTGTCATTATGTTACAGAAATAGTGTCATCAGAGATACAGCGGCGGATTTTTGCATTTTGAAAATGCTCCTTATGTTTAACAACAAGTTCAGTTTAACGATGGATTTTCCCGATGAGTTCATTAGCCTAGGGAAACAGTCACCTTGTGCCCCTGGTGTCAACAAGGACACCAGATCACACCAGGTCTCAACCACGGTCACTTGGTGTCCCTGGTTTCACCTGCTGATACAACAGTGACGACTTTTGTCAGTTTTGAAAAACCTTAAATTGAAAGATGGATTTTCCACCTGAGGTGATTATCTTAGTGAGACGGTTGCCGTGTCTGTCTTGTAGCCCCGACTCATCTTCTGTAGCCAAGGCTGTTTATAGTATTTGCTGTTTCAGTTGTACTTTACCCCACTTGCTGTCTTCACTGGTGTTGATTGTGGGATTGGTATTTTTGTTGTGCTGTTGATCAGATTGACAGCATATAATTTCATGTGTGACGTGTTGATCGGATTAAATGATTGTTTAGCCAGAATAAAATAGCAGGTGGCACTAACAAGCTGATTTATTTTAGAAATCAGATATTTAAATATATAAATGTCAGCATAGCTAGAATGTCATATTTGAATGTATTCAATTTCTGGTTTCTTGGCCTGTTTCAAAAGACATAATCATACTACCTCAACTTTACTTTACTTCTCAGTTTGATGGTAACATAGATCTATGTGACCAGCCGTGTAGTCAGTGTAGCTAGAGATTGACATCAGTGAAGTCGTAATTACAGTTTTGGTGCTGCAATTGATAAGTCAAATAAGAGAGAATGCATGAGGAAAATATCTGAGGTCATGAGTGAAATTTGGAAAGACATTTTTCTGGTTTGTGTAGATTTTCCGAGAGACAAAGGAGAGTGAGCTGCAGAATCTGTTGAAGGCACACCGAGAGTTTGAGAACACGCTTACCAAAAGTGGAATTGGCTTCCTTGACGATGACTCTACTTCAAGGCTAGAGCTGCCTATTGGTAGGTGCTAATGTAAAGTATGAAAGAAGCGTTTCAAATAAATGGTATTGATTTTGTTGTATTAATTATTTTGTGTGAATGATGCTGTATTAAATCGGCTTATCTATGCAGGTTAACTTCACGTTAACTTCACAGGTTAACTTTACATGTCATGTTAATGAGTTTGCAAAAGCTGTCCTGTGACTTTTTCTGCAGAGTTTCAGTTTGGCCAAACCAAATTTTATTTGATCATCTGTCCAATGGTTTTGTCAAAACTAACCAACCGTTTTTGCACAAATGAGCACATATATCTTAGTTAATACTAGATAGCTTTTATTTTGTTGTGAAATAAGTCTGGAACGAGATAAGTTAAACAGTTAAAATCAAATTCAGGAGCTGTAATTTCTGTGCCATTCACTGTTTTTTCTTGTTGCTAGGCAACGGTCACCCTGGCAACTGGTGGACAGCATTGGAGAGTGAGCCTTCTATGGGGAGCACAACACAACTACACACGCCTACGTTCCGGGGACCCGAGTTCGCCCACAGTCTGCTGGAGATGGATGGACCCTACATCAATGTCAACAAAGGCAAGTTAATTGTAATAATAAACTTCTATAGTACTTATATCCTCAGCAATCTTAGCTCAGAGTTGCAACAAAAACCAGAATCCTAGATATGAAATCATGGAGCTAGATGACAGGCGAAATGAGGGTCCATTGAGGATTTAGGGTTGAAAAAAAGTTTTTAAAAATGTGTCTTGGTTTATTTTACAGAATGGTTTTGATAGTGTTTTTTAAAGTGATGGGAACTGGGGAGTTTATTCCAGATTTTAGGTGAAGCTACAGAGAAAGTACATTTTAAAGATTGTGAATTTTCTTATATTGGTACAACATCTCTAGCTTTAATTTACAGAAGTCGTTAACCTGAAGCTATTGCAATTGAATGCACTGTATAACCTTTATATACGTAATATTATGTATGTGGGAGTAACCTATATGAGTTTGATTTAATTGGCTACCAGCTCGATAAGTTATACTTCTCTGGTAGCCACCTCATCTGTGTTACATTGCTCTTGAATTGTGCTGTATATTATCTGGATGAGGAAATAAATTTACTTTACTTTACTTTACTAACTCTAGATGACTTTCGTAGATTTGGATTTGATTTTGCAATGATAAAAAAATGTAGAAATCACAAGCATTAGATGATGTACTTTAGTCCCCCCCACCCCATGTTGCCAGGTGCTAGGTAGATGAGGATATAGAACACCCCGCAGTGGAGATGCTTACAAGTAGCTCCATCTAGTGGCAATAGTACGTCACACAACAGCACTGTTACATTACAGAATCACTTTACACAAGGTTTCAACATGAACACTGCTGAGGGTCTTGGGTGGTGTTTTGACAACAACAAACAGCTTGCTTCCACTTGTTACGGTGCCATCTGAAAAAAAGTATATTTAATTATTGATTTATTAATTAATAGAATTTCTGCGTCATTGACACTCCTTTGACACACCCTTTGAAACCTCTCAACTCTACTGTAACTTAGATACAGTCGTGGAATGAGAACACGGTCTTGTGAATGACCATCCAGATATAGAATAATACTCAACTACTCGCTACTTCTGATGTCTTGGGACCCTCCATGATGTGTTGACACAGTGTCACTTTCCAGTGCTTCCTACACCTTGTTTACTTTCCCTGCCATCACATTATTTTACAGACGCCAAGTGACTATATTGCTACACATTTGTAAAGGGTTCTTCAATGCTATTGTGATATTCCAATTTTAATACTCCGAGTGCACCAAACTCCTGACAATTTCGGGTGCAGCGTGACATGAAACGTTCACGTGAAGAAACGTGCTCACGTGCTTGTGCCTACTCGGCTAAGAGCATCGACGTCTTGATGACAATTGTTTACCAGAATCAATTGTCGGGCAACGCATTAATATTAGATAAGCATTTTAGACACATTGTTTATGTGGATTGTTTAGTGTGAGTATGTTAAATATTGTAGCCATTGTCTGTTAGATGTATGGCAAACTTGGTCTGCTTCAAACATATATATATATATAAAGATAAAGACAGCCACACCTTCACATGCACATCATTATGTGTGTGTGTATATATATATAATATATATATACATGTACATATGTACACATGATAATATTGATAAGATCACTTCTTCTTTGCCTCAATCCTTGGAAACTCAGATCAGAGGTGCATCTTAATAAAAGGGTTGGCCAATTTCAAAATCAATTTAAGAAGTGTTAAAGTTGTTAACACTTATATATATGTGAACTTAATGAACGTAGACCCAGAACCTTTATAGTACTGATATATATATGTGAACTTAATAAACGTAGACCCAGAACCTTTATAGTACTGATATATATATGTGAACTTAATGAACGTAGACCCAGAACCTTTATAATACTGATATATATATGTGAACTTAATGAACGTAGACCCAGAACCTTTATAGTACTGATATATATATATATGTGAACTTAATGAACGTAGACCCAGAACCTTTATAGTACTGATATATATATGTGAACTTAATGAACGTAGACCCAGAACCTTTATAGTACTGATATATATGTGTGAACTTAATGAACGTAGACCCAGAACCTTTATAGTACTGATATATATGTGAACTTAATGAACGTAGACCCAGAACCTTTATAGTACTGATATATATATGTGAACTTAATGAACGTAGACCCAGAACCTTTATAGTACTGATATATATGTGTGAACTTAATGAACGTAGACCAAGAACCTTTATAGTACTGATATATATATGTGAACTTAATGAACGTAGACCCAGAACCTTTATAGTACTGATATATATATGTGAACTTAATGAACGTAGACCCAGAATCTTTATAGTACTGATATATATATGTGAACTTAATGAACGTAGACCCAGAACCTTTATAGTACTGATATATATATGTGAACTTAATGAACGTAGACCCAGAACCTTTATAGTACTGATATATATATATGTGAACTTAATGAACGTAGATAGTACTGATATATATATATGTGAACTTAATGAACGTAGACCCAGAACCTTTATAGTACTGATATATATATATGTGAACTTAATGAACGTAGACCCAGAACCTTTATAGTACTGATATATATATATGTGAACTTAATGAACGTAGACCCAGAACCTTTATAGTACTGATATATATATATGTGAACTTAATGAACGTAGACCCAGAACCTTTATAGTACTGATATATATATGTGAACTTAATGAACGTAGACCCAGAACCTTTATAGTACTGATATATATATATGTGAACTTAATGAACGTAGACCCAGAACCTTTATAGTACTGATATATATATATGTGAACTTAATGAACGTAGATAGTACTGATATATATATATGTGAACTTAATGAACTTAGACCCAGAACCTTTATAGTACTGATATATATATATGTGAACTTAATGAACGTAGACCCAGAACCTTTATAGTACTGATATATATATATGTGAACTTAATGAACGTAGACCCAGAACCTTTATAGTACTGATATATATATGTGAACTTAATGAACGTAGATCCAGAACCTTTATAGTACTGATATATATATATGTGAACTTAATGAACTTAGACCCAGAACCTTTATAGTACTGATATATATATATGTGAACTTAATGAACTTAGACCCAGAACCTTTATAGTACTGATATATATATGTGAACTTAATGAACGTAGATCCAGAACCTTTATAGTACTGATATATATGTGAACTTAATGAACGTAGACCCAGAACCTTTATAGTACTGATATATATATATGTGAACTTAATGAACGTAGACCCAGAACCTTTATAGTACTGATATATATATGTGAACTTAATGAACGTAGACCAAGAACCTTTATAGTACTGATATATATATGTGAACTTAATGAACGTAGACCCAGAACCTTTATAGTACTGATATATATATATATGTGAACTTAATGAACGTAGACCCAGAACCTTTATAGTACTGATATATATATGTGAACTTAATGAACGTAGACCCAGAACCTTTATAGTACTGATATATATATGTGAACTTAATGAACGTAGACCCAGAACCTTTATAGTACTGATATATATATGTGAACTTAATGAACGTAGACCCAGAACCTTTATAGTACTGATATATATATATGTGAACTTAATGAACGTAGATAGTACTGATATATATATATGTGAACTTAATGAACTTAGACCCAGAACCTTTATAGTACTGATATATATATATGTGAACTTAATGAACGTAGACCCAGAACCTTTATAGTACTGATATATATATATGTGAACTTAATGAACGTAGACCCAGAACCTTTATAGTACTGATATATATATGTGAACTTAATGAACGTAGATCCAGAACCTTTATAGTACTGATATATATATATGTGAACTTAATGAACTTAGACCCAGAACCTTTATAGTACTGATATATATATATGTGAACTTAATGAACTTAGACCCAGAACCTTTATAGTACTGATATATATATATGTGAACTTAATGAACGTAGACCCAGAACCTTTATAGTACTGATATATATATATGTGAACTTAATGAACGTAGACCCAGAACCTTTATAGTACTGATATATATGTGAACTTAATGAACGTAGACCCAGAACCTTTATAGTACTGATATATATATATGTGAACTTAATGAACTTAGACCCAGAACCTTTATAGTACTGATATATATATGTGAACTTAATGAACGTAGATCCAGAACCTTTATAGTACTGATATATATGTGAACTTAATGAACGTAGACCCAGAACCTTTATAGTACTGATATATATATGTGAACTTAATGAACGTAGACCCAGAACCTTTATAGTACTGATATATATGTGAACTTAATGAACGTAGACCCAGAACCTTTATAGTACTGATATATATGTGAACTTAATGAACGTATACCCAGAATCTTTATAGTACTGATATATATGTGAACTTAATGAACGTAGACCCAGAACCTTTATAGTACTGATATATATGTGAACTTAATGAACGTAGACCCAGAACCTTTATAGTACCATTAAGCAACAGCAAATTTCTGTCATGCATCAGTAAACTCCAATCTAGCAACAGTAGACTCCCAGTACATTCACTCCCTGATTCCAGGAACAACATCAACAAGCCATTCATTTCAGGGAAAGGCACTGTCCATCGGAACTGCCAGCTAAAAGTTTTTTTTGAAATGTTTCATTGGGAGTTCTGATTCAGGCTACACGAGAATCACATCTTTCATGGGAATTCTGAGTCAGGCTACCTGAGAGTCAAATATGTTCATGGGGAGTTCTGATTCAGGCTACCAGAGAGTCAAATGTTTCATGGGGAGTTCTGATTCAGGCTATCTGAGAGTCAAATGTGTTCATTGGGAGTTCTGATTCAGGCTACCCGAGAGTCAAATGTGTTCATTGGGAATTCTGATTCAGGCTACCTGAGAGTCAAATGTTTCATGAGGAGTTCTCATTCAGGCTACCTGAGAATCAAATGTTTCACGGGGAGTTCTGAATCAGGCTACCTGAGAGTCAAATGTTTCATCAGGAGTTCTGATTCAGGCTACCCGAGTCAAATGTTTCATAAGGAGTTCTCATCCAGGCTACCTGAGAGTCAAATGTTTCATCAGGAGTTCTCATTCAGGCTACCAGAGAGTCAAATGTTTCATCAGGAGTTCTCATTCAGGCTACCAGAGAGTCAAATGTTTCACAACTAGTTCTCATTCAGGCTACCAGAGAGTCAAATATTTCATCAGGAGTTCTCATTCAAGCTACCAGAGAGTCAAATGTTTCATCAGGAGTTCTCATTCAGGCTACCTGAGAATCAAATGTTTCATAAGGAATTCTCATTCAGGCTACCAGAGAGTCAAGTGTTTCATCAGGAGTTCTCATTCAGGCTACCAGAGAGTCAAATGTTTCACAAGTAGTTCTCATCCAGGCTACCAGAGAGTCAAATGTTTCATCAGGAGTTCTCATTCAAGCTACCTGAGAGTCAAATGTTTCATCAGGAGTTCTCTTTCAGGCTACATGTGAGTCAAATGTTTCATAAGGAGTTCTAATTCAGGCTACCTGTGAGTCAAATTTTTCATGGGGAGTTCTGATTCAGGCATCAATAAGAGCACAAGCTGGCTGTCTGTGTGGGGTGCTGTCTCTGTGGGATGCTGTCTGTGTGGGGTGCTGTCTGCGGGATGCTGTCTGTGTGGGATGCTGAATGTCTGGGGTGCTGTCTGTGTGGGATGCTGTCTGTGTGGGATGCTGAATGTCTGGGGTGCTGTCTGTGTGGGATGCTGAATGTGTGGGGTGCTGTCTGTGTGGGATGCTGAATGTGTGGGGTGCTGTCTCTATGGGGTGCTGTCTCTGTGGGGTGCTGACTCTGGGGTGTCTCTGCTGGGTGCTGTCTCTGTGGGGTGCTGTCTCTGTGGGGTGCTGACTCTGGGGTGTCTCTGCTGGGTGCTGTCTCTGTGGGGTGCTATCTCTGCGGGGTGCTGTCTGTGTGGGGAGCTGTCTCTGTGGGGTGCTGTCTCTGTGGGGCGCTGTCTCTGAGGGGTGCTGTCTCTGTGAGATGCTATCTCTGTGGGGTTCTGTCTGTGTGGGGTGCTGATTCTGGGATGTCTCTGCTGGGTGCTGTCTCTGTGGGGTGCTGTCTCTGTGTGGTGCTCTCTCTCTCTGTGGGATGCTGTCTCTGTGGGGTGCTGTAGGGTAGTGGTTAGAACATTGGACTCTCAATCTCTTAAGATAATTCGGGTTCTGATCTTGCTGCCATTATGAAGCCTGGCCAGTTTGGTTCACTCCACATTTCCTCAGTTCACTCCGCTGTATAAACGAGTACCTGACTACAGACACTGGTGGATATTTGTGACCAAGTAGTTTTGCACAGTAATTGCAGCATGGCTTAATGTTTCTCAGAGATGTTGAGATTGTGTTTGACTGCACAATACTAGAACATATTATTTAAGACCTTACATTTTTACCTGGTAGTATATCATCACTACATGGTTTATTTTGTGTGTTGCATTTTTTATTATTTATTTAATTGCATTACTCAGTATTTAGTCGACACTTTATTTTATATAAGTTACTTATACAAATGTGTATTTAAATTCCATATTATATTCTGATTAAAAAAAATATTTCTATTAATAGTCATTGTGTTTTAGCAATGTTGTATTTTAAGCAACTTTGAACAGGTTTTCTATCCAGATGCAAATAAATGTATTATTATTAATGTTTCACAGGGCACCTATTGAAGTCACTTGCAATCACCCTGTGAGATGTGTGTGTGTCAGTTCCCTACTACATGTGCTAATAATAGCTACACAGGTGCAGATCAGGTCTACATAGTACTGGCTGGAATATTTATTTTACATCAATATTTGTGATTACCAGGACATCAAGTTTTCTGTTCCATGTACTCCGGTGGCTCCTTCTTGTTGCCACTTCTCTTTAAACTTTGTTTACTTTATCTCGAAACCAATTCAGAATTGAAGATTTTTCTAGGAAGGTGTTAAACAATTGAGTTGTGTATGTCATTGTCTGTCAAGTTTTCTTTTCCCTTTACATTGGTGGCTCCCCTTGTGACCACATTGTGAATGACCCCCATGTTGGAAAAGCAGAGTGCGCCACTGTTTATTTTAATCTCAAGAACAGCAAATGACTGAAGAGTTTTAGCAGGTGTTAAATGTGCTAACAGCATACATGTAGGATTTATGTTTTTAGCTTTGGCGGCAAAGCCAAGCTTCAATTAGTTTGTCATTGCTGCTATAAAGGGAACAATACAGAATCTACATTACTTTTTCCAAACTGGTCAATTAACTGTTGTTAGGCTGAAATGGAAAGACAGATATAAACACTCTTATATAGTAAATATGTATCTTTTGCTCTAGTATATAGTCAATATGATTGTTTTCTATTTTATTAGAGCAATCAAATAAAAATGATAAATGATTAGCAAATGCCACAATATCTGTGATCTTCGCAAAGACGTAAATCTGCTATGCATGCATAAACGGGTCGCGATGCCAGTATCATGTAAACAATGTCACGTCAGAACAGTGTTAATTTAGTTTGTGTACAATTTACAATGATGTTTTAATGTGTATCACAGGGGCCAAATAGGGCACTCTCGACATAACAAGGTGGAGATTGTTTTAGTCAGAAAATGAATGTTTGCACCTACAAAAAGGTGCACAATGGCGCAGTATGACCTGATGTAGTGTCTGTATTTGCCACAACAGCAACACACCAATATGATTTTTTCCTTAACTCTACAGTGGTGCTTAACATATATTTTGGGAACAAAAATACACTCATTGCTTTGCAGGGTGGGGTAATGTTTCAGCCAGGAAATCAATATCTGCACTCATAAATATGAGTGAAATGTCTCCAAATGACTAGGAATAATGTCTACTAGTGCCACAGTAGCAAAATACTAGTTTTATTTGATGAATGTTTTACATTGGTGCTTTAAATGAGGCCTAACTATTGGTTTGTATTATTAATAGTTCTTTTTAGTCCTTTGGGCCAAAGGTCCTTATACTAACACTCTGCATCCGCTGTACACTGTTAGCTGCCATATCTTAGAAACCATTCAGCAGCTTTTTCTCCAATTTTGCATAGACATATCTTAGGGTACTGTCACTATGCACAAAAAATCTGTATTTGATTGAATCATTCTAACGGCCCCCAGGGCCCCCCAAACTGGTAAATTTTCACATTTTGCCTATTTTTTTTAAAATTCTTCAGTAACTTTTTCTCTGATTTTGCATAGACAGTTCATGTGGTAATGCCACTATTATTTTTCTTAAACAACCTAAACAAACTGTGCTACATGCGAGATTGCAGCTCACCAACTCTCCTGCAAGGTTTCTACAACCACTGGAAATCGGCCTAAATAGCAGAGTATCGGGATCAGATTCCACAGTATTTTTAATAACACAAACTAATATATACAATATTCACAAAACGATCTACTCAAATATTTTATTTCCAGGTGTATCTTCACTGGCAACCATATAGTATCCACTAAACATGTCAACATTTTACTTCCATCATAACCCTTAATGATCTGTAACTATGATTCACCAAAAAACATTTGATTAATAATTACAAACTCACAATATAGTCCAAAGGACTTCAGGGCCTCTTGGTCCATTTTTTTCTACATGCTATATTTTGCCTAATTAATTCAAGGATTTGATTTCTCTTTGAAGCTGCAATTCCGCACTCTTCTGAAACCTTCATATCAGCACTAATGGTTAACTCTAAGTCCTGTTCTTTTACAGTAGTACTTAGTACAGAACCTCCCATTGTATATTGTACATCTTCGTTCCCATGTCCTGTGTGGAGGCATTTACATTTCCCAAAATTGAACAACATTTGCCACTTTTAAGACCATTTGATCAACCTTGTAAATGCTGTTTATCTCCATCACTTTTAATCCTTCTAAACACTTTTGTATCATCCGCATATTTCAACACCTTGCTTATTATATCATCGTCCAAATTGTTGATATATATTAAGAATAATATAGGTCTACTACTTTCTGTTTGCTTCGAACATATGCTTAGAAATTCTTGCTGTCCTGTTTTATAGTACAAGCTAATTTTTTTTCGTAGCTTCTCTTTGAATTTCTAATTTCAGTTGTAGTTTGGTTAAATGTTGTAGGTCAAATCAAAAATCAAATCAAAACTACTTTATTGTCTGTATTATTGCATACACATGTAAAGTCCCCAAACATGTAAAGTATTATGAGTAAGATGTATATATAAATAACACATTAAAGTATCCTAAAACAAAACCTAAACATACCACACAAACAGACAATGGACTAAATGTAAAGTTTTTCCAAGCATACCATGTGGCCTAAAAAATTATCAAACCCAAGCACTCCCAGAACACCAGAGAAGGGCACTAGTACATCAATACCTGCATTGTCAAAACACACAGTGACAAGAAACCATGTAATTAATACCTGATACTTCTTCTTCAGTTCAGCATATCTCTGCGAGACGTAGCTACCCAGATGATCCCACGATACGCTGCTCTGTCTGCCGTTTGTCTCCCTACTCTCACGATGTCGTCTTCCAACCAGTCGCTGATGTCCTGCTCCCATCTTCTCCTTGGTCTTCCCCTTCCTCTCTTTACCTCCACTTTGCCTTCTAGGACTGTTTTCTTTAAGGAATTATGTATTTTGATGTGGCCAAAATAACTCAGTTTTAGTCCTTTTATTCTATTCACTAGTTGACAGTTCTTGTCTAATTTTTTAAGGATCTCTGCATTGGTTGTTCTTGTTATCCATGGCACTCTTCGGACTTTTCTGTAATACCTGATACATGCTGATTAAAATAGTATATTAAATGATATTCACATAATATGAACCTGCATGTGCAGTCTTTCCTCCACCATCCACACCCAAAACTGCAGCTCTACTGACACATTATTTGAGTGCAGCATTCAGGACAGCAACAGCTGAAGGTACAAATGACTTCTTGTATACATCCTTTCGTGCAAGAGGAACTTTAATACGCCCCCATATGGAAGTTTCTGAAATGCTAAGTTAAGTGGATGAGCAGGTCATTGAAAATGTGAGATGCCTTCCTGGCAAGGGCAGAGTCGTAGAGAGTAGACAACTGTCGCTGTTGCTGACCAATGAGTTTACTAGCTATGTTAACAACCCGGCCTAGTTTTGTATTTTGTTTAACAGAAAGATGATGCCCAAACCAAATTATGATGTTGAATGATAAGATACTCTCAACAAGACTTCTGTACACTAGTTCAAGGACATGTGGGCTGACTCCAAAGTTTCCTAAGTAAAACGAGACGTTGCTGTGATTTTTTGTGCACCATGTCAGCATGTTCATTGAAAGTGAGTTTCTTATAAATAGTAATACCCAAGTATTTGAAACTGTCCACCCTCTCCACCTCCCTCTGGTCTAATACTACTGACCTTCCTGCCTCTCTCTCCCTGCTGTTTCCAAGGACAGGCTCCTTGGTTTTCTCTACATTTAATTCAATAAAACTGTCCTTTAACATTGTATTCAACACGTCAATCTGAAGAAAGTATTGAGAAATGGAAAATTCTTCTTTCAAATAACCCACAAGAGCCATGTCATCTGCGTATTTCAGAAGGGTAAAAACTGGGTCATTACATCTGAAACCATTTGTATACAGTGAGAAAAGTACGGGAGAGAGAACACACCCTTGAGGGGCTCCAGTGTTCACAACAATCTCATCAGCCAATACAGGTTTGACAAACATGCGGGCATTTAGACTGACCCGCTGTGGCCGATCGCACAGAAACTGTCTTATCCACAAAACGAGATCAGAATTTACATCTAAGTCTAACAGTCTCTGAATCAAAACATGATGCTGAATAGTTTGAAAAGCAGCGGACATATCCATGAAAAGAACTCTGACAGAAGCTTTATTTAAATGACTAGCTATGAGTTCTACAAGAGTCAGAGTTTCATCCACAACTCCTAGCCTTATAAGCGAACTGCAACGGGTCTATGCGATCGGCCACCGACGTAGTCAGGTGAGCGCAAACAATCCTCTCCATGCACTTGGCAACGACAGAAGTAAGTGCCACTGGACGAAAGTCTTTCATGTGAATAGCACCTGGAATTTTAGGCACTGGAATGATAGTTGACATATTCCAAGAACACGTCATAACATGATTATCTAACTGCAGCTGAAACAGACGAGTGAAAAAAGGGCCAAGATTTTAACGATTTTGTCCGAAAACCAGGCCTGGCATCAGTTTGTTTCCTTTCAGTTGCTATTACATGCTGAAGGCAATGTAGATTTTGATCAAATAGTCCAAATATGAACATCAAATACAGTAAAAGAACAGTAAAATCACTTTGAGCAGTCCTGAAGGCTGGATACTGTCCTATATAAGAATTTACCTTTACTTTGTTACTATTACATAGGCTTGGGTAAGGATTTTTCACTGAAATTGCCAGTAGTTCTGACTCTCCTCCAGTCATTGGTAAAACATGTATTGGAATAAAATGTACATCTCAACAAATGTCATGGTTTGTTCATGTGTAAAATTTCCTTTTCATAACTCCAAAATTATGCGTGTAGCAAACTTTCAAAGAAACGTATGAAACCACGATTAACTGGCCGTCGTGACATGCTGCATATTCTAAGATGCTATCGTGTTACGCTGGCACTGAGCGTAATGCTGCACGTTACGAACAGATTGAGAAATTTCACTAAGACTGCTATCTTCACAGACCTCGCTTGGTGTCAATATTTGTCTGATTCAACCAGAATAAAGTTTATTTTGAAGAGAAATAATTGCTCTAAATCAGAAATACACACTAATCTGAATTAACACAAAATCGATCGCAAACATGCATGTAAACACAAGCCTTTGCGTTGCAGTCATGTTTTTAGTAAACACTTCATTTCACAAAAGTACGCCTACCAATAAATTCGGAATGAAACTTGCAATAAAATAAATGTTGTTTTGTATTAAAAAGATTATATATGATTTGAGGCCGCACCATCACTTAAAAGTTGAAAGTTTTGTAAATTTCCCTCGAATGTCGACACTTAGTGGGACTTTGGCAGTGCCGCAAGTTGCATGTAAACAACTTAGCATTTGCGTGGCAGTCACATTTTTAGTAAAAATTTCCCCTTTCACAAAAGTACACTTAGTATGTAGCACCGATCGATTCGGCTTGACATTTGCAATAAGGTATGTTTTTTTGTGAAAAATTTGTTTGATTTGTGGCAGCGCCGACACTAAAAAGGTGAACGTTTTGCGAAATTTCTGGAATATTGATGCTTAGCACAACTTCGATAGCTCGTTACGCATAACATTAGGTAAGTTGCTAATATTTTATTCTAAGCATATGTCAGCTATTTTGGTGTATTGTGGTATTTAATTGCAAACAAATACGATGATCATAACATAATATATTGTATTGAAAAATGGTAGCTAATAATTTGAGTGTTTGTTGATTTGTGGATCTCCTGTTACAAAATAAGCTAATCCACATCAACGTTCGCAATGGACAGTTGAACTAGTCGACCTTTGGTGTGAGGGGTGCACAATACCTGTCATTAACTGGACGTTTGCTAAACAAAGTATATCATATTTTCACTGTTTGTTATCCCTAAGATGCCTAAATATTGAAATGCATATGAGTTAATGAATAGCAAAATATAGTAAATGAGTCGATAAGAGGAATGTCGGCAAACACACTGCTATGCATACGTCTGCCCGGCGAGAATACATTGGTGTTTCTTAACAAGATTTAACAAGATTGCCATCCAGAAAATTACTCTGGATGGCAGGTGGACAAGGAAGCCTTTTGGCTTATCGAGAGTCCAATACTTTTTATCTACATGTATCCCGCCTTTTTAAGGTGTGTGTCGATTTTATTTTTAAACATATTCACGCTACTAGCACCAACACAATCAGGAGATAATCTGTTCCATTCATTTACAGTCCTTTGTGAGAATGAGAACTTTCTTATATCTAATCTACACTGCTCCTTTACTAATGTAGCTTCATGTCCTCTGGTCCTTCTATTTTTCTTAACTGAGAAAAAAATGTTTCTATCAATATTTTCATAACCATTCAATATTTTAAACACTTCTATGTGATCTCTCAATCTCCTGGTCTCTAATGTTGTTAAACCACATTCTTTTAGGCGTATTTCGTAACTAAGATCCCTCAGATTTGGTATCATTTTAGTCGCTCTCCTCTGTACTCTTTCTAGCATATCTATGTCCTTCTTGCGATATGGCCTCCATGCTTGTATACAATATTCTAAATGAGGCCTCACTATTGTTTTGTACAGCGGTACTATTAATTCTTTTTTCTTATACGCTATATTTCGCCTAATTAATCCAAGGATTTGATTTCCCTTTGACGCTGCAATTCCGCACTGCTCTGAAACCTTCATATCAGCACTAATGGTTAACCCCAAGTCCTTTTCTTTTACGGTAGTACTTAGAACAGTACCCCCCATTTTATATTTTACCTCTTCATTCCCATGACCTGTGTGGAGGCATTTACATTTCCCAAAATTGAACAGCATTTGCCACTTTTCAGACCATTTGATCAACCTATCAAGATCATCTTGTAAATGCTGTCTGTCTCCATCACTTTTAATCCTTCTAAACACTTTTGTATCATCCGCAAATTTTAACACCTTGCTTGTTATATCATCGTCCAAATCGTTGATATATATTAAGAATAATATAGGTCCTAGTACTGATCCCTGTGGTACCCCACTCAATACCGATTTCCAGTTTGAAGCCTCCCCATCAACTACTACACGTTGTCTTCTGTCATTCAGCCATTTTTCTATCCAGTTTATTATACCATTTCCTATGCCATGGGCCTTTAGCTTAAGGAGTAATCTTTGATGTGGTACTTTGTCGAAAGCTTTTTGAAAATCTAAATAGATGATATCTACTGGTGATCCCTCATCTACCCACCTAGTGATGTCTTCCAAAAAACATAACATATTTGTTAAGCATGACCTCGCTTTTAAAAACCCATGTTGAGATGGGTTTATCAAGTTATGTTTAACAAGAAAATCCACCATGTGATCTTTAATTAGTCTTTCTAATAATTTGCAAATCACTGATGTTAAACTCACTGGTCTATAGTTCTCTGACTTGTTTCTCGAACCTTTTTTAAATAACGGTATAATGTTTGCCTCTTTCCATTCTAAAGGAACCACTCCCTCTTCTAATGACAAATTGAAAACTGTTGCAAGCGGTACGCTAATTTGTTCTACAATTTCCAATAGTACCGTAAATTCTGTATTTATAGCCGCGGCTTCAATTGCAATATTGTGTCACTGAAATCGGGAAGGAAATGTCAAAGTTGGGGTGCGGCTTTAAATACAGTATTTTGCCGAAAAAATGAATACCAGGTCGCTGGCTGGGTTGTTGGTACTAGCGAATAGAACGGTATGGCAATGACGATGTAAATATCAAAGAAAAACGAAGTCGGCTGTATCAAATCAATAAAACATTAAAAAGCATGCAGTGATGCAACGCGATCATACATCACCAGAGGCTGAGTTAACATGTCGATTCCAGTTCATCACTACGATCAGATAGGTCCAGCTTGATCAGGTTTAAAACCCCTCAAAATCACTGTCTGCATCTCACACATTGGCTCACTGGGTTGTCAGTAGTAACGTTGATAATAACTAAGTGAAAAACCTACCGAAAAAACGAATTCGGGTGTATCAATAAAACATTGTATTACAACTGCCACTGGTGCAAAAATAATTACATAACACGTACAAACCCGTGTCCATAAAGTGTTCAGAAAGAAAGATCAAGACATGTGAAAACATTAAATTTTAAAATCCATCGTCAGCGAAATCACTTTCATCGTCACCGTCGAAGAATGCCATGCCGAAACGGCGGTGTCATTCCATGTATCCGTGCCGTGTGCACTGGGCAAACATCTTCAAATAAGATGGCATCATCCATTTCACAACTAAAATCCTCCAAAGTCACTTTCATTGTCGCTATCAAAGAACGCTGCCTGGAACGGCATGGCAGCGTCATCCCGCGTATCCGTGTCTGGGCCGTCGGCATCACGGATCGTGGCCGCGCACAAACGTTT
This sequence comes from Paraescarpia echinospica, assembly GCA_020002185.1. Classification (NCBI taxonomy): domain Eukaryota; kingdom Metazoa; phylum Annelida; class Polychaeta; order Sabellida; family Siboglinidae; genus Paraescarpia; species Paraescarpia echinospica. Next base: position 41,157,204 of record CM034536.1, on the reverse strand, counting down.
TTGAAATTTGAATATGATGGCATCCGCCGTTCTTAACAACTGTCCCACACTAGCAGACATCAACTGTAACAACTGTCTGCTTTGTTAAATGCTTGCTCTTGTGTTGTGTTGATGTTTTAAGCCAAGTTCCAAGCACAACGTTCACACCTTAGCTTTGCTGAAGCCAGGCTTCACCTGATTGTCAACACAACACCATTACAAGTGCCCCTTAGCACTGGAGTAAATTGCACTTCCCCTGGTAAGATACAGTGTTATTATAATGCCACGTGCTTAGGTCAACTGTCTGGAACTGGAAGAAGTAGACCAAACCACAAGATCACATCCGTTCTCACGGCGGCGCGGCGACGACAATTATGACATTGTAATTACTAGCTGTCAATCAAACACCTTTGAAGTCAACACAGCTGGTCCTACTGCACTAAACCAGCTCTAGTCTTTTCAATGCATTTATAACATCGACTTTATACGTGACTCTACATAAAATGGCATAAAAATAAAACTTCTCAAAATATTTTAATAATTCTAGCTTTACCGTATAGCTTAAATGCATGGCTACATTTCGTTCACTGGGTGTATGGACATTCAGCCACCCAGTTATTTTCTGGTAGCATGGTGAAATTTGTTTATTTTTGTTTTCCATTTTGACAACATTCACATATAGTATTATTCTTACGTTAATATAAAATGTGATGTAGTTATATCAATGCATTACATTAAAGTCTTTTACCAATAAAATTATACCTTATTCATTCATTTATGATAATTAATAACAAAGTTATGACTTTCTTTGTGGAACCTCTTAATTTTTTCTACTTGTGTGCGCTACGGAAGTATGTCACACGCAGGGTTAAATGGTCATGGCTCAAAGTCCAGGTGCGGCTTTAAATAAGGTTTTTGCCTGTGACAAACTGCGCAGAGGAAAATCAGGGGTTAGGTCAAAAGTCGGGGTGCGGCTTTAATTAGGGATGCGGCTACAAATACAGAATTTACGGTAGTTTGGGCGGAATCCCGTCCACTCCAGGTGATTTATTATCCTTCATAGCCCTTATTTTCTTAGCTACCATTTCCGAGGTTACAACTAACTGTCCTAAATAGTCTGAATCTGCCCCCTTGAACTTAGCCTCTGGTACTGGCAGTGAACTAATATCTTCCCTGGTAAACACTGAACTAAAATACTCATTCAGGTCTTCTGCCATTAAGAATCCCTCTGATATTGTATTTCCAGCACTATCTTCTAGAGGACCGACCTTATCCTGAACTTTCTGTTTGCTTCGAATATACGCATAAAAACTCTTACTGTCATGTTTTATATTACTAGCTAATTTTTTTTCATAGCTTCTCTTTGAATTTCTAATTTCAGCTGTAGCTTGATTAAGTGCTTCTTTATAAATGTTGTAGTCTTCATCATTTCCAGTACATCTATATGACTTCCACATCATTTGTTTATACTTAATTTTTCTAATGGCTTCTTTCGATAAGTGTTTCTTTTTAGACCGTTTCCCTTGTTTTTTGAAAGGTACAAATTTATCGACTATGCACTTAATTTCACTATTTAAGATATTCCAGCATTCGGTTGCAGTCTTATTCTTCAGTGTGTTATTCCAGTCTATCTTTGCTAAATATTTCCTCATGTCCTTATACCTTCCTTTGTGGAAATTTCTCCTATACTGCTTTTTACTATTCCTTTCTGATTTTACTTTGATGGTAAAATGTATCTGGTTGTGATCACTATTCCCCAGTGGCTCACATATCTTGACATTGTCAACTAATTCTTTCTGTGAGGAGAAAACTAAGTCTAACACATTCTCTCCCCTGGTTGGTTCTAGCACATGTTGAGAAAGGAAACTATCTTGTACTAAAACTAAAAACTTGTGGTCCTCACTCCCCATACTCTGTAGAGATTTCCATTGTATATGCCCATGGTTAAAGTCCCCCATAATAATACAGTTCCGTTTGCTTACTTCCCTTATAGCGTTTTGTATTTTTTCATTCTCTTCTATGCTTATGTTTGGACTTCGATAAACTAACCCAACTGTTAACGTTGAGTTTCCTGTAACTATGTTACACCAAACAGCTTCTTCGCAATCTGCTTCTCTTTCTAATTTTATTTCATAAGCCTGGATAGATTCTTTAATATATAAAATAACTCCACCTCCCTTTCTTCCTATTCTATCTTTCCTAAACATTACATATCCTGTTAGTCCCAATTCGGCATCTGATATATCAGTGGTGGCCCACGATTCGGTTATACCTATTATGTGAGGGTCAATATCTTCTACCATAATGTTTAGTTCACTTCTTTTGTTTACTATGCTCCTTGCATTTAAACAAATGCATTTATATCCTGATTCAGAACAGTTTTCCAGGCTGTTCTTTGCCGATTATTTCTGCTGTCTTTATCTATGCCTCCAGTTTCAGGCTTCTCTGTGAATCCCCCCTGCGAATCTAGTTTAAATAGATGCAGCCTGTCCCACTGTCAACAGATTGCAGCAAGTTCTCTGAGAAAACTGCTGCCCCCTTGCCACTTAGATGTAGGCCATCTCTCATGTACATATCTTCCCTCCCAACAAAGTATCCCCATAAATCTACGAATCCCACCCCCTCTTCTTTACACATCTGCTCAACTAGTGCGTTGATCGCCATCCTCTTGCAGTTTCTATATGTCGGCCCCCTTCCTCCCATTACTGGCAAAATTCCTGAGAGGATAATCTGTTCTACTCTTGTCTTCTTTAACTTCTTCACTAACTGTCTGTACTTCTGAACTATCCCAGTTGTTCCCTCCCTCTCTGCGTTATTTGTCCCTACATGTACTAGTATAGACCCTCCCTTGCCATGCCCAGTACCTTCTCTACCCTTTCAGTTACATGTTCTATCCTAGCCCCCGGTAGACAAACAACGACGTCCTCCCCCTCGCTTAGAGTCTTATCTGTCTTTCTCATAATCGAATCGCCCATAAACACCCTCTCTTTCCTCATTGCCCCCTCAATCACTGCCTCAGTGTAGCTCTTTCTACGGTTTGCATCTGTCTGGTTGTAATCTTGTTCCCCTGTCTTCTGCTCTCCCGTCACAATCTCGTCCGTTCCATTCTTTCCTGACGCTGTTTCTCTTGTCACCTTTCTTCCTGTCATCGTCCCTCCCGACTTCTCTTCTGTCACATGTAGTCTCACTTCCTTTCTTCCCGTCATCTTTCCTCCCATTGCATTTCCTTCTCTCCTCTCCCGTCTCTTTTTCCCTCCTACCTCTTTCTCTACGGTCACTTTCTCTCCTGCCACCTTCACACCTGTCACATTTCCTGCCGTCGATCCTCCACTTTCTTCCCCTCCAATCACCTTCCCTCCTCTCAGTCTCCTTTCCTCGGTCTTGTTGCCACTACTCTGCTCCTTCAGTTTCACAGTATTCCCAACTTTATCCCTGTCGTCTCTCTCCATTCCATCTGTCTCCTTGCTGATTCTCATCTCCATCCCCTTCCCAATATCTACCAACCTAGCTACCTCTTTCTCCAGACATTTCACCTTCCAACACCCCACGCACTGAAAGGTGAATCCCTCTTCCTTGGTTTCTGTCCATGACTTCGTACAGCCGGATAAGGCAAAATCTACCCAACTGTGGCAGTCGTCGCACACCAAGTGTCTCTTCTTGATCCATGACGATCATGGGAAAGGAAAACCAATCACAAACAGTCAAAAACTTATTGTCATGTCTCAAATATAAGATTTATCTTCAATTTTGTCATATTTTTATTTGCCTAAGTTATATTTTTCAATTTTGTACTTATCTCACTAAACTGCCCAAACAACACATTTCTTTATTTTAAAAACATGATATCTTGAAAACTATCATTCTCATCCAACTCATATTTTGCACACTTATTATATATGTTGTTGTCCTAGAATGTATGTATTGTGAGATTCAAGCTGTTAATTAAAACGTATTAAGTCAAAAATTGCATTTTTTTAGGAAAATGCTTGCATGATTCTATATTACATTGTCTCCTATTAATATTAATAATAATAATTATTACAATCATTTTGTTTTGTTCAACCTATTATTATTATTACGTAGAATCTAGCATCCCGTAAGTCCCCGTTATTGATCTGTTTTTCAGTTTTATCCTCTTGTGTAGTCATCATGTCTCTTCAACTTTACTCAAGTTCATATTCAAGCTGCCTGGAAGTGAGGCTCTCACAGGGTGCCTAGAGATTATAGCAGGGACATTTACAGGCACCCTGTGAGACGTAATAACTGCAATGCAGGTGTCTCCGTGATGTGGTCTACATAGCACTATTGGGAATATTTAAATTATATCAGCATTGTCGTTATACCAGTGTATCACATTTTTTGTACTCTTTACACAGGTGGCCCTCTTTTGTGGCCACTTAGAACACCTCAGTAAAGGGGCAGAGCGTGCCACTATGTACTCTTGTCTTGAGAATAGTTAATTTGTGGAGAGTTTGTTCTAGGAAATAATTGAAATGAGTATATTTCATTATCAAGTTTCCCATTACACAGGTGACTTCCTCTTGTGACCACTTCGTTTAAGAGGCAAAGTGTGCCATTGTTTATGCTCATCTTGAGAACAATTATTGAGACAAGAGGTTTTTTTAGAAAGGTGTTAAATTGTTTACATCAGTATTACATCAGTGTCAAGTTTTCTGTTCCCTTAACTCAGGTGGCCCCCCTCTTGTGCCGCTGTTTATTCTAATCTTGAGAAGAATTTACAGTATGAGTTAAGTCTTCTAGGAAGGTATTAAATTGTTGACACTAATATAATATTGTCAGGTTTTGTTTCCCGTTACACAGGTGGCTCCTTCTTGTGACCACATTGTCAATGACCACCTTGTTGAAAGGCAGAGCGTGTGCCACTGTTTACCTTAATCTCGAGAACAACAAACGACTAAAGAGTTCCGTTTAGCAGGTGTTAAATACACTAAGAGCACATGTGTTTAGGATATATAAGTTTTAACTTTGACAGCAGAGATTAGTTCATAATCTGATAAGGTCTTAGCCTGGAATGCAATTAAAGACAGACATACCCTCTTGCGTAGTACATTATTTGTATTTGTGAATAATTAATTGTCTTATATATGATATTCACTGTATTAAAACTACATCATTTTAACAGTTATAAGTCAGTGAAGCTATTACACAAATGGGTATAATGTTATGTTGCATGTCAAGGTTGCAGCCAGGTGAAACAACCAGTGTTCACCTATTCTGGTTTGACTTAGATGAGCTGAATTAAAGATGGATGGATGCTTAACAAATGTAGATTAAATTGACATTATCTGTTCCTCATTTGTTAATAGTTATTAAAATAATCTTCGCAATGCTAAACTAAATATGTTGAAGGTATACTGCCCTCCAAATTGTGGTTAATACGCCTGAAACATTGTTTGCAAATTAAATGTCTCCGTCACAAAACTTTCAAGTTTTATACAAATCATGCAAATTCAAATAATAAACTCCAGCTATAGTGGAGGCAGGTGGGTCTAACTGCAAGTTCCTGGAATTTCTGTTTGATGTTGAGCACAACCCGCCAAGATCTCAAAATAAAGACAGCATGTGGGACAAAGTACAACTGACTGGGTGAATTCCAGCAAGTACCATTACCATCCCTGGCTTGAGAGGATGATTCCGGGTAACGAAACAGCTTTAAGCTGACCTATAAGTTGAACTCGACCAAGTTGCAGTAGTGTTTGTTGACAGTTGTTGGGGGGAGTAGGGCGCATCCCCTCCCATCCCCATACTTGACCTCTGAGGTCATCCAGGTGTCGTGATAGACCATTGGGATGGAGAGAGGCTGTATGCAGGTATTACACGCCTGTGATCCTCGATTACACAAATTAGCCATGGACATAATACTGGATGTGTAGCAGCTTATAGATGTGATACAAGGAAACAAATGATGAACATTCTCAATAAAACGTCAACCCCTTCATAGTTCTACATACCCCCAACCCCTCCCTAATTCTACATACCCCCAACCCCTCCCTAGTTCTACATACCCCCATCCCCTCCCTAATTCTACATACCCCCAACCCCTCCCTAGTTCTACACCCCCAACCCCTCCCTAGTTCTACATACCCCCAACCCCTCCCTAGTTCTACATACCCCACCCTCCCTGTTCTACACCCCAACCCCCTAGTTCTTACCCCCAATCCCTCCCTAGTTCTACACACCCCCAACCCCTCCCTAGTTCTACACACCCCCAACCCCTCCCTAGTTCTACATACCACCAATCCCTCCCTAGTTCTACACACCCCCAACCCCTCCCTAGTTCTACACACCCCCAACCCTGTTAATCTGTGTGTAGGAAATTTGACAGGCCTTCTGTTTTTTGTGCTTCTATAAAGTATATTTGTCAGTATGCATCATCCTCACTCGGGGTGCCCTGCTGGTTACATCAGTCTCAATACCCCATGGCATATCACCTCGCCAAAACGCTATCGTTAAGCTGAGCCCATTCATCGTTCAGTCATCACGTTGCCATTCAATTGATGGCATTTTGGATTCTGGCCACCCGTGGCTGATATAACATGTAATGTTTGTGAAATAATAGCCTGCTCATGTGTGTGTGGTGAGAGTGCTAATTATATTGTGACTTCCTGCATTTACCCTATGATATGGGACATTGCTGTTGGCAGGTTCTCACTGTTGGCAGGTTCTCACTGTTACAAGTACAACTGTCGGAGTAAATAACTAGAACAAAATAGAAATGATTCAGCAAATATTGCATAGGATATGTGGGTATCTGGACAACAGGGGTAGTGTAGTCAACTACCCTTGTGAGGATGGGATGCCTAGATGTGCTACTATGGTGTAAATACTATAATGGCTGTATGTATTCTGCATCAACCAATTTATAATTACTGAGGTGTCCAAAAACTTGAAGTACTGAAAAATAATTATTTTACAGATTTGTTACGGTGTCCAAAAATATGCTATGTCCAAATTACATAGTCATTACAGTACGTGTTGTGTGTTCAGATGACTGGACGGCCGTGGCAGCGAGTCTGGCCCAAGCCTACACCCCCACGCCTGATACACAACAAGTGAACGTCATCCACGTCTACATCAGTGCCCCCAGAGACGTCCATACTGAGGTCGACATATTCATTGAGGTCAGTTATATGACATCACACATTGACATATCTCATCTGATAAGAAGTGCTAGCAGAATTGTCCATCATGCCTAAGGGATAACTTGGTAGTTAGCGGCTCTGTGTGATTATCTTCGTTGGTCAGTCAGAAAGCAAACAATCAGATCCTTAATTTGGTAATCAGGTCCTGTGTTTGATAATCAGCTCTTGATATCATAATAATGCTACATGCACATTGATGCAGGGGACAGTTTCACTAACTATTTGTGTTTGACGTTTGATGAAGATTACTTAACTTTGAACAGTTGTTCGCAATGTGAGGCAGGTTTTCTATAGTTGTTCCAAACTGCACAAACTGTCCACTGGTCACATGGTATTTACATCACTTGGAAACAATTGTAATTGAATTGTAAGTAGAAAGGGTAATAGTGTGATGTATTTTGAGAAGAAAAAAGCGTTATGTATCCTTTGCTCGACCCCTGGCACTTGAGATGCAAAGCAACTACGAATATCATAACATACTTACATATTGTAGCTGGATTACTGTCAGATGTCCAACTAAATTCTAAACTGGAAAAGTCTCAGTGTAATATGCTGAATGGGTGGTCTGCATTGATGTTCTTCAACTCTCAATTCTCTGTCTGTTTTCAGAAGTTTGTGCCAGATTTGCAGAAACTTTGTGTGACGGAAGGTTTCTTCCTCATTGCTACCTTCATGCCCCAACACGCAGTGACAGCAACTCGTGACAAAGATGCACAGGTAAGTGGAAGAATCAGCAAATTGATGGTTTCAATCATTTCTCTCTTTTTTTTATTTCATAAACAATTAATTATTATAATTTTTCTTCAATTACAGTTCAGCAGCTTTCAGCAGTTGTCATGAGAATATCACTAATGACATGGCAGTCTTCTGTCATCAATGAGTGTTTCCATTGATGTGTAAAAAGTTACAAGTTGGATCGCGTAACTAAGATTGGAGATCGCTGAATAAAAATGAGGATGTATGCTTATTAGGGCAATGTATGCATAACATGATGAATATGGTAATTATTTTCACGTTATGACTGGTACCATTTCCTGCCTGTAGATGTCTCACCACGTTATAGCTGCCTGTCGCCGCCGACTTGACCAGTGCACTGTGTTCATTGCATTCCTAGGTAACCAGGTGGACAGGTGAGTGACAGTGCCATCTGTTGGATTATTCTGTATGAATCTCTTTATACAGGAAGTTTTACTTCTGCTCTCGTAATATGCAAATATAAATCATATTTTGTACTTGATAACCCATTCTTGCAGCCTTTTTGAAATGCAGAGTTAGTAACTTAATTATCAGTTTGCAGAAAATTACTATTTTATGGCCAGGATTTCATCTATCACCGAGCATTTCCATGTGAACATTTGTAGCATAAATAGTACAGTTTTTCTGAAGGGAAGAATAATAAAACACTGCTTGATATGAACAGTTGTTAACTTTTATGTGTAATGTTTTATTACCATGTAGCATTATTACTGTCACTGATTGTCACTAAATCTGGTTGTCTTGCACAGCTTTACAGAAACAGAATTTGACCTTGGATGCTTAAACGATCAGTGTGAGAAATCGGCCATTATTTGCTTGAAGAATTCCAGGTACAGGAACTAAATTAAACTCTCGCTAAGATTGAGCAGGTGTATGGATGTGTGTACAGTAGCCCCTCTCTTCAGCGGACACGTCTGTATCCAAGCATAAGTGTCCCGACATGGCGGGTGTCCGCTCATCGGAGGGACATGCATCTTAGTGTGCCGTAGTTCAGACCAGTACAACCAAGACATGGTAAAGGTGTGGCAATATGTCAACGCATTGACTGATAGGAATTAAGCACTATATATATATATATATGTTTATTATTACTGTGATGTATTACAAAATAATCATTTGGTCATGAAGTCATATCGCCCGCCCGGCACCGTCTGCCCGACTCCCTCTGTCGATCTGAGATTTTCCTCAACCGCGCACTGGTCACTCACTCACTGCCACTAGCCTACACAAAGGTATCGGCCCGGCGTTGCAGTAGAATTTGCTGCGCATATGGCACCATTCAACCAAAAATATTCTTTAGCTAAAATACTTCGTAAGTAATTTGCAAGTTGACGATTTTTGCTGCCCTCTACCGGCTAAAATAATAACCTGGAAATGATCAAGCGAATATTTAAATCAGTTGCTACATGCAGCGTGAATGTTAATTAAATATTAAAAATGGTAACGTGTACAATCGTTAATTGTCTCACTTCATTTTTCATCCAATTTCGATAGATTAATTAATGCACAAATTGTGCGTCACTTGATAATGTGTTTCACTGTTTCATATGCTGGGAACCAGTTTATCTTTTCCAGGCACTGGTAATATTTGCCGTTTGGCATAGCGCAGCATAATTTGATGATGCTTGTTTATTATTTCACCTCAGTTTAGACTTAATGTTGGGCTACATTGAAAACAATTGAGGTGAACCTTTTATACATTGTATTTGTGAATCGTAATTGCAATTTACAAGATGAAAAGGCGATGCCAAGCCGAAGCCCTGACTGGGGCTGGAGGCGCGAACAGGGAAGCCATCAATGCATCATGGCATCACTGGTAGCAAACATGATTGATAACACCACAAAATTAACAATCCCTTCCTCCACATTCACTCTGTCTAAAGTTTACAGGCTGTAATCAAAGGAATTCTAAGTAGTTTGGACAAACACAACGATTATGGCAAGGAAGACAAGCTCGTTGTGTACTTGGTGTTACCATTGACACACACACCGAGCTGTATATCCACCATTTTCTAGAAAAATTTGGCAAAAAATCTTTGAATTAATGAATACTGTCCGTCTTAGGAGGGACATATAACCAAAATATCCTGTCTGCGTACATGAGGTGTCCCCTTATCGGACGGACATTAACATGGCAAAACGGTCCGTACATTGACAGACTGTCCCGACATAGCGGGTGTCCCCTCGCCAGAGAGTCCGCTGAAGAGAGGGACTATTGTATTATGGGTATGTTATCATTTTCCTTCTAGATGGTTTGTTACAGGGAACCATCTTGTATGTAACCCCATCTGGATAATTAGCTTTTTCTAGTTATTTGTAATTGTAATGAGTGTATTATTATTATTCTGAAAGTTTTTGGCAATAACAAATAATATACTATTTAGAGATATTTCTCAAAGGATATTTAAGTCGACTATTATCATTATTATGTTATGTAATGTGCATGCATATACACCCTGTACTTGTTCATGTATTCATAGGTTGTCTGTAGTTCTGTTTCAGCTAATTTTATATTCATGAAAATGAAAAGAATTTCAGTGCCTGGCGAAAGATACCATTGGTAGCCGAAACATTGAAGTTAAACTTTTGTAGTTTGATCAGAAGAAAATCAGATTTAAATTGTATATTGCTTCAAATTATCTTAAGTGATAACTCTGCTGTGCTGGTCTTATACAATGGAGGTGTTCATATTTTAATTATAGCATAATCTGTTGTTTGCCTTATTTGTTAGCTATAAGTAGCTACTGTCCAACTTGCTGTTGTTTTCTATCAGTTATTGGATGGTAAATGAATTTAGTTGTTATCTGTTAGCTAATTTATGGTTAACTATTGTTTTGTGGCAGACAAACGATGCCCTCCGAGACCGAGGCTCTGCGTCGCAGAGTACGCGAACGACGCGGTATCAAGCTGCTTGAGTATAGCAATGATCCAGAAGAAGGCGCTGAGATGGCTCGGACAGAACTTGAGAAAATCATCAAAGTGGTACGTTGATTTCCATTAGAGAAAAGTGTGTGTGTCAATGGTTGGAGAATCCTTCAGCTGTAAAACACAAACAAATATAATATATGATGGTCACAATTAGGCATTTCTGTTAGTTTTAGTTAATTCACCACTGCATATAAATAACAGTACACTGGTATGTTATCATACACCGCACTGTGTTAATAGTCTCTCAAGACAGGTTCTATTTACCCCGCAAGTGTGTGTTGGATTCTCCACTGGTTTACATGTAGAAATGCTGATGTCTTGTAGGAGTTGGGCCTCGACCAGAAGCAGCAGATGGAGATTCCAGACAACATCTGTCAGCTCGACAGTCCCGAGATTCTGTGTGGTGGTGGATTGTGGGATGCACATCATGACCACGAACAGTTGGAGGCAATGACGCAGGCGTTACGCTCCACCTGTGAACTAGGTTTCGAGAAGGTGACTACTAACGCGTGAACAGTTCTTATTTGTGTATTTCATAACTGCTGTTTCTGGTACGGTATTAAAAGTAAAGCAGGAAAGAACAGAACAAAACTTTATTTTGGTTACACACTACTGTTGCATAGTGATTACAGTTGGATTTAAATTGCAGTTTAACGTAGGAGATTCTTTTTGTACAGGTGTTAAATCAAGAACCACCTAGGATACAGATACCGGTAGTTGTTGATTAGTACATTGTTATAGTTCTAGAAAGTGTAACAGCTAGCTATGTATTTGCAGGCAGTGGGTGAAGGATTAGTTTGAATTTTCATGTTGACTGTTCCATTGCATCATTGCTGGTGTGATTGAAGTCTTCTGTTGTGTGATCATGGTTATGTGTGACACTAGTACCTTGATTGCCAGCTGGGTGTCTGTAAGTTGAACTGAGTGATCAGCATCTCGCTGCCTGTTCCCTGTGTGCAGTACTACGAGCGCCTGAATGCCCACGTGTCAGCAGCTGGACCACTTCCTCCTCTCCTCATCACCGGAGAAGCCGGCTCAGGCCGCTCGCTGCTACTCGCCAAGTGGTAAGTACTATTGAGTGTCATAGGGGCCTCTGTAGTATAATGTCTTCTTCCTCATCCCCATGCTCCCTTGTAGGGTGGCGTAGAAGGTAGAACAAAGGAATTGTTAAACTGATGAAGTGACTCTACATATGTGTGGGAGACAACCAAAGAAATCACTGTGTGAAATCACGTCACGTAAATAACAATGGCTTCAACACATTCATTACATTCAGTACAAGTGTGCTTCATTGAACATGTTGGATGTGTTCACTTAGAATGGTGATAAAACAATAGCTGCAACTCATCACATGACTTGATCACATGACAGTCACATGACCTGGTTTCAGGATGGAGCTGCAGCAGCAAAAGACGCCTGCTACACTCATTCTCAGCCACTTTGTGGGCGGTCCCACGTCATGTAGCGCCAACTCCACCATCATGCTGCGACGACTCACGGCACAGGTGATGTAGACATGTCTCGCACTTGAACTGCTGTTGGACGTGGTTTTTCCTACTTTTTCACATATTCGAGGTAAACAGTCTAAAAGTAGTTCATAGCAGTTTGTAAGTTAGAAGACATGATCATGCAAAGTTTTACTCATTAATTGTTCATGCGAGTTTGCTGGTCGTACTCATTTTTGCCATAGTATATGCTACCTGATGGCGTGCTTGATTTGCGCTGATCGATTGTTTAATTAGGAATATTTGAGCACAGTGAGAAATAGATAGACACTGTGATTTTCCCAATATTTTATTACCAGAATAACGTAGCATACATGCTATTTTTACTGTCGATGTGATACAAACATGTTGACATTGCTACCCCTGTTACATGTCCCAACTAAGTCTGAGCAATTTTGTTGAAGTGTTGTGCACAAAATGTCTTTTGGTTTAATCAAACAATGATTAAAAACATATATATATATATAAAACACTGCCATATATATATATGGCAGTGTTTTAATGGTTTTTCAAATAATGAAACGTCACACCCAGATTCATTGTTTTTCATCCCACAACAATGCATTAGTTTTTAACACACACATGTTCTACGTCTTGCTATGTTTGTTATGGCCAAGAAGATGTAACACACTGACTCCATCTGGTGCAACATCTAACAAAATATTGAGACGCACAGGATCATTTGCTACTAATATAATTAGCATCTATCAAGGCTAAACCAATAAAATATTTTTGTTATGCATTACAAATTCCTATTACGACAGTTTGTCATCACATATATAATTTCCTGGAATCTTTGCATGTCATCTTTAATGCTATCTAAATAATCTGTTTTCTTCTTCAGTTGATGCAGCAGGTGACCTCTCCCCCGGCCTTGACCTGTGACCCCCTACGATTGGTTGATGAGTTTCCAAAGTGGTTGGAGAAGGTCTCATCAAAAACAAATGGAGGTGTCATACTCGTACTGGACTCCATAGACCGCCTGCAGGTATGGGTGACAAGCCTTGTCAGGGTTGTGGCTCATCATTGAACATTGAAGGACAACTGAAGATTGCATCAGCTCAGATCTCGGACCAACCATTCCTCTTAGTTAGTTCATTATCAAACAAAATTCACTTTCCTATATTAACTCTGAACATGGCAATGAAATCCGCCTAATTTTATATCTTATATATGGTTCTATTTAGGATGGTTATTCCACAAGAGATAACTGGTAAACGTTTCATTTGGAACATGGCATTGAAATCCACCTCATTCTATGTACCATATTTGGTTTTATTGAAGACAGTAACTGCTATTCTGCGTGAAATAAGTGATGAACTGTTGAACATTTCATTTGGTTACCAGTCAGCTTAGCAATACATTACTTTATTTGTCTATAAAATGACATGTTTATTGTAGAATGGTGAGACTGAGTTGTCATGGTTACTCGACCCTCTGCCTGTCGATTCAAGGGTCATTGTGACAGTTCAGGGTGACAAGTGTCCACAGTCATGGAAGTAAGGCAACAAGAAAATGTGCGTGCGTGCGGCATGCGTACAGCATGTTTGCGGTGTGCATGTGTTCTTCTAATCTTTAGATTTGTTTACAAACTAGTTTAAATTTGTGTGTGTTTCTGCTGTATTGACTGGACGTAGTGAACAGGCGTGTGTGTGTTCCTGTCAGAAACTGCAGTTGGATCGAACTGAATGTAAATGTGTTTGCCAATAACAGTTTTGTAAATACACTGCCACATCAGCTGGCTCTATATAGATAACATTTTATGTTGAATCATCCTTATGTGATAGTAGAGGTGTAAAAATAAATCAAACTATCAATATAATGATAGTGCATTATCTATAATAAATGTAACTATCAATAGTAATGATAGTTAACAAACAGATCTGCAGTGCCACATAAAAATAATATTTGCAAACATGTTTTGTTTTCAATTTCATGTTGTAATTTGTCTTATTTACTTATCTAACATCAGCAATTGTCAATGCTTGTAGTGTCACTCACGGATTCACCAGTTTGGGAATCGGTGCCATTAATTATGGTTTGGGACTGTTTTTCCTGGGTACTCGATTTTCCATGACACTCACGATACTGTCACAATAATTATGACACTACCGCAACAGTATTGCAATGTCCCAATCAAGCTTATGCGTTTGACCTCTGTTAAGCGTTGTCTTTGTTTCTGTCGTAAAGAAAAACCTTTATGGCTAGAATTTCAGCACAGTATATGATGGAATGTCCAAATGTTCTGCATTCATTGTTTGATGGCTTGACGGACTTCTTGCTAGGCAATAAATCATGATCAATAGGTTAGTTATACAGAATTAAATGCTTATATTATACAAATACAATTAAAGTATCGTGAACAATTTGTGGTTGCTGTCATAGGAACCACCCAAAATTATATTGGCAATATTCTTTATGGAGCTATACATACATTTGATAATAAAGTTCCTCCCCTGTGTGCATGCTTAGGTCATGGCCGACCCTGGAGATAGAGGACATGACCAGTAAGAGTCGCATGGAGCTGCTACGGGCAGAGCTGGCCAGTCTTGGCAAGACACTGACCACCGGTCAAGAACACAGCATCCTGGAGCACTGCGACGAGTGCAGCTGCTCACCCATCTACGTCGTTCTACTCGCCAACGATATCGCCAGGTACGCATAAAGTACATTACATTGTACAGAAACATTTTCCCAATATTTTTGCTCATCCAGAACACCGATAGGTTTTAGGAAGTCTTTACCGACTCGCTATTTGATTGTTCATAGAAACAGAAATAGTTGGGTGATTTAGAAAAATGTAGTGTTACAGATCCTTTGTGAGGTCACAGATGTCAATTGGCCCAAACCGTGGATGCAATTGTAAACATTATTACTACCAAGTGTTATCCACGTATGTATGTCTGATATATCCTACCAGATAACATACAGGTGACTTGGTCTGAGAATCCCATATTAAGCATACAATTTTGAATGTAAAGTGGATATCGGCCTTGTTTAGGTAATAACTGATGCTATCTGGTATGCAGGTGTTCCACAGAAGAGATGGTGGATCTACATCTGTCGAGCTTCCTCGAGTGTGCTGACGCGGTGCAGCTGTTCATGGCCATCATTGACTGTCTGAGACATGAGTTTGAGACGCCAGACACCAAGGGAATACTTAAGAAGGTACTTAATAGGGTTGAATGATTCATGGCCATCATTGACTGTCTGAGACACGAGTTTGAGACGTCAGACACCAATGGAACACTTAAGAAGGTACTTACTAGGGTTGTAATGATTCATGGCCATCATTGATTGTCTGAGACATGAGTTTGAGACACCAGACACCAAGGGAACACTTAAGAAGGTACTTACTAGGGTTGTAATGATTCATGGCCATCATTGACTGTCTGAGACATGAGTTTGAGACGCCAGACACCAAGGGAACACTTAAGAAGGTACTTACTAGGGTTGTAATGATTCATGGCCATCATTGACTGTCTGAGACATGAGTTTGAGACGCCAGACACCAAGGGAATACTTAAGAAGGTACTTACTAGGGTTGTAATGATTCATCGATAAATCGTGAAACTTTTTCTCCTGATGTAAAACATTTGAGAAGAATTGCTGTAAGTATGTGACACGTGCAAACATATTTTTGTAAGTGTTATCAGTTGTCAAAAACAAACTTTGTAACCATTTCCAGTCTATCCATTCAGCACAGCTGCGACTTGTCAAAATTACAAAGTCAGAGGGCACATATTTGATCTAAGATGATGGTTTTAAAGTAATATTTATGGGTCAAGAACTCAAGAAATATTGTATCTTTGTGTGAAACATTGTATTCTCAGTAGGTTTTAGTTTACATTGTATTCTCAGTAGGTTTTAGTTTACATTGTATTCTCAGTAGGTTTTAGTTTGAAGAGCTCAGTACAATGTGGTGTATATAAACTGTTTCTCTAATGTACGAATGTATCGCTGTGTATAGTATTGTGGCTGATCGTATCACTCTCTGTGCAACGGGCTACACGACTATGTTCTGGCAACTGATTTGTATCTTCATAAGGACTTATTTAATCCATCCTATGAATCTGTTAGCATCATCACAGGAAATCTTGAATCCGTTGTTCTCTGGCTAGAACGAGTTATAGAAAAATCTTAAAAAGTATCAAGTTATTCATATTGTTATATTACAACAGTCGTTATGTTTTTTTCTTTCCATTATTCTGATGTTGTACAAACTATTTAGCAGATGTTGTACAAACGATATATAACCAATACCCTGATTCTCTATGCTCTAGCAACTGATTTGTATCTGCTTAAGGACTTGTGTAATATAGTTAGTATTGCTTATTTCACAGTGGAATAAGTAGATGAACCTCTTCTCTCATATCCATAATGATTTACTCGATTCATTCTATAAATCTGTTATCATCATCACTACCGGGTATAGAATATCTTGAATCCGTTGTTCTCTGATATCATCGCATTATAGAAATCTCCAGGAGCACCACTTTACTCACATTGCTACATTGCAACCGTTGTCATGTTTCTATTCTTCAAATGCATGGATGGAACTTTACATTATTCCGATGAAAGATGTACAAACTATATCTAACTTTTGCCTATTCGCCAGATACTGAAGTACGTGTATGCGTCGAGGAACGGCCTGGGTGAGACGGAGTTGTTTGACCTCATCCCGGCGATGATCCACAACTTCTGGGTGCCCCTTGAGACCGTGCTACTTGACCACTTTGTCCTTGTCTACCGCTCCGGCCTTCTTGTCTTCGCCCACGAGCAGGTCAGTGACCTTGACAGGGTCATATGGGAGATGTGATTAAAGGGAGGTAGACCGTTCTTGTTTATTGTAAAATCACATTATATAGTATGTATTGTAATGTACTTACTGCCCAAATATTTTTTAACAAAACCAAAAAATAACTTTTGAATTCATCAATTCAGTGTTTAAAAAAATTGCCACACTCGCTGAAATCCCCAGATACCGAGCTCGGATAATTCCGTGGGCGTGGTGATGTATTACATATGTATGTGTCCTTCTCTTTAATAATCGGACCTGAGGCCATGCACTTGAAAGTGGCGTGTTGTCATGGACCTGAAGCCATGCACTAGAAAGTGGCATGTTGTCATGGACCTGAAGCATGCACTAGAAAGTGGCGTGTTGTCATGGACCTGAAGCCATGCACTAGAAAGTGGCGTGTTGTCATGGACCTGAGGCCATGCACTAGAAAGTGGCGTGTTGTCATGGACCTGAAGCATGCACTAGAAAGTGGCGTGTTGTCATGGACCTGAAGCATGCACTAGAAAGTGGCGTGTTGTCATGGACTTGAGGCCATGCACTGGAAAATGGCATGTTGTTATGGACCTGAGGCCATGCACTGGAAAGTGGCGGGTGTCATGGACCTGAAGCCATGCGCTGGTAAGTGGCGGGTGTCATGGACCTGAAGCCATGCACTAGAAAGTGGCGTGTTGTCATAGACCTGAGGCCATGCGCTGGAAAGTGGCGTGTTGTCATGGACCTGAGGCCATGCACTGGAAAGTGGCGTGTTGTGATGTGAACAAACTGTTTTCTCCTGAAACACTTACATTTCAACAATAAAAAACGGACCATTAAAACACTTTTGGGCAGTCAGTGTGTTACAACAGATATAGTTTATATCCTATAACATGATTTCATGATAAAAATTAACAGACAGCCTCCCTTTAAATCAATTTTTTTTACTTGAAGTTCCATATAAATCTGTGATGGCTGCACCAGGTGGATCTATCTAAAACAACATTTTGCCTTTGCAAAGGGTCAAAACTTGATCACGCTCTTGTATAGTCACCTACTCGGTTTCTGCCCTATCTGAGTTTCTGCCTCATTACGATTATATAGCTGGATCTCATATTAAATGCATCTTTAGTCAGATATATATCGGACACAATGACCAAAGGACGTCTAGAAACTTGCAACAAAGTTATTTGTCTCAAATTAAAACGAGGCAAACAGATTTTTGACAGATATTTTGATAACGAACGCAGACCACGTGACTACAGTGCTCCATATCGGTGACGGTGATGTAAACAACCGTAATATTAAAATTTATCGGACGAAATTATAAGCAACTATTCACCCTAATCACCACAGGAAAGTTAACGAACAACCCATGGAGTTTATACAGTAAATGCGTTGCGATTTGTCGCACAGTGATGATTTTTAACACGAGGCAGAAACCGAGTGCTTCCATTTGGCGCGTCAAGTGATTATCATCTTACGAATATTGTAAGTATTTCACTAAAAACAACTTATTTGACGCTTCGTTTGCATGCCATTGATGAAATAAGTGGTTCTGATTAATAATATTGATACGTTGCTGAACGATTTCAAAAATTGTTGGTGAAAACTGCATATTATGCTTGCGTAAGGCAGAAACCGAGTGGTCCAGTATACTTTAAATTTGGTGTGTCTACTGGGCCTTCAGTTTACTCTGTCTAGATGATGGGCTTTGGTGTCACTATACTACACCAGACCTGCCTGCCATTCCGGATTGTCCAGAATCATTCCGGAAATACACCTAAAATGACGGTATTACGGCGAGGGATGAAAATATTACGGATTCTTTCGTTGTCACAATGAGCGTCAATCAATTCTGTACTCCTCAAATTTAGCTTCACTTTAATCTGTTTGTTGTGATATCATTTTTCATTCGCTGCTTCTGGTCGTAATCTGACCAATAGGAAACAGCGTTACGACAAATTCGCATTTCCGCGCTCATGGCGCTCAAACAAAACAAAGTCACGACTCACGAGGCACGAAATTATGAAACGTGTACTGCAAACGTTTATAACAGCATGCACGCAGACATGGCCCGTATTGTCAATTTTAACGAAGGGGGTCGGCTTTACCTATTGCCGGATACGCGAAATTTATTTTCTATTTCACATGGACATGGTCACTGCCACTGGCACTGGTGACGGGAATAATTGCAGGTACTGACTACGACGTTAGACTAGTTCTAGTGACAGAGTAGTGGATGTTGTACTTGTAGTGTCAGGCCAACTGACTGTACTAAGACTAAGTTAGTGTATTTATTGAGTTTAGTCTATCATTTACAGCCTATAGTACAGGGATATGCTTATATACTAGAGTTGAGTAGACTAGAGTCTAGACGATGTCGATGACCAGCGTAACGTAATGGTTTTGCCGTCCCCCGGCATGACTGTCTTTGATGTAGTCAAGCTACTATACTGTGTAGTCTATAGCCTGGCCCTAGGTATACCGGCTACTAATATTAATCCTAATCATAGGCTAATTACACCACAAATAGACAATGACGTGATGCATTGTTATAATTTGTAAAGTTTTTGTAGTCAGCATGCACTTTTTGAAATTTACATAAAATCAGAATTACAATGTGGATACACTCAATTACGTTACAGTTACGCTTCTTCACGTTTGATTTCCATCAGTGCTGGTTATGAACATCTACCTTACCTTGTTAACAACACTTCAAAACACCTTGTAGTTTATTAGAGACAATTATGTTTTGGGTGCAACTATCGTCATAGTCACAGTATCAAAGAATTACTGACAGTGTCAGTGGAGTTCTTTTCCTGACAATATCTGACACGGTTCTGAACTATTACTGACAGCAAGCCCTAATTCCTGAAAATCAGTGTAAATGGGAAGATGGATTACTGACAGGAAGTTTTTGGGGTAGGCAGGTCTGCTACACTGATACTCTGCAATGATCTGCATGGCAAGTGATCTTTGTGTCTTAGTGCTGAGTTATGTACATGGTCGTCCAACCAATTGTGTTGTGCACAGGTGTGGCAAGCCGTCCAATGCAAGTACTTCGCTGACGATGGCGTCATGCTGCGCAACACACAACACTTCCTCAGGGACTACTTCTCTCGCTTCAACAGGTGGGTCACATGACCTGTCACATGACAAGTCACAAAAAACTTGCATTATTTGGTGGGGTCCACATCGTTCAGTTTTTTCTTATGCCTTGAATTACTACTCTCCAGTTGCCTTGCTCTTCTGCAGTGGTCTTCCTTTCTTGGTCTTTCAAGATTTCCCTTTACAGTGTCTTTCCATCTTAGTTTTGGTCTTTGTCTTCTACCATCCTCTTCTGTTCCCATGTTCTTTTTGTCATTCTGTCATCACTCAATCTCACTACATGTCCTGCCCGTCTCAATCTGCTTCCAACTACTCTCATTTTATTGTACAAATAAACTTATCTGTCTGTGTGCGCCAGCCCTGGTGAGGTGAGCTACAGAGTGGCAGATGAACTGCCATGGCTCAACCGACAGTTGGGGGAGAAAGAGGCTCTCCATGACAACCTCCTCAACCTCTGTATATTTGTTCAGCTCTACGGAAGGTAGGTTATTGTCTTGTAATATGTCTTAAGGCTGTCATCTTTAATATGTCTTATTTCTAGAGCTCTACAGAAAGATTTACATTTATAAACACATAATTATATCAGATTGCGCATTTTTACAGCTGTAGTTGTACTCGGTTGTGGTGTTGGAGCACAAGTAATTGAATACAGTCGTGTCAGATTAGTTGTACTACTACGCCACTGTCGAGTAAGATTGCAGCAGAATATAGGTCACAAAGGTACTGTTTGATATTTATTTCACACTCATAATGCTTTTATCAGACTACGAAGTGTGAACTAAGTTCTGTGTCATTGCAGTTGGTTGTCAGTCAGTTTTAAAACAATTGAAATATTCGTCTACCATTGTATACTCGATGACATATACAGTAGCTGCCACATCCACTAGCTCTCCTCAGTTTGTCACATTAGATCGCTGTTGGCAGTCTCATTCAGCTTTGTTCAATCTTCCTGTAGGGGCCGGTGTGCAGAGCTGATTGGCCACTGGCAGTTTCTGGGTGTCGACAAGAATACAATGGCACATGCATACGTCATTGCCACTAAGAAGATGGAAGGAAGTATGTCAGTCAAACTCCTTCCACATACCCTCCATCCCTGTCTCCCACTTTTCCCTCTCTTCCTCCCTCCATCCCCCTTCTTCCCTCTGTCCCGCCATTCCTTTCTCCCTCCATTCCCCATCTTTTGCTTCCTCCCACTCTCTGCCACTCCCTTTCTTGTTCCCTTCCGTCTTCCCATCCCCTGGAACTCCCTCCATCCCTTCCTTCCTCCCATCCCCTGGAACTCCCTCCATCCCTTCCTTCCTCCCATCCCCTGGCACTACCTCCATCCATTCCTTCCTCCTGGCACTCCCTCCATCCCTTCCTTCCTCCCATCCCCTTGAACTCCCTCCATCCCTTCCTTCCTCCCATCCCCTTGAACTCCCTCCATCCCTTCCTTCCTCCCATCCCTTGAACTCCCTCCATCCCTTCCTTCCTCCCATCCTCTGGCCCTCCCTCCATCCCTTCCTTCCTCCCATCCCCTTGAACTCCCTCCATCCCTTCCTTCCTCCCATCCTCTGGCCCTCCCTCCATCCCTTCCTTCCTCCCATCCCCTTGAACTCCCTCCATCCCTTCCTTCCTCCCATCCCCTGGCACTCCCTCCATCCCTTCCTTCCTCCCATCCCCTTGACCTCCCTCCATCCCTTCCTTCCTCCCATCCCCTTGAACTCCCTCCATCCCTTCCTTCCTCCCATCCCCTGACACTCCCTCCCTCCATCCCTTCCTCCCATCCCCTGGCACTCCCTCCATCCCTTCCTCACATCCCCTTGAACTCCCTCCATCCCTTCCTTCCTCCCATCCCTTGAACTCCCCCCATCCCATCCTTACTCCCATCCCCTGGCATTCCCTCCATCCCTTCCTTCCTCCATCCCCTTGAACTCCCTCCATCCCTTCCTTCCTCCCATCCCCTGGCACTCCCTCCATCCCTTCCTTCCTCCCATCCCCTTGAACTCCCTCCATCCCTTCCTTCCTCCCATCCCCTTGAACTCCCTCCATCCCTTCCTTCCTACCATCCCCTGACACTCCTTCCATCCCTTCTTTCTTCCCATCCCCTGGAACTCTCGCCATCCCTTCCTTCCCCCACCCTCCCTGACACTCCCTCCATCCCTTCCTTCCTCTCACCCCGTGGAACTCGTCTGTAGAAATGAGCAGCTTCCTCTAGTTGCTCAAAGATAATCATTAGATACTCAAGGGATATTCAAGAGCAATACACATTCCAGTTCACTGTTGCCCCAAATAGTCTCTTTCAAGAGGCTCTGGCAAGATTTCACCTTGTTGCGATAGGACATAGTTTATATTTAACTAAAAAAGCACATTCATAGTTCTGACTGGTGACTGATATTTCTGTCCCCCATCCAGTGATAGACCAGACGTCCACCTTCATCACGCTGCCGCGGATCGCTGATGTCTATGAGGCTGTGGGGAGGTTCCTGAGAGACCTCGCACTCCTCAACGAGGTACACAGACCGCATTATACTACTGCAGTAAACATCACAGCTTCTCAATGGCTGCTTTTACAAAATGTCATGACATCATTGGTATAACATCACTTCCAAAAATTGTATTTGCTATCTACATTTACCACTGGCAAAATAGCCATGGAAATTTATATTTAATTCAGATTGTCCAACTTAATTAAAGTGTCTGTGAGAACTTTGTGTGACAATGATAACTTATAATTATAAAATGTCATCACGGTACACCTAGATGACCATTGGTAATGTTGTGACACCCATGGTTACCTGTGTAATGTCATGTGACCACAGTCACTTTCTGTCACTTCCTTTCACCTCAGTCATTTTGTGTTGCCCCAGTGAATTTCTTTGACCTCTGACTTCCTGTGACCTCACTGCCTTCTTGTGACCTCACTGCCTTCCTGTGACCTCACTGCCTTCTTGTGACCTCACTGCCTTCCTGTGACCTCACAGCCTACCTGTGACCTCACTGCCTTCCTGTGACCCCACTGACTTCACGGGACACGAGTGCCATCCTATGACCTGTCCACTGTATGCTCCAGGCTCTGACTCCACTACAGCGGGCGCTAGAGATCCGGGAGACAGCTCTAGATCCGGACCATCCGAGCGTGGCCCAGAGCCTACACCAGCTGGCGGGACTGCACGCACAGCAGGTCAAATTCTCAGTTGCTGAGGCCCTCTACAAGCAAGCGTGGGAGATCTACGATGGTGCCTTTGGACCCGACCACTGCATGGCCGCCAAGGAGATGGACGCACTCGCCATTGTCTACCAGAAGCAGGGAAAGTGCGTGGACTTGTTAGTGTCTGTCAGTGTTGGCCTTAAAGCAATCTATCTGGAATCGTCCTCTCAACCAAGCGTGGTAACATTATTGGCAGGAACTTACCTGAATCAGTTGCAATTTGCTCTACTTGCTGTCTTCAGTGTGGAAATCAGATGTTGGGCATCCAACATGACTATACCTAAGTCATATATAAATTCAATGACGCAATTCTTCGAACAACATGGTTATGAGATACCACTGATGGAGTGCTTATATCCACCAAGCACACTACTTACCATTGACAACCGAGGTCCTTTGGAGCACACATACACTCAATTTTATCTACTTTATATGAGAATTATAGGCTTTGTAGCAAAGTAATTAAAAATGTATCACTGAGAAGTATTCAGTTATATCAGTTAGTTTTTGTTTTCAAGTTATTAAATGACTGCGGTGTTGAAGCCCCCTCACAGTTAGAGTATGTTCAGTTGATTATTCCCTGTCCTACAGTCATGTGACAATCATGTGACTGTTGTTTGTTGCATGCAGACTAGAGTTGGCTGAGCCATTACACAAGCGTGCAACTTCAATCCGACGCAAGTGTCGACTTCCTCGAGTCACACCGGTAAGTCTCTCCTCAAGAACTCTACTTCAAAGCAGTCGACTAATTGGTCTTGCATCTATGATAGCATATATCTCAAATTAATTTTATAATATTTTATATTTGGCAATTAAAAAACATCCTCCCACTGGGCATAATTCTATGTTTTTTAGTCCTCTGGCCGAAGGTCCAAGGGACTATTGCCATCACTCTGCCATCCGCCGTCCTCTGTCCGCCGTTAGCTGCCGTATCTCAGAAACCGTTCAGCAACTTTTTCTCTAATTTTGCAGACATATCTTGTGGCACTGCCACTATGCACGAGAAATCTGTATTTGATTGAATAATTTTAAGGGCTCCATAGGGCCTCCAAGGACCCCAAAACTGGTAAAAATGTAACATTTGGCCTATTTTTTCAAAAACTGTTCAGCAACTTTTTTTCTAATTTTGCATAGATGTATCTTAGGGTGCTGCCACTATATACAAGAAATCTGTATTTGATTGAATCATTCTAAGGGCACCTAAGGGGCCCCCAAAATGCAAAAGTTTTACATTATTTAGTGATGTGGTTTTGAGAAGGGCCCTTGAGACCACCCCCAACACTAGATTTTGTTTAATGTGCCACAAAGTCAGCCGTGTGACTAATCTCTACAGCCCAGTCCATTGAGACCTTGACTAATCTTTAATTGGTCACAGCACCCAGGCAGAGCAGACACACTTGACCCTTGTTAGACTGAACAGTTGCCTAACACTTTTAAACTGTATCTTCAAAACTATTGATTTTCTATAATTGCAAGTTGTGTTTATTTTGATGTTCATTTGATTATTATAAAATGGTGTGACTTTGGTGTCTATTGGTTAAAGATGTATTGTCTGTAGAAACCTGTAGGTGACAAACATAGAAAATTAATATTCTGGACAACTATAGAGTGAAATATCCTACACTTTATTGATATCAAATGCGTTCTACTGTTCTGTTTATGCTTGCCATGCCTTGTGAAGACATGGTACTGTGTAAATCAATTGTATCAATATAGACTAATAATTACAGATTCACAATATAGTTGACACCTGAAACAACCAAATGTCAACCATTAGAAGAGTTGACATAGTTAAGGCACAATAAAGCCTTTTGTGTCAAGACAAATACAATTCAACCAATACCCCTATCTGAACTCTGTCAAGTTTAAATACATAGCACGTTTTTCACACCTGCCTGGTAGTTTAGGCTCAGTAGTGTGCTGGCAGCTACTAAACCTATAGGCTTGTGTGAAAAGGATAGTTGGCAGAAGAACTAACTTCAAAGCACCATTGCATCCATTTAGTCAGGCAGCAGTCACACTGTCCCAGTGTCTGCTGCTATGTTTATATAATAATTATATAGGCTTAATGATCCCAATACACCAATCTGTTGGCACAATGTCAGGTAATGGAACTAGGTTAAACATCTTAACAATAACTATAATTAGTTCTGTAGAGCTGTTTTCTTCAGTGAACAGTAAACGTGTAAACATTTTACTTCCATCATAACCCTTAATGATCTGTAACTATGATTCACCAAAAAACATTTGATTAATAATTACCTACAGGATTGTTTGATTTATGCCGGGCATAAACTGTTTCTGTCCGGCAGAAACAGCAACAATAGGAAATACATGCCATTGATAGGCAAACGTGTTCTTTTTATAGAAAATTTCAGTTTCTTTCTGTACCTGTCTACGTATGATAGCCATTTGTCTGCCCTGCTCACAATAAACGTCACATGAATGATAAAAGGAAGATCACTGCCACTTAACTTGTGGATTGTTATTATTATAAAACTGCTCTGCTACTGCTTGGTGGACAGTAAGCTGCAACTGTCTTTGAGTTTGTTTACATTTTGACAAACTACTATTATATAGCACTAATTTTTGAATGAATCACATTTTGAGAATGCATGTCATTGTTTGCGGTGTAACTTTTGTATGCTTCATTTTCTGCTGCTACAAGTTGCATTCATCTGAAAGATTATTCAATTACCTATCCAATGATAATACATATGCTGTGGTGTTAGAAATATATAGCTTTGGTATATTGTACACGAGGGTTGTGATAGGAAATTATTGGACATTGCGACAGTGCAGAGAGACAGTACGAGATGTGTCACTCAGTATATGAAGTGTGACTTCCAGATACTTCATTTTGTAGTGCTATGGATTATGATGGGCCTCTCCATTAGCTCCCTATATATTTGTAAGTTAGGTGAGTAACACCTTCGAAGTTCTGACAGCAGGACACCGCCTTCGGTGAAGTCGAGACAAAAGTTTTACAAAGGCTTCAATTTCAAACGGTCTATCACCGTCCAGCTGACCCATTTTTGTATATGTTGTATACAACTTTCAACACAATACCATTAATACCGTATGAAATTATCTTAGACCACAGGGAGGACCGGTCTACTAAATCAAATGCTGTCTTATAATCGATGAAGGCACAATAAAGCCTTTTGCGTTGAGACAGATACAATTCAACCAATACTCCTATTTGAACACTGCCTGCTCTTCACCTATTACATTCGCTTTGTTTAGGTATGTGGTCAGTCTGGTGTTCTGAACAATCACTAAGGATTAATGAAAACTTGTGCAGAATGTCACCCACTTGGCAGGTTTAATTGATCTATTCAGCAATGAGGACACTGCTTAGGCCTCACTCTGGACACTGTCACTCACAGTGTTGTGTATTGTCTTAGTTGGTGCATTGAGCTAATCTACTTGACCATGAATCAGTGGTGGCTCTGGTTGTGTATTACACCCAGCTGTGGAGCTAAGATTCTCTGCCTGCTATTGTTTGATGGAAACTGTGACTAATGTGTAATTGGTCACTGGCAGTAGCTTGTGTCAACAGACAGCATTAAGCCACTAGACCCCTGTTAAACTGGACAGTTGCCTGTAGGTTTTAAACTGTGTCAAACAGTGAGTCTACCTTTTGCTCTCAAATAATCTGTCCTCTTAGTTTTACACATGAAGACATAATCTGGCATAACTTGATAAGTCTTTGTAGCAGCACATTTGTACTTCCAGTGTATCATTGCAACATAACATACATATTACATACTGTGTGCCACATTTGAATGTTGTGCATGTAATATTTCCATGCAATCCATTTGCATATATAATGTAAAACTTCAACAGCCGTTTTCTTCATTTTCACTTTTTGATCCCTACCATGTTCAATGCTCCATAATTTTGCCAATTTTTGTAGCAGTCATATTTTTTGAAACCGTGTAAAGCACCCTACCAAACCTTTACAAGGATGTAAGAAAACAATGTTACAATTTTTCCGACTTATCACTCATTTGGTCAGCCGAGGTCACATATAGACGTATTAGTCCAAAGGACTTCAGGGCCACTTGGCACATTTTTTCACTTCCAATTAATTGTTTCCAGTTAAAAATACTAAGGTACAACATACAGTGATTTGTGCATGTATTCGGACACTAAGTTTTTGGCAACCATAAAAATGTACAACAATAATTTTCTGCACTCTTTTCTGACATCTGTTATTTACAAGTGCCCAAGTAAATACAATCCATAGTCACTGTATGTATAGGGGTACTATGTTTTTGAACACCCAAAAATAATTTTCAGTCCGTAATGACCTTGCATAATTTGAACACTGCTTTTTAGCACAACAAATATTTTATTTATACTGTGTTTTCGGATAGCTGAAAATTGTATTATTTTTATGTGTCCGACTACAGACAGTCAGTATGCTATACTCGTCATAGATTAGTAGTTTCAGATGGAAAGGGAGACGTAGAAATGCATTATTATTAAACATCATATATGTTATATGTACATAACCTTGACCTGTGACCTCTGTCTACAGATCCACCTGAGGGCGGCTGATCCTCTGCGCAAGCGCACCCTTCAACTGGAGGAGTTGGCCATGGCTGCGGACTCACTCGATCTCGCTCGCACACTCAATGAGATTGGCGTCCTCTACTATTTACAGAACAGTGTTGAGTGCGTACTGTCATGACACATGATTTGTATCTTTCCATGGGATCCACATTCCTAATTTCTTCATATATTCTTCCCACACCTTCTTTTGTCGACGTGTTCATTTTGTTTTCTTTCTTCGTATGTGTTCATCTTTCTGTGTTGTGTTCCATCACGTCTTGTGCAAATGGTATTATGTTCCTGTAGCTGTTCAGCTCTTCTAAGCTATTGATTAACACTTTAAATGTCTAATCTAAGCATTTACACTTGATACTGAATAAATTCTAATAATCATGTGGAAAGAATCATTTTAACAGAAGTGCCGTACCGTTTCAACATGTTTAGTGAGGGCTAGCCACTGTGGTTCTAGCGCTCATCTTTCCTCTCTTACCAGCACTGCGGAGTCATTCATCAAGCGTTCACTGGAGATGCGGGAATCTCTAGTTGGTACTGAACACCCGGACTATGCCCAGTCTCTGAGCAACCTTGCTGGTCTCTATAACGACCGCAGACAGTACGACAAGGCAGAGCCTCTTTATGAGCAGGCCCTCGAGATCAGACGCAAGGTGCGATTGCGGTTCTTTTGCATCAATATTTCACGATGATATATTAGGTGTAGTTGGTTAGTTATAAATGTGAAATTTTCTGGTGATTGTTTTGTTATTATCACTTAAATAATAAATTGTTAGGAAATCTGTTATCTATTAATTAGGGATGATCTCAGAATGTCAATGTCCAATATCAGACGAAAGTAAATGAATCTGATATTGGACATCAGATGACCCCTTAGCAGCTGTGTAATTGTTGTTTCGTACATAGATTGTTAGATTGTTGCAAACTTATGATGCTTTGACACATTTGTAGTAGAGTATTTACTTTACCTAGTAATTTGACAATCCGGTAACAACTTCATTTTAATGAGAAGAATATTTTCACTGATGCGTGGAGTGTTATTTGAAGTGTGTCAGTTATGTGTTTGTCTCTTCAGCTCTTCTCGGCCGACCATCCAAATGTTGGCAGCGTTGTCAAGAACCTTGCTATGATGTACAAGAAAATGGTGAGTGATGATTTACATGGAGCAGCATTGTAAAGACACATCTAGACAGTTCTAGCTGGACAGCTTTCACATGAAAACTATGACTGAGCTAGCATATGTGTTTATGAATGTATATGTATCCTACGAATGTTATGCTACCCCTACTAGATCCTCTGCACATGGGGCACCAATTTTCAGGGGTTCGTTTATCACCCGACGAAGGATCCGTAATGCTTTTACTTTTTGTTTGACAAGGAAAATACATCATTTATTTCTTACACTGTATAGAGCCCAAGCCCAAGGAAAAAACTCAATTCGTCACCACATGACTCAATGTCTGTCAAAATACCGGAAATATATAGTACTTATATTGATCTGAAGAAATCATGGGCAATATCATATACAATTTTTTAATACTAAAATGTCTACATACCATAAAATATTTATCCCAGGAAAATTGATCCTATCACCCTACCCTAAAATTTGACAGCCAAAAAATATTCTTAAAAGGTTATATTCTGAATGAGGCATATTTAAAATCATATGGTGAGCTGGTCACCCTTTCTGTAGGGCAAGTTAGACAAGGCGAAGGTGCTATACGTGGATATGGTGGAGATTCGGGAGAGAACGTTTGGGGTCAACCATCCCGCAGTTGCCACAGTTTTGGTGAATCTCGCTGTCCTGCATTCACAGCAGGTATGTGTGGAGCTACATTTGAAAGTTTGTCATTACCTGCACTGTAAGTGTGTCATTATTTGTCACAAAGTGTGTCATTATTTGTCACCAAGTGTGACTGTGTGAGTGGGTGTGACTGTATGTGAGTATGTGTGGAGGGCAGTGGTGCAGTGGATATGCAGCGTGGCTGGATGCTTCCCAGAGAAGTCGAGATGGTGTTTGATTGAACAGGTCTGCCAGGGAGTAAAGCGTAATCTGGTGTAGATTAATGTTAAGGTAAAAGGTAAACAGGTATGTTCTTATTGTATTACATACAATGTTTATTTATTTATTTGAACATTGCAACAAAGGTGCAGGCCTCGTGTCATTCTACTATCAGTATTACTTGTATCATCCAATCCTCCTCCTCACTACCTCCCCCCCCTGTTCCAGGGCAACCACACCCTGGCCTTGCCCCTGTATGAGCGGGCCCAGAAGATCTATGAAGACAGTCTGGGGCCTAATCACCCCCGTGTTGCAGAGACGCTCAGAAACCTCGCCCTCCTCAAATACGACCAGGTTTGTTTGGCTCATTGTCAACGGCAACATTTTGTCAAAGAATCGACAAATGTTTACTATGCCAAAAATCAACATATATGACCATTCACTACAAAATTAGTAATTTCTAGTTTTTGGTACCAAAGAGGAAAAAACTGCTTTCTTTTACAACTTAAACACGTGCAAAGTTACAGTTTTGTAATTTTATAAATCATGCTTTATATAAGCTTGAGTATTCACATGTTCAGCTGAAGGTGCTCTACTTCAGAAGCACATTTTGAGTACTTGTAGAAAGTTTTCAGTAAAGTATATTTTAAGAATATATGCAATTTATATAATTTCTTAGCTGCAGTTAAAATCTCAAAGTCCACCAAACAACCCCTCGGCTTCAATTTTCTGTATCTCTTGCGATCAATACTGTTCAAATTCTTTGTTGTATTTAATCAGTGGAAACATTTCTAGTAGCACAGAAGTGCGTAAATTGTACCACCTAGTGAAATCTGTAAAATAAATCTGCCAGCCATATTTAATGAAGCCTGTAAGTAATAAGTTTGAGCAAACAAGTGTGATAATCAATAATTTTGTTCTCATCTTTTATAACCAATGTGAATGGCTTTGTCGCAACCAAAATGATTCGACAGAGTGAATGATTTGTGCTTGCAGGGAGAATATGAGACTGCAGCCAAACTGTACAAACGAGCCACCGAGATCAAAGAGAGTGATCCGTCCATTTATCCAGTGAGATCTCCGAGCCACCACGGCTCTACCGGCGACCTCTACCCGCCAGTGAGGAAGTCACGCAGTCGGACGAGCTCTAGCGGAGATACCGGGTCGACTCTACGTAACAGTCACACACTGCAGATACAGTCCGCGTACTGAGACATGTGGAAACTTGTGAATGCTGACTGTCTTGGTGAAAGTTATGTGTTTAGGACGTAATAATGTTTTAAGTTAATGTTCACCATATTGTATATACGGTTTTGAATATGTGCTGTACTTTCGTAAACATATCATTGTTTGTCTCTGGAACGTTGCTAGGACACCACCACAAATGAGATGTTTTGTGTAAATTGAGAGTGAATTCCATCATTAAAATGTCTCTGGTATGTTCTTGTATGATGAATCATGGACACATCATTTTAATAGTAATCTCAAAGGTGTGCACGGTTGCACTGTAGGCATCGGCCGTTGGGTGGATACATAGCATCTCTTTAGTTGCGTACACATTATTCATTGGATGCCATTTGTCAATTTGGTTACTTTTGTATTAACCTGGGTTGTTATTACAGGCAGCTGATATGCTGAATGAGTTGTCTTGGACATGCGAACACAGTGAACACAATGAACACAATGAACACAACGAATGTGTCAGACATCTAAGAGCCGTGCATTAAACTCTCAGCATCTACTGTCACTAAATGTGTTTATAATCTGATTGTTTTGTGTATACAATCTGAACACTTCTGGTTTTATATTTACGGTGCAGTGAACTAGTCACTTGCTGGTTTGCCGGAGTCGTACCAAGTTATTACCAGGGCAAACATTTTTAGGTACACACACCATATCACACATGTGCCATGTTACACTACATGTTCACTTGTGCCATGTGTAATGATTTGTTACATTGTATGTTCACGTGTTCCATGTGTAATGATTTGTTACACTATGTTCACTTGTGCCATGTGTAATGATTTGTTACACTGTATGTTAATTTGGGCCATGTGTAATGATTTGTTACACTGCATGTTCATTTGTGCCATGTGTAATTATTTGTTACACTGCATGTTCATTTGTGCCATGTGTAATTATTTGCTACACAGTATGTTCATTTGTGCCATGTGTAATAATTTTTTACACTGCATGTTCACTTGTGCCATGTGTAATTATTTGTTACACTGTATGTTCATTTGTGTCAGGTGTAACCATTTATTACACTGTATGTTCATTTGTGTCAGGTGTAACCATTTGTTACACTGTATGTTCATTTGTGTCAGGTGTAACCATTTGTTACACTGTATGTTCATTTGTGTCGGATGTAACCATTTGTTACACTGTATGTTCACTTATGCCACATATAACTAGGTGTTACACTGCTTGTACAAATGTCATTTGTTTTAAATGTGTTCACAAATACAACTATTTGTACAGTAAGCCATGTCGGTGCATTGTAGGTGGTATACAAATTATTTACGTAAATGTGGAATAAAATGTATGTAATACTTTTGCATTATACTCTATGTATTTTACAGGAAGATTTGTTTAGTCAAAGTCAGAAACATAACGTCTTTACACACATGCCGCACGCACGCATCACACACACGGAATGTGTGTGAATCTAACTACCTGGGGCTGGGGTAAGTCGAGGAGAATATTGCTGTAAGTTCATGTAAAACGGCAACATTGTTGTCAAAGAATCGGCAAATGTTTACCATGCCAAAAACCCATCACTACAAAATGAGTCATTTCTAGTTATTGGTACCAAAGAGGAAAAAACGGCTTTCTACTACAACTTAAACGTGTGCAAGTATTACTTTTGTACTTTGAGAGAGGTGCATGTACCTTGGTACTTCCAATGCCAATGAGTCTCTCCATGCCATCATCTGGAGGAGGGCCCCGAAGACCATTTACTCATCAAGGAAGACCGTGAAGATCGCTGTGGCACTAGGTGTCGTGCAGTTTAACAAAGGTGCACAGGTGCTTGTTTATGTTGGCTGACAAGATGGACACCACCAGATTGTGGAAGGCAGATGTTGCAGCTGAACAGGAAACGAAGACGAGCAAGAAGCAGCGGACTCTGCTAAAGATGCAGGCAGGAGACTGAGGAGGGACAACCCCGGTGCCTGGTAATGGATGCCAGTGTCGGTCATCAATATGTTGGTTGACAACCAGTTGTTTTGTCAATAAAGATTTGTTAAAAACTATTCTTATTCATTACTAGACATTGGCATAGACTTATTATTTTGACAAGTAATGTACTTGATGCATGACATTTTTTATTTTAAGGGTTTGTAAATAAGGGTCAACCAATTAGGGAATTTTTTTTATCTTCACCTGAACGGCACAATTCACTATGGTCATAAAACACTTGAAATCAGAGCCCAAAACTACCTTATTGCAAAGTAATATTCCAGCAAACAACTTTTTGCAATTGTATGATGGTATTTGCTATCATTTACTCTGAATAATGTTTTCCATGGGGGCAATGGGGCACACGTCCATAACCACATAAATCGCTGTTATGATATTAACCTTCACCCGAGTAATATAATTCTCAAATTTTATCAAGATAGGATGAGTTTTCACCAAGATACGGCCCTTAGTTACTTTAGGACCAGTGGCTACCCTTAAAGTTAAATGATGACATAGAAATGAATTACACATATTTATTGATACAGTATAACCCACAATACAGCAAGTATGATATGCATACAGTGACACGTACCAAATATTATGTGATTCAGCAATTAAACAATCTCGGTGCTGAAGACATTCGGGCACAAAAATGACATTATGTGAACATAAATATGTTGTTCAAAAACAACGTTGAGCAGTTCTCAGTTATCACGTCGAGTCGACTAGTTAAAATACAGATTTCAAGTTAAATAAGACCTACCTAGTAGCTACTTCTCACAATATACCATTAGCATACCATAGCTACTAGCTTGCAAAACACCAGCATTTTGGTCTGGGTTTAACTACAATGTAATTACATTAATAATTAGTACAACCCCAGAAACTATTAATACAGAAACGGGACTCGCAAGGTAGTAGCTAGGTAATGCTAAAGTTTCTGAACGATGCTAAATATAAAAAAATTATTGGTTTTAGAAACAAAAAATAAAATACATGTCGATATTAAAATTGCACACGAGACGGATAGCCATACCAAATCAATGATACCCTCTCATACCACACCTGATCAGCATATGCAATAACAATAATTTAAGAAATATCACTGATAACATCACACAAAAAGGTTGAACACATTTAGGCATTAAACATTACAACAAACTTACATATATTTACACAGCTAAAATACCTGGTAGTGTCTAAAACATGCTTTCATGCACATGATACACAGAAAGTGAACGTATGTCTATACATTTGTATGCAGATATTTTAATCCAGTCAAATCTGGTATAGCAGCCCCCATATCACATGTGGACATTATTACACTATACACATCTGCTATATTCATGGGTTAAAAATCTGGAATTGTTGCAATCAGTTTTAAAACTACGTCTAATTAAAATGCAAACAGTTTACTAAGTTGACAATCAACTTGGACACAAGAAGCACCAACATAAATGCAGACATTATTTTTATTGTTTCATTCGGCGACCGAGTAAAGGTTAAATGCAATTCTCTGGCAGCAAACAAAAACATGTGGCGTTTTTGTTAAAACATCGACTAGTTCATCTACACATCTACTGACTACAGCCTAAAAACTACTGTCTAAAATCAACAATTATAAATGCATTATAACAACAGACTGAACAAGTAACAGGTACATTAGTTTGTCCAAGATGAGATCGGGGTAACATGGCAACGAACAGGACTTCATTTGGGCAGGCCCCGTGACAAGATGGAAGACATGAGGGTTTTATCCTGCAGTGCGAAGTCAAGCTCTTGTTCATCCAACTTGAGTGCCACCTATTAGGAAAATAATTATAGCAATTAGTATACGGCTAAAATCAACAATTTTAAGAGCAAAAAACAAAACAACCTAAATTATAGTTTCTATACAGTCCTGTAACAGCAGTGACAAGTTAGATAATAAAGTATTCCATAACAAAATTCAATTTTGTTAATCATATATTTATCAAATTAATTTGTCCATTAACTTCCATACAGCTATACATCTGACATCCAACTGATCATATCAAACGTTTAAAGAAATGAGACATTACATAATTTATTTGCAACTCCAATAACTATCAGCAAGCAAGCATGCACAATAAAAAACACATATGTACTGATGAAAGTGTGGGTAACATCTTTGCTACAAAATTACTTTAAAATACTAAAATGCTTATCCTAAAAAAAAGTACAATTTGAGAGCATTTACCCACCATCAAATATTCTGAAAGCCAAATCAAATTAAAGTTTTATTTCTTATTTTTGGCAGTTTTTCATCTGGACAAGGAGATTTTAAAGGTTACATATTGACACATTGCCCTGACACTCACCTTCACCATTCTTGCGTCCTTTGCCTTCTTTAAGCCGATGATGCTGCGTGCTTCAATGAGGTCACACATTGATGAGAACTCCGACTGGTCAACAGAGGCGACATTCTGTGCCTTGCACACCTTGCAGTAACTCTCATGAAGCTGCAAAACAATGTACACTTAGGTTGTGTCATTGCAACACAGTCAAGGCTACCAGGTGTCATTGCAACACAGCCAAGGCTACCAGGTGTCATTGCAACAGAGTCAAGACTACCAGGTGCCATTCCAACACAGTCAAGGCTACCAGGTGTCATTCCAACACAGTCAAGGCTACCAGGTGTCATTCCAACACAGTCAAGGCTACCAGGTGTCATTCCAACAGTCAAGGCTACCAGGTGTCATTCCAACACAGTCAAGGCTACCAGGTGTCATTCCAACACAGTCAAGGCTACCAGATGTCATTCCTACACAGTCAAGGCTACCAGGTCCAGATGTCATTCCAACACAGTCAAGGCTACCAGGTGTCATTCCAACACAAACTGTGAATAAGCCCATGTATATCGGTTAAAATAAATTGCCACGTTTGCTATCTGTATTCAACTGTAATTGCACTAGATGTCTGGCTGGGTAACCGTATAAATATTGCACCCACTGTTAGATTAAATATGTTTTAGCTGATATAAATATGAATGTGTTTACCTTTCCAACGGCGACCTCCTTCGTCTTGCCGTGTCGTAGCATCAGTAGAAGGGTGCAGACCGCAAGTTTCTGCTGCAGTGGAAACGTCTGTTGTTGTCCCGTCTGGGCGACACTGCCATACGTCCGGTTGACTATCTTCATGATGTGTGCAACTCCCACCTTCGGTGTCACTGTTCGCTTGCTCGGACTCAGCAGGGCTGCAATAATAAACATATACAACTATCAACATAAACACATATTTAATCAGTTGTAACACTTGCTATACAAACAGTTTGGATTATCAACATGATAATTAAACCTGCACATGCCAATCAAAAAGCCCAAAAGTATCATCCCAAAATAATTATTTTATGCTTCAGTGACATTTTGGCACCGGTGTTAATTCAGTAGTACTGCTCCTGTCACATTCAATGCATTAATCAAACTACAACTGAGATTTTCTCAGTTTCACTCCAATGTAACCACACACATTGCAGCACTGGTGTGCACAATTTATATAAAGCAAAGGGGAAACTCTGCCATTTCTGCAAACACATACTAAATACTGACAGAAAAACTGCCTTTCTGTGGTATCAGACACTTCAACAATTTCAAAATAATTTAGTAAACAGAAAATTTGGGTCACAGGAATGTTAGTTTTGTGAACCAAACTATAAAACCAACCAACATGTAAGATAAAAATATAATTACTTTTTTTACAGTTTATGGTTCTTGGCGAATCATTGTTAACCCAATTTTAGAACCATAACACGTCTCATTTGAATAATTTATACACACCTTGTTTTCGTCTCACATCTGCCTCAACCATTTCCACTGCGCTTCGACACACGTCAAGCGCCTTCCGCATGTCTCCAGCTAGTGCTGCCACCTTGCGGGCACAGAACTGAATCGCACTTGGCTCCATCACATTTTCACCATTGATAACAACCTACAACAGAGTAAATCTTTCTCGTCAGTATTTAAAATACATTAAAATCATGCAAAATGCATTCCATGTGTTTCTAACTTAGAAACAGACACTGTTTTCTGTAGGTGGAGTAAAGATACAGCAAATCAAAAAGATGAGTGTCTGTGGTGATGGTTTTTCTGTATTGTAATGAACAGATTATGTCTATTATTAGAATGCACTTGTGACACACCATGTATCTACGTAATAAAAAATTGCTCAAAGTTCATTTAAAATAAGTTAAGTTGAAAAGTTAAAATTAAAACGTATCAAAAAATAAAGAAAAAATGTATAAATAACTAAAAAGTCAGTCATTAAAACATGTTATTTCTGCTAACAACAGAGCCAGAAGCCGTACTGATGTGCTTTAGCAATGATCTGGTGTTAAACAACAATAAAAATGTGAGACTCACGTTCTCCAGTCTGTCCTCAAGGATGCGTACGATCTGGTCTCGGGAGTAGGGAGGGAAGTGGAGCAGTTGGGGCTTACAGCTGGGTCTCGCCTGGAGACGGGGCAGGATCCGATCAGTCAGATCCAGTGCATTCGCAATTCCTGCAACGATACACGATCACCGTAGAATATTACAGAGTTTGTGGTGCCGTTAACGGTGGCTTCATTTAACACAATACTACCAGCTGATGTCACACGTGAACATAATTTTTTCACTGTTGAAAAACAGTTATCATATGCCAAATGTTTTACAACCTATGAATGTTACCTTCCTGTTCAAAACAAGTTTGCACACACATGCATTGAATATGACTCAAACAGCAAATGTTTGTAAAGCATTTATATAGTGCAACAAAAGTAACAGATAGTCACAACCACATCACAACAAAAACTCACCTATGAGGACAAGCTTGGAGTGAGTGAGTGCCGGCCACTCAAACATTGTGTAGAGGACTTCCTGGTTCTTAGAGTCTAGTTGATCAATCTCATCCAGCACTAGCAGACTGCAGACATAAAACACCAGGTCACATAATGACAACAGCTAGCTTGATAGATTAACAAAATAATTACAATCACTGTTCTGGCCTATACCGTGTTATGTACTCATGGATATTAGGAACACCAGACATAAGGAACCAAGTTCCAATGTGTTCGTTATACTGAGTACAGTGTGTACACAGTGGAACCTCATTATTTAGGTCACCTTTTGGGACTGGACGAAAGCTACCTCATCAGTGAGGTAACCACGGCGGACTAATTTCCTATAATTTAC
This sequence comes from Paraescarpia echinospica, assembly GCA_020002185.1. Classification (NCBI taxonomy): domain Eukaryota; kingdom Metazoa; phylum Annelida; class Polychaeta; order Sabellida; family Siboglinidae; genus Paraescarpia; species Paraescarpia echinospica. The sequence goes on along the minus strand of CM034536.1, from coordinate 41,118,855 downwards.
TGTACACAGAGATAATTTGGGACTGCCATGGTGTGACCTTAATTGCGAGGTAGCTGTATTACGAGGGTGACCATAAAGTGAGGTCGAACTGTATACACACACGCATGAACACGGGAATAAAATTGTAAACATGTTTTACATAATGTTGCAGCTGTTACTAAAGGATTGAGTCGATGCAGATAATGCACTAGTAGAGTAGATACATACACCATTGTCTTGCAGATGGAGAGACTTGTCTCCAGTTGCTGAGCCGCCTGTCTCGCGGGCAAGCAGATGTCCCTCTTCTTCAGGTCACTCAACACCTTGTTGTAGATGGCGTGGGCATTCTGCAGACTCATACAGTTGGCAGAGATCACTTGGCACAGGCGACTCTCCTGGAGAACATGACAGAAACACAGTCTTGTATCAACATGTCAGAGTAGTGTATCAACATACCAACTGAAACTACCCTCACTAAGGCTTGTCGTAAACAAGGGACAAACCATCATTACAGGCTGACTATGACATGTACATGTCTGTCATACAATGGAATACCGTGCAGTGCCGACCATACATAGCACATTATTATGCAGTACTTTTAAGCATACCTGCCCTTTTGTACCTGAAACGATGCGGAGTGTTTGGTGGACGCATTAGTGTAGTCTGTAGGGAAATATGTCACAGAGATAAGGTTACACGAATCATACGTTTGTTGTTAAAGGGGCAGTCCATTCTCAACTACATCACAGACATCCATCTTGCAGGTTGATCATTTTGGTCTCTAATTTTACGAGGGCAATTAGTGCTCCTCCGCAATATTTATGAAATCTTATTTATCGTCCAACTATCAAAACATAAACATGTCGCCTGTAATTACCTTGTACACTTGGATGACCTCCGACAATACAGCGGTCTTGCCCGTGCCCGGGGCTCCTGACACATACAGACTGCCCGGCCTTCGGCCCACTAGGTGCTCCTCCAAAAAGGCATTCACACGCTCGCTCTCTGCCTCACGACCCACAATCTTCTCTGGCAGGGCTGTGTGGAGCGCCTGCTTCGCTCGCTGGTAGCATACACCTACAACGCGCAGGGGAGGGATAAACAAGGGGTAGGTTGCATCACTCAGTTGTAGGAAAAATAACTGGGGGAATTTAACAAACAACAGGTAGCATGTTATTCAGGTTATTAATATTTTATACATTATAAAAGTACCTTTGACAATTATATTATAAAAATAATGTAAATGTATACTGTAGGACATATACTGATTGATGGAAAAAATCTGATTAATATACATTAGTTAACCCTGATCAAAACTGCAGATATACAAATTATATACAAAACGTGTTTTTGCAGTCTCTCTTTTACTTTTATCCTACCAAAATTTGACATTAATCATGCACAATTACACTCAGAGTCAGGGATATGTAGGGCTAGTTCTTTTTTAAGAAACCAAAATTTTTAATTTCTATATTCGAAGGCCACTTCTGGCCCCTAACAAAGCATTAATCAATATTTAAGAAACTAAACACCATTGTCTGATAAACAAAACTGTTTAAAAGGAAGATGTCAATTACTGACACTCCAAACAAGATTGACTAAGACTAATTTAGTGTCCACTACATGGTGTCAACAGCCAGTGAAATTGCCCCAGTTCAAGAAAGTGTTACAACTTTCTCACTAAAAGGCCACCCTGAGGTTATGTGGAACAAGGGTAAAGATGCAGCTATTGTTCTGAATCCATTGGATTCCAATTAGCCTGGTGGTTTTCCCTGGTCTACTGACCACTGTCTACACAGCTAATAGCAGGGGGTAAGGGTTTACTTTCATCTTAGCCACACCCTGGTCAATTAGCAGGAAGCTGTCTCCAGCAGGGCACACATCCCATTCAATGGAAACTGGGTTTCTCAGTTTAGAGGTGTTTGAACTGCTCATTAAAGATTCTGACAAACTATCCTGGTTTAGAATAGTAGCAGTTTATTCGTAGATTTGTTGTCAGGTAAGATTATGCACATATTATTTTGCAGTGACACTAGATACAGTGGCAATTCGAATTTGTGTAATCTTGCGGTACAGAAACATTATTAATAGCTGGGATACTAAGGGCTGGTATTGTGTCAGTTGATTTTTATTTTTTTATTCATAGAACATTAGTAGATGTCAGTATGAACATGTGTACTATAAAAAAAACAGGGCACTAGTGCCATATATGTCACCAATCCCTCCTTTAAAAACTAGTATTTTAGTGTCTCTGGAAAGTCCCTTTTCAGATTCTTGGAAACTGACGATGTTTCCATAGTGACGATCATGTGTGCAGCAGGCCAGATCAAACATTACGCAAAGATAAATTAGTTCACTATAAACACAGATCATATTGTCTGGTTAGTGGTTATGCCACTGTCTTATAATTACATAAATGCATCACTGTTAAATCACCAAATACTGGAGGTTGTTTTGCTTATTCGGCGACAACGCCGGACCTCCACCGCCAGTTACAATGACAGGATTGTAGGGCCAACTTGGCTGGAAAACCTTTGGGGAAAATCTCAATAATAGAAGTGTCTGTCAAATCGTGTTGAAATTAGCCACCTGCCAATAAAAAAGTCACATTTCTATAAAAAAAAACATGCACCTAATGACATTTGTATTGTCAGTAACAATCAGGAAGTATTACTTTATAAAAACTACAATACTAACAAAGCTATAACTTGGCATATGAACTCGACTTGTGTTTATGCCAAATTGCATGGGATGGTTTTACGTTTGCATTTTTGGCATGATCCCATGCCAAAAATGCAGTACGGATTTTGGCTTTCAACATTGTAACAGCATTTTTATTAAGCTGTAGCAAACTTAACATGCATTGGTTTATTATTTATTTGAATATCAATAACATATTTGTACTTACAATGTTTAGTTTATCTTCAAAACTTTTATTAATTTTATTTAAATCAAGCATGTACTTAGCTTCTTTACCACCTCAAACTTCTGCATACAAAGTGTTGTTAAGCCATGCACTATACATTTGATATAATTTAAATTATGCACAAATCATCAATTGTGTTTTTTAAGTTATTAAATAAATTGACATCCATACCCAATGCAATGTACTCACCATGTTGTCTTGCATACTTTGCAGGAGAACTGTGTCCTGACTTCCTGACAGATTCTCCCCAATCCAACTTTTTCCTTGGGGAGCGAGTGTTCTTAGCAGATGGAGAAACCGTCCCATATGGACACCTACGCAGGGGTGACGTCAGTGCTAGGGCCCTCCTGGGGGTTGACTTATTTGGAGTGAATACATTCTCATCTTGTACGGGAGAGAAACGCAGCGCTCGTGCTCGGGCCGGGCTAATGACAGGGCAGCTGTGCGGGGTACAAGAGTCAAACTTTGTGGTGTTCTTCTGGGGGGTTTTCAGTGTGGTAAAGGCAGATGAGGCCTGTACATTGGTGCAATCCTTCCGTGGCGACAGAGGAATTCGCTCAGGTTTAGAGACAACTTTTCGCGATGACAAACTGACGTTCTCTGCTGCTAGTCTTTTGAACGGAGAACAATCTGTGCTGTCTGAAAACATAACAAACGTAATGTTACAGATACACAGTACCAATTCCATAACTTATAACACAAGAAACAAATAAATCACATCATCTAAAATCTTCAAAGGAACAATTTTCTCTTCCTTACTGAAAGAAAAATAATAATTTACAGATCTATGGATTTAACAACTTACCAGGTTCTCGTCGTCTTTTGGATGACCTCGTCCTAGGAGTTCGCGACACGTCATCCTTTATGTTCTTTTTTGGTGTCCAACACTCCAGCTGAAATGGCTCTGGTTTTGAGCATGTCCGACTGCTCTTGCGAACCGCAAAGTCCAGGGTGGTCTGCCGTTGAGTACTCGCCATCATTCAGCAGGGCTACAAATCGACAAGCATACAATTGATAATTATGTTTGTATTACATTAACAATATATAAAACAATGAAATTAAAACATAACAGAACCAGCTATTTAGTTAATCAAAGTTTCAAACACGATGTCAATGACAATGAAGTAAAAATGGAATAACAAAAAGTATAAGTAATAAGAACATGCTAATATCTACAATAACAAATAAGTTGTAAAGATTTCGACTATTTATTGTACCAGGCTACTGAATGGCTACGCCTATGTTGTCGTATAGACTTGTTGATACCTTGAATCTTGATGTTGATTGGGATGCACTCACACTGAGTGAGTGATTTTGACACGGTCACACTCATCGAATAAAGTTCAAACTTCAAAGTCAAACTCAGCAAAACAGCAACGTTTACTCCCTTCCAAATTACAACAAAATAAAAAGTCAGAGATGCACCTGGATTCTACCGAGGATAACACAGAAAAGCAACAATACGTATGTCCACTGTAATCTAAACTTTATGATGAACCACTGGCATTGTCTCATGTCTGTAATTCCCGCCACAGCAGATGCCATCACACTCGACACTGACGCGCTTCTCTCCCCTTCTGCCACGCCACACACTGTGACACAGCTGATGTCGTCGAAAAATATCTGGAAACTCATATTTCCCTTGCGGATTCTAATGATAAAATATATGTAATTGTATGTCCTCACCTCAGTTTTTATCGTGCAACGCTTAGATGCTGTGTTGCGTTCGAGTTATTCGTTAAAAAGGCAACTTTTATCAGACCACTCCGCTCGACTTATTGGCGCGATCATTTATGAGCACCGAAGCCGCTTTTCGCGCGAAAACTATAAAGGCTTTACCAATGAATACGACCATTGGTCAATTACTCATCACGTGGCCCGGCACATTCACTGAAGTAATCGGCAGCGCTGGCTGAAATGCATTCACAAAACATTTTCACAGTGCACTCACTGCATTGGCGTCAGCTCTGCACGACGGCGTATTTTTATTAAAATTAAGGAATGTGATGGTGTTGGCAAAATTCAAGATTCTGTTGAGCACATTGATTAGTGCAAAATATGTTTGGAATATTAGTTACAACGTGTATCACCTAGTTTAGTAATCTATTAATTTGTCAATTAATGTCACCATGTAGAGGCAACTGGTTATCGATGGCTTAACTTTATTTGACCCCAAAACAATGGCCCAAACACATTCTGTGGAGGCCCTCTCGAACATTTAGTCGCGGAAGCCCTTGAGCAACTGTGCCGTCTGCCCTGCCCTAAATCCAGCAGTCTGGGTCAGTCACTGATCACTGTCGACGTCAGTTACCCCCCCCCCTCTCTCCATTCTTCCCTGCCGACGTGTTCGCTCTCCTCCTCGCAGACGGGAACACCCCAGTTTGGCTGCTGTGTTCAAATTATATGTGACTACGCTGCTTTAAAATGTTTGACGACAACAACGAAAACACACATTTTGCATGTTTATTCAATTAAAACGGCAATAGCCAAACTGGCTCAAATGTTATATTTTTCCCTTTTCACTCCCTGATGGAGCATAGGCCATTAACAACTCTTTTCACTCCCTGGTGGAGCATAGTCCATCAACAACTCTTTTCACTTCCTGGTGTAGCATAGGCCATCAACAACTCTTTTCACTTCCTGGTGTAGCATAGGCCATCAACAACTCTTTTCACTTCCTGGTGTAGCATAGGCCATCAACAACTCTTTTCACTTCTTGGTGTAGCATAGGCCATCAACGACTCTTTTCACTCCCTGGTGTAGCATAGGCCATCAACAACTCTTTTTACTTCCTGGTGTAGCATAGGCCATCAACAACTCTTTTCACTCCCTGGTGTAGCATAGGCCATCAACAACTCTTTTCACTCCCTGGTGTAGCATAGGCCATCAACAACTCTTTTCACTTCCTGGTGTAGCATAGGCCATCAACAACTCTTTTCACTCCCTGGTGTACCATAGGCCATCAACAACTCTTTTCACTCCCTGGTGTAGCATAGGCCATCAACAACTCTTTTCACTCCCTGGTGGAGCATATAGGCCATCAACAACTCTTTTCAATCGGACACAGTTTTGGACAGTCATTTCCATTTCTTTCCAATTCCATCCTGCTTTTGTCATGTCTGCTTCTACCTACCTGTGCCAGACCACTGCTCCTGTGTTTCTTGGCCTTCCCCTTTTCCTTCTCCCCGCTGGTTCTATGTCAGTGCTTGTCTTGTGATGTAAGTTGCAGGTTTCCTGAGCGTGTGGTCTATCGATCTAGCTTCACTTCCTCCTTTTGATTTGGTGTTCTTGATTGGTTCTTTCCCATATAGTGCTTTGTTTCTGTTTGTTTCTGGCCACCATATCCTTAGAATTATCCTTAGACATTTGTTTATGAAACTCTGGAGATTGTGTAGCATGGATTTTGCAGTATGCCATGTCTCCGATCCATACATTAGCATAGCCTTAACATTTGAGTTAAAAATGCGTAACAAGTTTGTTGATATTGAGATTTATCTGGACTTCCATAATAATTATGTTTAGTACAATGTAAGCTGCCTTTGCTTTTCTTTTCCTAGCTCTTATGCCACTATATGTTCCTCCATTTGTGTCCCCTAAACTTCCTAGATACGTGAATGACTTTACTTCATCTAGGGCTTCTCCCTGTAGTACAACTGGGCTAGCTGTTGTTCTTGCCATTGATTCGCATGATCTTGGTTTTACCTTTGTTCACTTTTAGTCCTAAGATGGCTGTAGTTGTTTCTGTTAGTGATGTTTTTCTTGCATTTGGTTTTTGGTTGTGTGAAAGAAGAGCCACATCATCAGCAAAGTCTAGATCATCTAGTTTTCCCCATAAAGTCCACTGCATGCCATTTTGTCTTCCTTGTTTAGCTGTTTTCATGGTCCAGTCAATATAGCCATCAGAAAAATAATTGGTGATAGGATGCATCCCTGCCTCACACCTGTCTTTACATCGAACTTGTCTGTGGTACTCCATTCTTGTAGGACTCTGCATGTCACTCCCTCGTATGTGTTTTTAATTATGGAGATGAACTGCTCTGTAATTCCGTAATGTCTCATCAACTTCCACATGGCATCACGGTCTAGGCTGTCGAAAGCTTTTTTAAAGTCTATAAAATTTATGTATGCAGGAGAGTTCCATTCTATAGACTGCTCAATTATGATGCGCAGCTAGGGTTGCTATCTGGTCGGTGCATCATGAACTTTCCTGTCAGAAGCCTGTCTGGTGATCCTTTAATTTTGAGTCAACTGCTGCTTGCAGCCTATCTAGGATGATTCTGTTTAAACCGTTCACTTGTACAGGTGGAAGCATAAATCCTCTGTAGTTTTTTTGCATTCTCGAAGATCACCCTTTTTGGTAATTTTACGAAATATCCTTCTTTCCACTCCTCCGGTATTTCCTCTTCATCCCAGATCTTCTTGGTGATCCCATAGAACATATTAGTTGACGTGTTTAAGTCGGCTTTCAGTGCTTCAGCAGATATTCCATCTGGCCCTGCATATTTCCCATTTATTCAATGTCATGATGGCTTTCCTGATTTCGTCCCTTGTTGGTTTGTCACTGTTCACTTCTAGTAATTCCTCTGCTGGTTGTATATCCGCAATGGTTAGTGAAGCTGCCTCTTCTGCTTGTCTAGCCAAAGTCTCTGTGAAGTTTCTATTGTCTCTCTTTACACTTGATCGGACTTCTTTGTTTGCTTGCGAGTACTCTTGTTATGCTACGCCTTTTGCTGTTCTTGTACGACAATTGTTGAGTATCTCTTTCTTCCACTTCCTTCCTTCCTCACTCACGATCAGTGACGACGACAGACGGAGAGAGACGGGAAGTGACGCGGAATACCTGATGGAGACAGATTGGGAAAGATGGCCCCGGAGAGTACGTGACGACGACAGACGGAGACAAACGGATATCGAGTGATGACAATAGACGGGCAGACAAAAGACAGACGATAGCAGGTTTGGAGCGACGGGGAGAGACGACGAAAGAGGGAGACAAATTATGATGATGCAGAGACACGGAGAAAGACGACGATAGGCGGAGAAAGACGAGAAGTGACGACGACAGGCAGGCAAAGCGAAACGACGACAGCTAGGCGCAATAAAATCATTATGCGCGTTTTTTTTGCGCGTATGAGTTAAGTCAAGAATTTCATGGTGCCATGGCTTGGTCTATTACAGATCCATTTGAAATAAGTCAGGGACTAAAGCAAGGATGCGTCTCGGCACCGACTTTGTTCACCCTCTTTCTCGAAGCAGTACTATATCTGCAGCATCCGAACACCTGAGTATGGGAGTTTTCATCCGCACTAGATTTGATCGAAAGTTATTCAACTTGTCTAGACTGAGAGCAAACACAAAAACTCGTAAACTTTGCAGATGATGCTGCTATTGTTGAACACAGACGTTAAGACACCAGACATTTTAAAACAGGTTGAACAAGCTGCAACTTTGTTTGGACTTACAATCAGTAAAAAGAAAACGGTAACACTATGCCAACCTCCACCTGGACAAACCTCAGTCGATCCAGACACTGAAATCTATGGCACCTCACTAAAGTCAGTCAAGAACTTCACATATTTGGGCAGCACGGTTGTGTCTGACAACACCATTGATGTGGAAATTAACAACCGTATATACATGCTGCCTCGGGAGTCATTGGAGGATTCTGGAAGCAATTTTGCAAAAGCATATCAAATGCTAAAATTGACATTTATGACATGGTAGCTTGTATGATCAAATAAGTAAATATTGGTCATACAATTTCTTTAAAACAACAGTTAAAAATGTAGTTTAACTGAGAATGCAACTTTGATCAGGCATAACCAAGATATTAAATTTGCATGTGATCCTGGAAAATGGCATTTACATTCAAACATTTGCAAACTTAAAACTAGACCACATATACTGTTGAAATTTTGGTAGGGTTGTCTTTTCTCTGTCTAATATATCTATGTATATAATATTATATGTCTTTAATTATTGCTTTGGATGGTAATCCTGTTAAATAAATTAATCTGGTTAAATATGTGTGACACGTTGGCCTACAGATAGCTGAATATTTCAAATCTAATACATTCATTGTCATGTCAACATCATCGAAACTAGGTTGCTATAGAAGGGATAAATTCAACATTGATCAGAATAACAAATTGAGAAACATTTCATTAATGCGGTGTCAGATATTATGGTGCACGATTCTGGACCAAGGCACAAATGAAAGATACTGTGCGTCACGTTGCAGTTAGCATTGGGTGTCTGTGCGTCCTTCCGATACGTTTTAGCGTTGGAGTAAATCTTTTAAATTGTTGTGTGTAGTTATTTTCACAAGTAATCGTCGCATGAATCACGACATACATTGTAATGTCAGTTAGGTATGCAACCATAATGTTACTGTTTTCCAATTGTTTGTCAGAGATTCACTAAAGAGACCTGTTTTGAGACTGGCGCATTCATCGCGCCCACGTTCCTGAATTCTGATCGGTTTTCTTGTTTAGACTTTTTAGTTTTCTGTGACTTTTGATTTCTGCTAACTTTTGATGTACTTAAGAAGATGTTATGACTTATGTGGGTATGCTTAAAATAATCCTATGTCCAGGGGTAGCACGAACAGGGCTGCCTACCATTACGGATTTTCCGTAGCCGTGCGTAGGGCCTAATAATTCTAGTTCTAGTTGTTTCCAGCACTCGGCAACGTTCTATTAACTGACTAGTCTGTATATATTGTGGTTATATGTTATGATCTTATGAGGTCTCATTCAACTAGCCAGCCTTTTTCAGAACATTATCGCCAAGCCGACCTTTCTATGTGCTGGCACTGAGGGTGGTCAATGCCAGGGTGCTTGTCGTCCGTACCGACATTAATGTGATCTCCGAGTCACGAGGGATACACAATCCCCAATGTTGAGAGCCAGGTTTTTACACCAAATATTCCATACCTGCCGGGTCCGGGTATTGAACTCGGGACGCCGGCATGTCAGGCGGATGTGCTAACCACTACACTGTCGCGCGCCCTATGGAAATTCACCTAAGATTACGGCATTACGGAAACTGCCGCTGTATACTATTACGGAAATAAAAATATCCGAGTACAGAAAATGATACACATTAACGAATTGCTAAATATATAAATAATGCTGCTCCAGATGCCCTGAAGAAACTGTCAGTGTCATCATTCACTTGATGCTGATGACTGCCATGGCACGTGGGCATATTATTATGTCTGCATCTGTCAGTCAACAGCAATTACAGCGGCCAAAAATATATCGGTGTCATTAATGCACATCTAGACATTAATAAAATTTACAGGTGAAGAATGATATAATGAAATAAATAAATTAAGATGATGTTAGGAAGAACCATTAAATTATATTAAATAGAAAAGTTATGAATATAATTATAAAATGTCTTTGAAGAATATTAAAATAAGTATTACAATTGTTGTAATTGCCATATAACACTATCATATTTTTATTCAAAGTTCTCTATTTGAATACAACAATTTAACTTTGTCATTGACTGTTAGTAATAATTATAATGTTTCCTGCTGTGTGTTGTAAATTTAGAAGCTCAGATGATTATTGACTATTTACTGGCGTTGTCTTTCCCACGGTGATGCTCTACAGACGTAAACACTTGGGCATGTCTGGCCATGCATACAGTTTGATAGCTATAATTAACACAATGTAACTTATTGTATATTGTGAAACAAGCATCCCTTTGAAGTGCTAACCGATGACCTTAACTGCGGACAACTTATATACTGCAGCAACACAATATGCAGGGTTCGAAATAGTGGCAGTCTGGTAGTCCGAGGCCTACCAGAAATTCGGTCAGACTACAGCAGTTGGCGAGGTAGTCCGATGGACTACTGCAAAATCCGGGAATATGTTTTACTAATCGGTCACTTGCTGGAGATATATATATATCTAGGGACACTGATTTTCCGCATTCATGGAAAACGGGAAGAATTCGCGGAATTGGCGTTTGAAACGGAATTAGGCTAGCCTTGTCAAATGGAAATTCCGCAATTGCAAAAAACGGATGAAATCGCGTTATTTGCGTTTTGAAAAAGATATTCCGTGAACACAAAAAAGCAAAGCACCGCTTCTTTCATCAATAATGCCTTAACTGGAGATATTTTGAAACAAACGTTTAATATGCAACAACGTAAGGCAAATCATTGCGAAGTGTCATGGTGCCTGTGCTACCTCGTGTCAACCTTCATAAACTGGGACACGCGCAGAAAGCGCTAACATAAATCGTTTCGCGATCTTTGCTTGGCTGTCCACTAAGCGCATGGAAGACATGTTGCTAATTAAATGTAGTTGTCACATAATTAGAAGTAAGTGTACATATTCCGGCTTCGAACACAAAACGCGAAGGAATAACAACAGCCTAGGTTACACTGGCTCAAAGTGAGATAGTCCGCGTTTTGTAGTTTTAGCAAATTCCGTTGGATGGTGTCATATATAGCGCTAGATAAAATTTAATGGTTGAACAAAATTATTAGTGAAACAGCAGTGATTTGAACATACATAATTGTTAATATGATAACTTATATATTAAGTACTGCTGCATTAGTATTATTTAGATGCAGAGATCATAACATTGTGATATTTTAGATATTTCACAGAATGTATTATTTTTTAAAGTTCACTTTGAAATAAAATATTTCTTTTCTGAACAGAAATGGACTTCTTTAGCCAGTATGCCATTTTTAAACGAAAAATGCGTCATTTGACACACAAAAAATACGTCATTTGGTGTTGGTGTATATATGTTATTAGTGTATATTTGTTGTTTGGTGCACTAAATATGTTCGATTTTGTGTTCGGCGCATTACTTTGCTAAAAAATTAGGCTATTTGTGGACTACCAGATATTTCTGTGGACTGCCAGATTTTCCAATCAGGTAGTCCTGCTGACTACCAGAATTTTTGGAGTTATTTCTACCCCTGAATATATTGAAACAAAGTATGTATCTACTTTTGATGATTAAATTAGTAACTTCCTGGAATCCCAGGCACCGTGAACAGGCTGGGCTTGTCACTGTATCTACTTCAGAGAAAGGTTTGATTGGCAACCTTGTGGACCGGGGAGCGCGGTGGGATGCGACGGGGGGGTCGGTGTGTGCGATGGTGGAGGTCATTACGGAAATTGTTTTTGTCAGGTAGGCAGCCCTGCACGAGTATTTTAGGAGGCCTATTTTTTTATGGCTGTATAGGCCTACATTGTGATGGACTACCAGACACCTGGTGCTGGGGACCATTTCACTTTCACTTAACTTTCTTAATAACACTTAGTTGCTAACTAACCAAGTTTTGCTCTTTAAAGGTACTCAACCAATTCGATTGTTTTGCTCCTCGCGTTTCTTAGTAATTTCACAAAAAACTAGAGGAATCAAGTACTCCCCAATGATATCCTAGTTCGTTTATGCATACGTATTAGTTTGTTTTTAAAATTAAAACAAAAACTGCGAACTCTTTCGTTTTTAGTAAAAACCGGATTCGGTTTTTTGCTTCCATTTTAGCTGAGTATGGACATTGAACTTTGCATGGAATCGTGTTCTTGTCTTCTCGTGATCGCGAATTATGGGCGATATTGACCTTTGACCCCACCCTTTGGCGCTGTTGATGTTATGGAATTCCGAGTTTAGGCAATGTGTGGACGTCCACGAACATATATGCCACCGACACAGCAAAATGGGCTAACTTACGACAGACAAAAACAGTACCCACGCATAAAGGTGTATTTCTATTTGGGAACGACTATGGAACGAAACAAAGTAAACAGGAGTTGGCGACAGTGCCAGTGGGCGTGGGCTGTTGCCCGTGCCGTGAGGTCAGTCACAACATCAACAAATGAGATGCAGCGTTTGCAAAGGTTCTTCCAGACAGGTTAGTAATTTAACATTATTAAACTATAGTCACGTATATTAATGTTGCTTGTACTAAATTTATTTAATTGTTTAACTTTTAGTCATAGCCGGCCCAATGGCGGTATGGGCGGCCTGGTTGGGCCCTGTTTACTATAGTATCGACTAATATCAGCTAACAGTATGACGCTATGGCATATACCTGTCAATGATAGTGACTATATTATGTCTATGTCATATATAAGTAGGCTTGGGATAATAGTAACAGTGTAAATGCATTATAAATGATCCATAACGATTATAATTATTGAACCAATAGTAATAGGTTGAACAAAAACAATATGTACATAATTGACTAATGTAATAGTAATTAATTTAACTAATCTATTACTTTTATATTAAAAATTACAGTACTATTATTGGATATTACAAAATTTAATATGAATTCAATTGTAATTGTATGTAATCTTGGTATTTAATTATTTACAAGGAAAAGAATATTTCAGTAGTTTCACCAGGTTTTTTTATTGCCCCTTCTGTGAGTTTTTATTATGTTTAGAAAACCAGTGCCCCTCTGAAATTTAAAGGGAATAAAAACATCTATTGCTCGAATTCATGTTATATTACATCCTGCTATCTATTTCCACGTCCACCAACCCAAAAAAATCAAAAAAATTCAATGAATTAGAAATTCCACATTTTAAGGTGTGCATCCAGACATTTTCGAATATGCATATTTTTGGCGCGCTTTTCGGGATGCCGAGATGTGACGTCACTTATGACTCAAACTCGCATCAGGCCGACCCTTTCCATGCATTCAGAGCATGTTTACAAGTATAGCTTTTGGGTCGAAACGAGCGTCAGAACGAGTTATTGTGCAATATTCCGACGTAATACAAACACTAGTGATCATAGAGGAACAAGCAGTTATCTTACGGTTCCACATGAATCAAATTTTATTCAAAACAACGAATGCGAATGGGCCTGCAAGTCGACTAGGTTTCGCCGAGCTTGGGCACGTTTTCAGAATAATTATATCGAATGCAACCAACGGGAGATAATCTAAACCAATAAACATACATAGAAACATATATTGTATCCAGCTACATAAAGTAACATGTATAATCTCATAATATCACTAGAATATCAATATATGAAGGAGTTGTACAATTTATCATAACAAGTTAAATCAGTCAGAGAGTTTACGTTGGTCCCGCTAGCTCAGTGGGTAGGCACGTTGGTTACTTGTCATTTATTTTACAATCGGGCGACGCCGGTTCAATCCTGACAGCATGCAAACCTTTGATTTTCTATGCACTTTTTTTGTTATGTTTTCACAAAGTAATATAAACAAAATCATTTTATACTATAATGCACTGATTGTAAATAATTTTTATTTTTGTAGTAACTATTTATTCGCCACAAAAATGAAAATACGGTCATTATATAACGATGTTTCTAAATTTTATTTATCCAAACAAATATAATGTAATGGATATATAATTTATTAATTGTAAATATATTGTACAGTAATATATTGTAATTATATATGTGAAAACAGATTGAGATCTGTCTGGATAAATACAATTTAGAAACATAATTATATAAAATGACCATATTTTCATTTTTGTGGCGAATAAATAATTACTAAAAAAATAAAAAAATATTTACAAACAGTGCATTATAGTATAAAGTGATTTTGTTTATATTACTTCGTGAAAACATTAAAAAAAAAGTGTAAAGAAAATCAAAGGTTTGCATGCTGTCAGGATTGAACCGGCATCGCCCGATTATAAAATAAATGACAAGTAACCAACGTGCCTACCCACTGAGCTAGTGGGACCAACGGAAACCCTCTGACAGATTTAAGTTATGATAAATTGTACAACTCCTTCATATATCGATATTCTAGTGATATTATGAGATTATACATGTTACTTTATGTAGCTGGATACAATATATGTTTGCTATGTATGTTTATTGGTGTAGATTATCTCCCGTTGGTTGCATTCGATATAATTATTCTGAAAACAAGCCCAAGCTCGGTGAAACCTAGTCGACTTGTAGGCCCATTCGCATTCGTTGTTTTGAATAAAATTTGATTCATGTGGAACCGTAAAATAAATGTTTGTTCCTCTATGATGACTAGTGTTTGTATTACGTCGGAATATTGCACAATAACTCATTCTGACGCTCGTTTCGACCCAAAAGCTATCCTTGTAAACATGCTCTGAATGCATGGAAAGGGTCGGCCTGATGTGAGTGTGTGTCATAAGTGACGTCACGATACCACGTGATCGCCTAGCTCATTAAAATTTCATTTTCCGCGGTAATCGCTTCACAGACGGGCTTAAAATCGAATTTATGCTACAAATGTATTGTTCTGTATTTGTTTAATGTTGTCAAATGTTACATACGATGTTAAACTTTGTGTACACATGGAAAAAGGATTTTAGCTATTGCCTTATTTTTATTTCCTTTAATGTCCATAACATGTATATATATATATATATATATATAGCTTTTGACCATTGGCATTGGTTGCATTTGGCAGGTAGTTGTTCATTGCACTGCAACTTTTGCAAGTACAGTGTACATTAAAATTATTATTTTTATTTTTATTAATATATGTACTATATTTTCAGAACTCGAGGTGTGCTTCAAAGCTCTTCACCTTCAGGTAAATGAGTGATGTCAAATGTGGTTACTCTGTCACCAAACCTGTTATCAAAATTATAAATACAAGCAATAAACAAGTATGTCATAGGCGGATCCAGGGGGGCCCCTCTAGACCTTAAGAATTTGGCGTGTCTGCAAATCTTTTATAATAGGCCCATTCGACTGTGTCCTCCCAGATTGTTTGAAATGTGCCCCAGTTTAGGTGATAATAATAAGCTGAAAGTTATGGCGTTTTCCAACATTACCACTCCAGTGGAGCGGGTGAAGTTATGGCAGCGTGGTAGCGACAAAATTTAGACTACACCATTTGGTTCGGCCGCCAGTGGAGGTTTTTGTGCCCCCCAGACTCGATTTCTGGATCCATCCCCGTATGTGATAATTTTGTTTGTCTGCATGAGGATTTTGCAGTAATGTGTGTCCTCGTTAAATTGTATATTGTTGTTAGAAATGCATGTGAATTAAAGTAAAGACAATGTAAAGTAAAAACATTTTATTGACACTATTTGATGAGATTGACTACAAAATAATGAACAATACAACTACAGGTACAATCACTGCACTTGATGTGTATAATGTAATAATTTTTAACATCATATACATATCACATGTACATAAAATGCAAAACAACAATAGAAATAAAAATTAGGAAGAGGTTGAAAAAATGTCAGGTACATATATATAAAAAACAAACAGAAACTTTTATCAAGATTCTTTGTTACAAAAAAACAACACTAGTACACGTGATGGCAAATGCTAGTTGTAGTTTACACATGCCTTGTATGTTTACAACTTAGTGACTAAACAATTATGTTTATTTAACATATTTGTTTAATATCGCATGCCCATAAAATGTAAACCAATGAGAAAAAATTACTTAGGAAGATGTTTAGTTGAACAAATGTACTATGTACAGGGGCTGTACATATCAAATAAAAATCATAATTGTTTTTGTTTTGCAAAGAACCATAAATTATGATTCTTTGTTAAAAAAACATCAATATGATATAACATTCAACAATTTTGTAGTTTATGCAATGCTTGGTATGTATGTTTACAACTCGCAAATAATAGTGACTAGACTAGTCAGGGTCATCGCCATGTGACTGAGAATTACATGTACAATCACTACATGCTACATTGCTCAGGTTTACTCAGCTGTATGAAGAGTACCAGCTACAGACCGCAATATTTTATACGAATAGTCTTCGCATATTGATTTCAGTGTGGCTGAATGCTTCCCACATAAGTCGAGATGGTGTTCGATTTAACAAGTCTGCCAGGGAGTCAAGTGTAAAGCGCTTTGAGCAATCCTGAGGACTGGATTCTACACCATATCAGAACTAACTTTGCTGACGTGTTGTTTATAAAATAATTAGTACAGTGGGTACAGGTGTATAATCATCATGCGAAATGAAAATATAATGTAAATTATTTGTGAAAATATAAACCAGTGATAAAAAAGAATAATTTAGAAATATGAAACATGGCATGACAAATATAACAGTCCTCATGATACATAGAGAACTTAAACAAGTAAAATGCTGCTATCAGTGTATCAACAGATTGTTGTTGAAAAATGTGAAAAGGCTTTCAATACCATTACTTCATCACAAACTTGTGTTGTACATAACAAGTACCTGGAGTACATTGCAAGAACTCAGCTGGCTGCCACTGACTATCAGCAACACAAAAACAATGAAACCCTACCACTGTAACAATGCTGGATAATTGATGTATTTTTTCATGGACACTGCTAAAAGTTAAAGTTTAATTGAATACAAATACCATGTATTATCGACTTTCGATAAATGTGTCATCACATATAAAATATCATACATGTCAGAGCCATGCTAATTGTCACTTTGTCTCCGGTATAGGTAGATGCGGATGTACAACAAAATGTCAGGAAGCTGGTATGCAGTACCATCGAAGACACCGAACACATACAGTGATGTCATCGATATCCAAACCGATGTAGTTCACCGAAGAATGCTCGACACTGAACCTGTCTCACAGCATCAAGAGTTGTTGCCCGAAGACTCGTGCTATATCTGCCAGACCCTGGCACCCACCGTTCCATCACCAACTGCCGAGCTAGTCAGGCGTCACCATATTCGTATGTCGAGCAACCTGCATTCTACATTGGTTTTTAGTCAGTTAAGCTAACTGACTGACCTGGAAGCCAGTGCACACCCCATCGGCACAGGGGAATCTGTCACGGATGCAACACATGACACAATTGGGATCAGTCGGTGGACATTCACATGACAAACCATTAATATGCTGCATGGCTGTACAATCTTGTCCGAGATCCTGGACAAATACAACTGCCCAGTATGCCATATTAACTTGGAGAACTAGTGGTACTAGTCCAATCTCCTGTAAAGAAAAGCATATTTTCAGTAAACAAAAATAGGTATCATTGTAGTGTTGGGATTAAATAATTATGGAATGTTCATTCTCATAATCAGTAAATATAAAAAAAATGTTTCATGTGTGACCTTTTGTTCAATTCCATTACAGTGATGCCTGATCTTTGTCAATATTATAGACTGATTTGAATTCTGCTAATCAGTAAAGCGCTTTTATATGTTTTGTTTTCAGTACACAAATTCATGTCAGTGTCTGCCATGTGTAACTACTATACATATTCATGTTTGACATTTTAAGGTTCTGCCTGAGGTTAATGGTCAAGGTGAATGTCGGAAATGACAAAATGAGGTGTTATTGTGATGCTAACAGTATATTTTCCTCGACAAGTATTCAAAGGTTCATAACTTGTATGGTTACCTTCTTAAAAAATTAATAATATATTTTATAAACTTATTTCTGAGTCATCGCCATATGCTAAATACTTTTAAAGGTGTATTAATATGCCAGTGGGTATAATATAAGTGCAGAAGTCAACTTAGTTTTCCATGTCCAAGATGTTATTATTAAAATGTGTATGAAAACAAATATATATGTAAATGTGCACATTAAAATTTGTTGACAACTTATACGTGGTTGATTGTTATAAATTTGAAATTACCTGGATTTATCAAATGTGGGCCTCCCGCAGACTATGTTCCTCCCTGTGTCTGCCTGACCCAGGTGACCTCCTTCGCACCTCTTCTGCCTCGTCTCATTCCCATTATTGGGTTGCAGTGTGGCCTCTAGCAAAATCATAATTCAAGTTACGTATTATGCATTCGTATATTGCTGTGGTGAGAATATATACACATTGGTAAATACACAAGAATAGCTGGCATATGTCAGTTGAAAGGTATCACAGGATACAAATTACATAGACTATAGCCAGGCACCAAGGACCACAATGGAAACAAGTGCGAACATATGTATTTACACGTTTATACATTTTTATATTGAATAAAATCGTCATCACCATCATGGACATAGTTGTCATATAAAAATCTCAATTTGCATAAACTGCAATGCAAATCAACAACATTCTGCAGTAATAGTATCAAAATGTGAGTCACAAAACACTGTTTTAATAATTATGATCACCAATATTATACTCCAGTGTTTGACGTTCTGTTGCACAAAATTACGGATGCTCCCTGACTAAGTTACTTGCACGATCAAAAGGGGCCTACTGCCAAACCAATGTAACTTGTCATTTCGTACCCTCACGTCATCCATTCTCTATATGTATTGTCGCAATAACATAGCTTATTAACAAGATCCTACGTAACCAAATACAATGCATATCAAATATTATACTCGTTGTCACAGCCTCTGACTGAATCTCTGGCTGATATCGTCCTGGACCTGGTGACCGGCTTAGCCTTAGGCTTAGACTTAGTCAGCCTCGAGTCGAGTGTAGACGTTTGCAAGTTGCAATTCTCGTTGAATTAATACACGGCTACGCGTTCTTGTTGCTAAGTGCGATAGTGTAATACGTACCTTCGTACAACCACTTTGGAATCTTCATCTTGATACACCAAAGCACGTGTACGTTGTTATTGTTTTCGAATACGTGGGATGCTGATCTCGCGTAAAGCACATGACCAAAATGGCGCAGGAGGTCGACAGCTCAATTGACTTTCGTCAGCTATACCCGGTGTAACGACAAATCTTTTCTTTTTGACGATTAAAAAACAAGTATGCATTTTTTATTAAACCGACTGTGCGCACTAGTTAAACTATTCACACATTATATGTCTGGACCTAAAAGAACCGGATTGGCGATGGGCAAACGAATTGGTTGAGGACCTTTAAAAGCGTTCGTTACAAACAAACGGTGATCGTGTATAATAATTGAATTATACATTAGATATAAGCTTCTACTATTACAGGTGGTCCTGTTATAGCCTGTATGCCATTATAGGTTTCTTAGACTTGGGAATCATCTGAGTTACACAACAATTCTATGTTCTACAGCGTTCGAAATAGCACTTGTCCATTTGTCCGGGACAAGTGATTTTTGGCCTGGACAAGTAAAATTACTCTACATGGTTATCCTGTGGACAAATGAAAATTTATAGTAAATAGTGACGCGTGCAACATTTCAAAATTTTTATTTGAGGAAATTCAAATGTAAATGAAGTTCGCTAGCAATCACGCGCGTTGCAATTTTGTTGGTATGTCGGCGTCTTCTCGTTCCGGCGCCAGTGTGTTGTACGTCAGTGTTCGACCAAGTTTAGTGCCTGCGTTAACAGGGTCATCCGCTGAGCCCACCGACCTAGCTCCGTCATACGCGTAGGATAGACTCCGCATCAGCCATCGTTGATCGAGGCTGTATTTCACACAATCGTAAATTGTTCAGTTTGGCCGACGTACAACTTGCTTCTACCCACGGATCATATTTGATGAACTTTGGAAATAGTAGACTTTGTATCGCTACCTGTTATTTGAATAAGTATATACATAGTTTTAACCATTATTACGCCTAACCCATGCGGACTCGGCAGTCTTCCGAGTCAGTGTTTCCCCTGGTATATAATAAGCGAGGCGAGCCGCCTTGCTGTTTTTCTATGCCGCCTCGCCCAAAATATGACGAAATTGCCGCCTTGTAGCTATTTCATACACCCATTTTTTTCTTCTTTCACGATATATTCAGCGTCGGCGAGTGGCGCGTAATGACACCACAAAGTCACTTATATTCCTGCAAAATCGCAGATGTTTAGCAACATCGTTCAGCCGTCATTGGACAACGTGAAAGATATCACTTGTCAGTTGTCCAATTACTGAATATTCCTGTGGGATCCCCGGTGTCTCCAATGGTGAAACCTTGCAGAGTTTTACTAGAAATCTAGACATTCATGTAAAATGGCGTCCAAACGGTAACTTGCGTTTTGGTTTATGACGGTGGTGGGAGTGAAAACCATGCAGGCGGATGGCACTACGTCACTTGTTGACACTTGTGTCGAATACGGACTCTTGAAGCCCAAATAAAAACCGTGCATCCTATTCACTAGT
Organism: Paraescarpia echinospica; assembly: GCA_020002185.1. NCBI lineage: Eukaryota > Metazoa > Annelida > Polychaeta > Sabellida > Siboglinidae > Paraescarpia > Paraescarpia echinospica. The sequence goes on along the minus strand of CM034536.1, from coordinate 41,097,974 downwards.
CGGCACTTGTATCGAATCCGGACCCTGTTGAAGCTCAAATAGCGACCTGGTTTGCGCTAGTCTGTGCCGCTGCAGCCGTGCTTTACAGCACAGCGTGCGTAAAAAGAGATATATAGCAGCGTATGTTGATACAAACCAGGGCGCTATTTACGCCTCAGATGGACGTAAGACACAATATTCTTAAATTTAAATATGCCTAGGATAATGTTGAATAATGGAACTACAGTGTATCTCACTGAGGTATCAAAGTTAAACAAAACTCAAGCGGCGAAATCAATGACAAAGTGGGTCCAGATTCGACGCAAATGCTATTCAACTAATGTTCTATGCGGTTTTGTTTTAGCAAAATAAGGAATGTGATTCGTAAGATATCTGTGCTAAATATATAATACAAATTTCGACAAAGTTGTGCGAACAAACTTTTGGGAAAGTTAATTTGAGTGAAATACTTACAAATATAACCACCGAAGTTCACATCTCATAAAAAAATGCCTACTACCCAAAACCGTGTATACTAACGGGTTATCAATAACTTGGGTTAGACAATGATATGTTTGCACAGCAATTGGATATACTAAACAACTTATACTGTTTTATAAAAAGGACACAATTTGAGAAACATTCTTGCGATTAATAGAAACATACTTTTGTGGCATTCCAGAAATGACTATTTAATTAATTGTATAGCATTCTAGCAACAAATAAAATATAATCTTTTGAACATAAACCACCAATTTATTATAATATTATGATATTAAAATAATTTAAAAGTGATGATGAAAGAGTCTTCAGATGATAACACTGGATGCTTCCCAGAGAAGTCGAGATGGTGTTCGACTGAACAGGTCTGCCAGGGAGTAAAGTGTAAAGCACTTTGAGCAGTCCTGCGCTATATAAGAACTTACCGTTTACTTTTTTATTGACTCTGTCAGCGAGGTAACAAAGCCTAGGGTTAGTGCAAGAAAAACTTAACCCTAACCAAGTACCAGTGGTCAAGTGGAAACTACACCTCTACCGAGTACCAGTGATAAAATGGAAACCACACCTCAACATGATGAAACAGTCATGATTACTGACTTTTATCAATCATGATTACTACATTTACAAGTAATGTCTTGTCTTCCCCTCTATATTCAAGAGTAAAGGTTAAAACATACCTCAGAATGCACCATTTTAAAGCTAGTTTAACAAAAATCTCAGGGGGAGCATACCCCGGACCCCCCTAGCAATGCTTCGCACCTGCGGCACTCGCGTACCCCACCCCTACCACCTCGCCCATCATTTCACACAGGGGAAACACTGCAAGTCATCAAACGTTAGCCGATCCAAATCGGTGACAATTTTTAAAACTTGTAACTGGCTCCGGTAAATCTATAGTGCTGGTTGATAAACGGAATATTAATGACATTTCATAAGTGTTGTATCTATGTTATGTAACATTTATATTAACCATAAATTGCGAGTTTTTGAAACCGAATTATGCAAGACGCGCGGCCGGGGACGGTGCGCCAACCGCCGTTGACATGTCGGCTTCCCCAACTATGGCGGTCTGCGCGTGGCAGCAACGTTACGACGTAACTAAATCTATAAATTATATTCCGCCTGGTAGATGTAATTTGGGCACTGTTAAAACTGTTTTATCATCATTGAAATGGTAATATAACATTTAGGAAAATTATGCGTTTGTTTGCTGATGATCAATTGAATGTTATCTTCGTTTGTAAAATACAGAACTATGTTTATATTGTAGTTCATAGATGTTGAAAAAAATATTATTAGATTAGGTCTATATAGTTTATTATGATTTTTGTGACAACATTTACTGGCTTTGCATTGGTTGTGTTCCTGGTTGAGTGGCGTCTTCAAAGACAAACTGATGCAACAATTTTACAGCAGTGTTATATGTTTTATATATATATATACCATATTAAACATAGACAGTTTTTGCAACATTATAAAACAAAAATACCAAGGAAAACAATTGTCTAATTCCTATTATCGTAATAATTATTTGTTATTAAAAGCGTTCATATCAGCATCACTAAAATATTGGTATACATCATGTAACGTGTCTACTTTTAATATTCGTGATGAACAATAATGGACCGGAAAATAGTTGCAAATATAATTTTGCAATTTCAAAATTTGCAGATTAAATCAAATTGTGTCGTTGATCATAAGTCACTCAGATGTACATGCAACGAAACAGCAGGAACATTGAGTTGTTGTCATAAAAATAAGACAGACTTTTACGTTTTTTCCGAAGCTTCGATTCCCCTTGACAACCACTCGGACAAGTACAAATTTTGGCGGACAAGTAGATTTCAAAACAAGTAAATGTTCTGGCTTATTTATATCGCTGTTCTATCCATATTGATCACATTTCCTTGTATTTTTGCAACTAAAATTTAATAGTAAAAAACTGTCAACATCAGGACAAACGACTGGTACATTTTCTCCAGTGTGTCATTTTTGAAAAAATTAAATTGCATTGAGAGGCACCATAATTGTACGACTTGTGACTATTTGTTTGTCTCATTATAGGCAGCGCCATGACTCGTACGAGAGTGACAGCGGCAGTGACAGCAGCAGTGATGGGGACCAGCGACGAAGAACACTCAAGAGTGCCATCTCAACTAAGGTTCGCTAGCCTCATCACCACTCTTTACTCACTTACTGTTGATCACCAACAACAGAACTTGCATGATAGCAACTTTATGAACGTGAGCTTTATGCTAATTAATACAGAATTCGGTGCAGATGTTACAGCAATCTGCAAAAAGTATGTGTAAGACTAAACATTTATTGACATTAAACTGTATAAAATATATTTTTTCTCTTTCCAGTGTTCGTAAGTTTACAGCATAGATATATATGTAAGAATATATTACTCAAAGAATCAATTACGGTTGATGCATAGTATATAATAACTACCTGCAACACTTATATTTTATGGCAACTGTTGAATGTCGGTCCTGTTTTTTTCACAATGTCTAGGTCACTATGATGCACATGCACTTCTTAATCAATGTTAGTTCAGTGAGCATTTGTCACATGATCTGTATTTGGGGCCATTTGAATAAATGGCAGGAGCATTTGTTGATTATATGGTTCGCACTTTTAGTTTGTGCTTGTTTTATTTCAGAAGGTAGTGCCACACTCTCCGTCACGCTCCCCTAGGTAAGTAGTAACCAGCTTATGTTAATCCTGCATGTCACATGTCATTTTAACACTCGTACATGATGAGCAAAGTGGCAGAGAAACCACACATATACTTGTCCTATGGGGTGAAAAGATGGAGCTACACACTGTATAAAATTGTTTTTTTAGAAAAAATTCATTGCCATTGATAATTTGTACAGATGAATGAATTCTGCATAAATCTGTATAAATTCGTATTACGTTTTTCATTCCTATATCATTCCTTCCAATAGTCTTGCCATGTACCAGTGAGTCATCACTCATCAGTTTGTAAACTATACCAACGTCAAACAAAATCCACAGCATTTTGCAGAAAATATGCATAGCTCTCCTGCTGCTGTACAAGTTTGCCATTTGAATTTTACTTTATCATGACATATTTGAAGCAAATCCATATTGTAGACAGGAAGTCCATGTAATGTGGCATGTCTGTGTGTATTTGAGTCGGCAGCGAGCATGTGTTTTGTTGCAGTTCTTCAGGCAGTGACCGGTCAACCCCCACTAAACGAAGGGAATCTTCAGGTGAGGACCGCTTTTCTAGCGAAGACTCAAGTTCAGAGTCGGGGGAGTTGAGTCCTGAGCCAGCTCACCGCGACCGCTCTCCGTCCGCATCAGAGGAAGACGAAGAACAGAGGACACGCCGGAAGAAGTTTGACAACGAGCGAGGAAATGATGATGCCGGCCGCAAGGTGGGGCTAGTGAAGTACGACGGCAGTGACATAGATAGTAGCGCTGGTCAAAAACATGACAACAGAAGGCAGAGTCGCAATGACAGATCAACAAGACATATCAAGGAGAGAACTAGTAATGAGAAAAGATGTGATAAAGAGCGAGATTCCAGCGCCGACAGATCGTTGAGTGGTGAACAAGACATTCGTGAACGTCACAGGAGTTATAACGGTGATGTCCAGTATGATAGAGATGACCGACGGCGTGTTGGGCGGTCTTGGAATGACCGGAACTATGACCGTCGGGACTCGCAGCGATACCGTGACAGTTACAATGATAGGGGACGCTTCGGGCGGGACAGTGGTGACGGCGTGTACCGTGGTCGATTCAGACCGGCTGACGACGATGATAATGAAGACGATGGTGGTCGTTATGGCCAGTATTCAGGGCGATTTCGCCCAGTGGATGACCGGCGGAACTATGATGATGATAGGGAGAGGAGGAGGGATTATAACCGGGGAAGATATGACGACGATGACCGGCGGAGAGACGACAATGTTCGGTGGCGGAGAGGGAGACGCGAGAACGGGGATTCATGGGGACGGCGGAGTAACGAGGAGGACGAAGAGAAAGAAAACAGAGATAGCTCGTCCAGGTAGGTCACTCGGTACATACACTTGTGTCTCGGTGTTTGAGGACAGAGATAACTCGTCCAGGTAGGTCACTCGGTACATACGCTTGTATCTTAGTGTTTGAGAACAGAGATGACTCGTCCAGGTAGGTCACTCGGTACATACGCTTGTATCTTAGTGTTTGAGAACAGAGATGACTCGTCCAGGTAGGTCACTCGGTACTTGTGTGTTTCTATGTGTGTGTGTTTTTTTTTCTTAGTAACAGTACTTTTATTTCTTCTTCCCCTCGGTCTCTTGTGGAATGGGGTGGACATTATCTGATCTGTCCCGCCCTCTGTGTGATATTATAATATGTATATATAATTTATAATATAAATATATTTTTTGTTTTCCATTGATGTTAGCATGCACGTACACACAAACATGTATTTGTAATGTTGCAGGAAACGCAGGCGCTCTCCATCTGTGCATGACAACGACAAGAACGGAGCAGACAAGAAGGAGGGCGGGGACGACCCGGACGACATGGTCAGCTTTCTGGCCGCGAAGAGGGCGAAGAAAGCAGACAACGGCAACATCATGACGCGTACGGGCGGGGCCTACATCCCCCCAGCGCGACTACGCATGATGCAGCAACAGATTGAGGACAAGACGAGTGCCGAGTACCAGCGTCTGTCGTGGGAGGCGCTCAAGAAGAGCATCATGGGACTTGTGAATAAGATCAACGTCGCGAACATCGCACACATCGTGCGGGAACTCTTCCAGGAGAACATTGTCCGTGGCAGGTGGGTGCTCACATTAGCATTGGGAAACCATAAATAAATAAATTAAATACATTTATATACTGGGGGATTGACACCAGATCATTCAGGATTGCTCTCGGGTGGTTGACATACATGTAATCATAATGTACAATTTTGTATTTGAAAAAGGAACATGTAACAAAATAAAATATGTTCGTGATAATATGATAAGCAACCTCGCTGTTCTTCTGATCCTGTTGTGCTATTTTGTGACTTCAGTTCAGTTTTGTCTACAAGGTCATTATTTACAATTTTTTTTCTACATGAGTGAGCACGTAATTTTAGATTGTATGTTTGGAATATGAGCAATATCACAAAAAATGTGTCATGGGCTAGGCACTTTGAAGTAACCGCAGAATGAGAATTGTGTTGACAACGATAGAAATAAGCCAGAATATTTACTTGTCCGCCAGACAAGTAAGTTTTGAAATCTACTTGTCCACCAAAATTTTCACTTGTCCGAGTGGTTGTCAAGGGGATTCGAAGCTTCGGAAAAACCATAAAAAAGTCTGTCTTATTTTTATGACAACAAGCACAATGTTCCTGCTGTTTCGTTGCATGTACATCTGAGTGACTTGTGATCAAAGACACAATTTGATTTAATCTTCAAATTTTGAAATTGCAAAATTATATTTGCAACTATTTGTTTCGGTCCATTATCATTACTATATATATATATATATTCATCACGAATATTAAAAGTAGACACGTTACATGATGTATACCAATATTTTAGTGATGCTGATATGAACACTTTTATTAATAACAAATAATTATTACAATGATAGGAATGAGACAATTGTTATCCTTGCTATTTGTTATAATGTTGCAAAAACTGTTTTTGTTTAATATGGTATATATATATAACACTGCTGTACAATTTTGGCATCAGTTTGTCATTGAAGATGGCACTCAACCATCAGGAACATGACCAATGCAAAGCCAGGAAATGTCACAAAAATCATAATAAACTATAATATAATCTGATATTATTTTGTTCAATCTCTATGAACTTCAACATTAACAAAGCTCTGTATTTTACAAACGAAGATAATATTCAATTGATCACGAGCAAACAAACGCATATTTTTACTAAATTTTATATTACCATTTCAATGATGTATAAACAGTTTTAACGGTGCCCGAATTACATCTACCAGGCGGAATATAATTTATAGATTTAGTTACGACGTAACGTCGCTGCCGTGCGCAGACCGCCGTAGTTGGCGGAAGCCGACATGTCAATGGCGGTTGGCACCCCTGCCGCTCGTCTTGCATAAAATTTGGCTTCGAAAACTCGCAATTTATGGTTAGAATAAATGTTACATAGACACAACACTTCTGAAATTTCATTAATATTCCGTTTATCAACCATCACCATAGATTTACCGGAGAGCCAGTTACAAGTGTTGAACATTTTTATCGATTTGGGACTGGATCGGCTAACAACGTTCGATGACTTGGAAGACTGCCGAGTCCGCGTGGGTTAGGCGTAATAATGGTTAAAACTATATAATAATTCAAATAACAGGTAGCGATACAAAGTCTGTTATTTCCAAAGTTCATCAAATGTGATCCGTGGGTGGAAGCAAGTTGTACATCGGCCAAACTGAACGATTCACGATTTTATGAAATACAGCCTCGATCAACGATGGCTGATGCCGAGTCTGTCCTATGCATGTGACAGAGCTAGGTCTGTGCGCTCAGCGGATGACCCTGTTAACGCAGGCACTAAACTCGGTCGAACGCTGAAGTACAACACACTGGTGGCGGAACGACAAGACGCCGACACACTAACAAGATTGCAACGTGTGCGATTGCTAGCGAACTTCATTTACGTTTGAATTTCCTCAAATAAAAAGTTTGCAATGTTGCATGCGTCACTATTTACTGTAAATTTTCACTTGTCCACCGGATAACCATGTAGAGTCACTTTACTTGTCCGGGCCAAAAATCAGTTGTCCCGGACAAACGGACAATGCTATTTCGAACGCTGGTTGATAGTAATCTGTTGTTGCAGAGGCTGGTTGGCCCGCTGTATCATCCAGGCGCAGGCATTGTCTCCCACCTTCACTCACGTCTACGCAGCCCTTGTGTCTGTCCTCAACACCAAGGTAAGTTATATGTCATCCAAGCCTCCTCTCTCACCTTCACTCATGTCTACGCAGCCCTTGTGTCTGTCCTCAACACCAAGGTAAGTTATACGTCATCTAGACCTCCTCTCTCACCTTCACTCACATATATGCAGCCCTTGAGTCTGTCCTCAACACCAAGGTAAGTCATCCAGACCTCCTCTCTCACCTTCACTCACATCTACACAGCCCTTGTGTCTGTCCTCTCAACACCAAGCTAAGTTATACGTTATATAAGATATCCTCTCTCACCTTCACTCACATCTACACAGCCCTTGAGTCTGTCCTCAAAACCAAGGTAAGTTATACGTAATTCAGACCTCTTCTCTCACCTTCACTCACATCTACACAGCCCTTCAGTCTGTCCTCTCAACACCAAGGTAAGTTATACGTTATCCAGACCTCCTCTCTCACCTTTACTCACATCTACACAGCCCTTGTGTCTGTCCTCAACACCAAGGTAAGTTCTACATCATCCAGACCTCTCACCTTCACTCACATCTATGCAGCCTTTGAGTCTATCCTCAACACCAAGGTAAGTTCTACATCATCCAGACCTCCTCTCTCACCTTCACTCATATCTACGCAGCCCTTGAGTCTGTCCTCAACACCAAGGTAAGTTATACATCATCCAGATCTCTCTCACCTTCACTCACATCTATGCAGCCCTTGAGTCTGTCCTCAACAGCAAGGTAAGTTATACATCATCCAGATCTCTCACCTTCACTCACATCTACGCAGCCTTTGAGTCTGTCCTCAACAGCAAGGTAAGTTCTACATCATCCAGACTTCCTCTCTCACCTTCACTCATATCTACACAGCCCATGAGTCTGTCCTCAACACCAAGGTAAGTTATACATCTTCCAGACCTCCTCTCTCACCTTCACTCATATCTACCAGCCCTTGTGTCTATCCTCAACACCAAGGTAAGTTCTACATCATCCAGACCTCTCTCACCTTCACTCATATCTACGCAGCCCTTGAGTCTGTTCTCAACACCAAGGTAAGTTCTACATCATCAGACCTGCTCTCTCACCTTCACTCATATCTATGCAGCCCTTGAGTCTGTCCTCAACACCAAGGTAAGTTCTACATCATCCAGACCTGCTCTCTCACCTTCACTCATATCTACGCAGCCCTTGAGTCTGTCCTCAACACCGAGGTAAATCTTCTACATCATCCTCATCTTCATCAGTATTCTAAATCTCTCATTTTACAAGTTTACCAAGTGATATTCTCCATGATGGTAATAAACCTTGAATTGGTTAGTCATAGAGTGGTAGGGCCATGTTACGCTCCAATAACACATACAGCTCGTCAGTTATGACATGCTTGTAAGGGCTTTAACCACACTTGCGTACTTTATTAAACAATAATATAAAGGCCATTGAGATAGCCACCGTGACCTGATTTGTAAAGTGACCATTTTAGAGGAACTCATTTCGTACACTACTGATTTAGACATTATTTTTGAGTGTTCTTAAGTGGCCATTATTTCGAGGTGACTGCTGTTCAGTAGTGTGTTACAAATGTAATACTTCTAACGTCAGTGTATATTGAGATTTCTTTCTCATCAAGCGTATATTTTATAGATGTTGGTCATGGCAATAAATTATCTGTGTCTGTTTCAGAGCAGTTATAGATGGTCCAGACATTGTTTTAATTAATTTATGTGGATGAACACTTATCCACTCTGTTTTTATTTGTTTTTGAAGTTTCGGAGACTGACGATGAACACACATGCACACATGCACCACACACACTGTGAAGTGCAATTATAAAGTAGTCCGTTTGTTTGCATACAGTAATAGTGTATCCTATATTGCTGACCGATTAGTTGCGCTATCAAATAACAAGCGTGTCTCTTTCTCCGAGTGCAGTTTCCACAGAATGGCGAGTTGATTCTGAAACGTCTGGTGATCCAGTTCCGCAAGGGCTTCAAGCGAAACGACAAACAGCTGTGTCTAACATCGCTACGCTTCATCGCACATCTGGTCAACCAACAAGTGGTAGGTGTCGAGGAACTCAATAATTATATCCAGTTGTGTCGGTGAGAATTGCATGCAGCTGTTGTTGCATGAGATGGTTGGAGTAGCTCACATAAGTAGACATGACCGCAGCCCACGTCCGGTTACTGGAGCTACTCTGACAGCTGTTGAGTGTCGTTGCAGATGCATATTGCATAAGTACCATTTGATATATACATTTCACATGCCTAATAGTTTTTCATGGTGTAAAGAAATAGTATGGCCGTAATTAAATGTGTGCAATTATGAAATCATGATAAGTACACCCCTGTGTGGAACAGAGCTGATAATAACAGTGATTGCATGTAACCATTTTTATGTCCAGCTACTTTCTGTCACAGTGGTTGTTTTTCATAAGCGATGACAGTTTTTCACCTCCGGCTGACTGATATAAATTTATTGGTGTGATTACCAAGTTCTTACACCTCGATGGTAATTACATCTATATTGTATAACAAAAAATTTCCTTTCTGTGATATGTACAATATCACTGTAATTTTGTAAGAATACATATGTATATCTTGTCAGAGCTACCTAATGAGTGATTTAGTGATGTTCTAATTACTTTCTCTAGGCACATGAGATCCTGGCCCTGGAGGGGTTGACTTTACTTCTGGAGAATCCAACGGATGATTCAGTCGAAGTCTCAATCGGCTTCCTCAAGGAGTGTGGGCAGAAACTCTGTGAAGTCACTCCAAAGGGTGTCCATGGTAGGTGAAAACAATGAGTACAAGGGGGGTTTTTGTTCTCTATTAGATACGGTTATGTAATTCTGATTTTGAATTAACGGCTCACAAGTCCAATGAAAAACTGTTGATTTGAATACATTTACACCATTGTACTTAAAATAATCATAGCTTATAAAAATATTAGTAAAATGAGCCCCAGTTTATAAAGCATTGTTATTTTGATAATTAATATCTAATACAAGCATTTACGTTAACATGTTCACATATGAGATGACATATTATTGAATACATCATGATCATCTGTACAAACTAGAAAGTGTTTTTCAGCAATCTTCAACCGCCTTCGAACCATCCTACACGAGGGCCAGATTGAACAGCGCACTCAGTACATGGTCGAAGTGATGTTTGCCATCAGGAAAGACGGCTTCAAAGTGAGTCCCGGCAGTCACACGAATGTAGTGTCATTTCCCTTATCTACATATAACCAAGCTAGCATATGCTAGGAACGTTTGTTGAGCTATGTCTCCAGTACGCTTTACGTTTGGGTGCCAAACTTTCAGGGGTTAACCTATCGTTTCAAGTAGGAATGTAGGATCCATAACAGTTCACCCCACAATTACCCTTTTTATGAACAGTCAAGTTACGGTTGTTTCGAATAACATAAACCGTTCTGAGCAGATCACTGAATGGTTTACACAGCTTGGAAGTTGGATCGGCTGTAGAAAACATTCCTAACATTGTGAACAACTATTTAAATCTACGTAATGACAGGTGTCCAGTATGAGTGCTTTGTGAAACCATCCACTGTGTCAGTGTGTCTATGTATGTAACTGCCTCCATCCCATGAGCCTGACAGACAGTGACTTAGACTTGGCAGCTCCCGCGTTTATAGATGCATGGGGCAGTCAAAGCACGCCATCCAGATCTGTCACTTGCTAGTGTTCTGACATCGCTCCAACTTTTGTTGACCAGTTGCAGGTCACGGTCGATTGTTTGGAGTTAGTTCATTCTTGGTCGTCCCCTGTTTCTCTGGCCAGCTGGTAACCACCACAGCGCTTGTTGGGTCGTCTAGTAGGTGGGAGCCTTGTGACATGGCCAGCCAGCTCATTCGTCTTCTGCAGATAGCAGATGATGCCAGAGGTTATCCTGATCATATCCGGAAATTTATATTCATCACATGGTCGCTCCAGTGTGTGCCCAAGATCTTTCGCAGGCATTTAGTGTCGAATGCATCAATTTTGTTTTCTTGGCTTGTTTTTAGTTGCCATGTTTCACATCCGTATAGGAAGGTCGGTATAGCGTTTGAGTTATAAAACCAGAGTTTAGATTTCAAGGTAAATTTCTTGTTGTTCCAAATTTTCCTCAGCTGGTTGAAGGCTGCTGACGCTTTCCCCACTCTGCAGTTTAGTTCATGATCAATGATTCTTTGGATGTTGATGGAGCTGCCAATGTGGGTGAAGTTTTTGACTGTTTCTACTTTTTTCTGGTTGATCGAAACATCTATGGGTGGTTGGTGCTCTCCTGTCAGCATGTTTTTTGTCTTCTTTTCACTGATGACAAGTCCCCAGCCATTAGTGTATTTGCTGACTGATTCCACGAGACGTCGTAGGCCCTGAGTGGTGTCTGACAGGGCAGCAATGTCATCAGCAACAGTGAGAATGCCACTAAAGACAGTGTTCTCTGGTAATGTTTCTGGAAAGCAGTGTAGTTGGTGTGATTGTGTTGTGGTGACTATGGTGTCGATGTCTCCAGGCCCACCCGGCAGTGGTAGAGGACCTGGACCTGGTGGAGGAGGAAGATCAGTTCACTCACATGCTCACTCTGGAGGACGCCGTCGACTCAGAGGACATCCTCAGTAAGTCTCGCTTCTCACGCTGTGCTTGCTAGACAGTCACAATTAACACACAAATAACTAAGTTTGGAACATTAGTTATGGATTAATACACAGTATATTGATGTCGCAAGAGAGCCAGATAGCTGTCATGAGTGCTGTTGACATGTGGCTGACTCATTCTGAGAAGCAAATTTTGCAAGTATCATTGTGCAGTCCAGCTAACACCGGGTGCACGATGACTTTAACTGACAGGTAGTCCGTCGGACAGCCATGGCTGACTCAGAAACAACTAGTCCTGATATTGTTTTACTAGTCCTTAAAATAAATGTGCCGGGTATCACCATACTGTTGTATCATATATATGTGACAGTTGTGGCAGATAGTGAAACTGAAAGTGGCTTTATTTAATCAAGAAAACTATCCCTTTCTCATTTCACTTAAATGTTCAACTAAATGTGTCGTTAATAGAAACAAATACATGTGATTTCGAAGATCCAATTACAAAATCATCAGAAGAAATAACTAGTTTAATCAGGGACAGTAAATGACAGTGGTGGACAAAGCGAATTCTGCAGAATTTGAAGCCTGACGCCAATGTTTCATAAGCATTTCCTAATTTTCCTTTCCCGAAGCCGACGACTGAACAATCAGTAATATTGCTGGTGTTTGATAACTTACTAAAATAATCACCCGAAGTGAGAATAACGCATCTACGATGGGATAGCATGTAACTATATCTGTAACTCGTGCATGTATGTTTGTCCACGTCGCTCGTCACTCATGGTCACTAGGTGGCACTACCTATCCTAACCGGATGTAAACAGCCACCATTTACATTCTCCGCGTTCTGCAGTTTCCTATACGACAGTCGTAGGGAATATTTAGCTGCGTGTAATAAAATGCTACCTTATAGTCTTATTTTGTTTTGTTCCATCACAACACCCAATTAGCATGTACACAGCGTAAATTAATTCACGTAATCACAATTAGTCAGATGGGATTGCTCCTCCTCTCCGGTCACTAAAACTACTCATCCGACACGATCGGACCAGCCTTATTTCGCAGCCTGCTGGCATTTGTTAGTGAACATTATAGATAAGTATTCATCGAACAGGACGGTTCTTAAAACATACAGTGACATTGTATTCAATATGGATAGTAGCAGATTGACTGCTCTCACCTTACTAGATCTATCAGCTGCTTTTGATACACTACATCACGGCAGTCTTTTACATCGCCTTCATAGACATTTTGGGAATTCTCGCACAGCTCTTCAGTGGTTTAGTTCACATTTTTCAGTCCGATACCAAAGCACTAATATATCTGGTTAACTGTCTTGTCCAGAATATCTTCCATTTGGTGTCCTACAGGGTTCTGTCCTTGGCCCTGTTCCGTTTAGTTTATACACTACATCCCTTAGTCGTGTCATAACTAATCATAACATAAATCATCACTTGTATGCTGACGACACACAGGTGTATATATCACTTTCACCAACTGATGCACAGACATATCTATCAACTTTAAATGACTGTCTCAGTGACATCTTTCTGTGGATGGAAGCAAGTAAATTAAAGCTAAATCCAGATAAAACTGATCTAATTATTATTGGCACAAAACAACAAATTAAATAGCTTGGTAATTATATTATCTTTGACAGTGATTTCAGATTTCCATTGAAATCAGCGCCATTTGTCTTTATCTACTGCTAAGACAATATTCGTATCTCTAATTAGAGGTCGCCTTGACTACTGCAACTCACTCCTAAACAAAGTTTTTTTAGTAAAGTTCGTTGTAGTAGAGGTTTGAGCTATGTAATTGTATTAATACAAAGGTAATAAAGGTACAGACGCATATGGAAATAAACTGTCTGCTGTTACTATACTGTTTGTGGTTTGCTGTCATGATCTGTTTTACTTTTAGACGTGTTCAAGGTTGATCCGGAATACCAGGAAAACGAAGAGAAATACAAAGTGCTCAAAAGAGGTAAGTTGGGATAAATACTACAATTTGAGAATAATGTTATGCATGAAACATGGCCTTGCCTGAAACTACCTATGTTGAGTATCAATCTATTTCTTCAGTATCAACTATATCTTCAACAAATTATTTCTCTGTAATACACAGTTATACTAATAGTGTTAATTACTTAAAGACATGTTTATTTACATTTTTTTAATTAAAATTAATCTATTTGTAAGTAATAGCATTCTTACATTTAATAAAGTAAAACCAAGGACACAGATGTAGTCAGGTATGATTAGCAGCTGTTACAGCCATATTTTTAAAATGTGCTGCAGATATTTTGGAAGAGAACAGTTCAGACTCGGATGAAGATGGGAGCGGCTCGGAGGGATCTGGGAGCAGCAGCGATGGGGATGAGGAGGAGGAAGGTAGGGACTGGGAGATGGGAGACTCAACAGCCTACAGGGCTAAACACTGTCGGGAGAAACCTGCTCGATATGATTGTATTTGTGTGGAGGCTTTTTGTTTTGTTTTTGTCTCTTAAATAACATATACATTTTTTTGGTTGTGTGGAAACCTGTCAACAGCTACATGTTGCAGTCAACTTGTCCCGGTTTGTGTGAATTTGGGAGCATTTTTAAGCATGTCATTGTACTGACTGTAGTTTATTGTATTGCTTATAGATTGGCAAGTCGGCTTAATCACACTCGGTTGCAGTGTTGTTAACTTAGTCAACCTTTCAGTAAAACAAGATTACTTCAGTTGCACAAATAGAAAATAACCTAGCAGTGTTATGAGAACAGAAACCTTCACAGACTGTGCTGTAAGCGATGTGATATCTGATGACTAGCAGTGTTATGAGAACAGAAACCTTCACAGACAGTGTGCTGTAAGCGATGTGATATCTGATGACTAGCAGTGTTATGAGAACAGAAACCTTCACAGACAGTGCTGTAAGCGATGTGATATCTGATGACTAGCAGTGTTATGAGAACAGAAACCTTCACAGACAGTGCTGTAAGCGATGTGATATCTGATGACTAGCAGTGTTATGAGAACAGAAACCTTCACAGACAGTGTGCTGTAAGCGATGTGATATCTGATGACTAGCAGTGTTATGAGAACAGAAACCTTCACGGACAGTGCTGTAAGCGATGTGACATCTGATGACTAGCAGTGTTATGAGAACAGAAACCTTCACAGACAGTGTGCTGTAAGCGATGTGATATCTGATGACTAGCAGTGTTATGAGAACAGAAACCTTCACAGACAGTGTGCAGTAAGCGATGTGATATCTGATGACTAGCAGTGTTATGAGAACAGAAACCTTCACAGACAGTGTGCTGTAAGCGATGTGATATCTGATGACTAGCAGTGTTATGAGAACAGAAACCTTCACAGACAGTGCTGTAAGCGATGTGATATCTGATGACTAGCAGTGTTATGAGAACAGAACCTTCACAGACAGTGCTGTAAGCTATGTGATATCTGATGACTAGCAGTGCGTTATGAGAACAGAAACCTTCACAGACAGTGCTGTGTTTATGTGACATCTGATGACTAGCAGTGTTATGAGAACAGAAACCTTCAAGACAGTGTGCTGTGTTTATGTGATATCTGATGACTAGCAGCAGGAGGAAACAGAAACCTCACAGACAGCAGCTGTGTTTGGCGTGATATCTGATGAATAGCAGTGTTAAGGAGAACAGAAACCTTCACAGACAGTGCGCTGTGTTTATGATATCTGGATGACTAGCAGTGTTATGAGAACAGAAACCTTCACAGACAGTGCTGTAAGCTTATGTGGATATCTGATGACCAGCAGTGCTTAAGGAGAACAGAAACCTTCACAGACAGCTGTGTTTGGCGTGATGGTCTGATGACTAGCAGTGTTAAGGAGAACAGAAACCTCTACATTAAAGTGTGCTGTGTTTATGTGTTATCTGATGACTAGCAGTGTTATGAGAACAGAAACCTTCACAGACAGTGTGCTGTAAGAGATGTGATATCTGATGACTAGCAGTGTTATGAGAACAGAAACCTTCACAGACGAGTGTGCTGTAAGCGATGTGATATCTGATGACTAGCAGTGTTATGAGAACAGAAACCTTCACAGACAGTGTGCTGTAAGCGATGTGATATCTGATGACTAGCAGTGTTATGAGAACAGAAACCTTCACAGACAGTGTGCTGTAAGCGATGTGATATCTGATGACTAGCAGTGTTATGAGAACAGAAACCTTCACAGACAGTGTGCTGTAAGCGATGTGATATCTGATGACTAGCAGTGTTATGAGAACAGAAACCTTCACAGACAGTGCTGTAAGCGATGTGATATCTGATGACTAGCAGTGTTATGAGAACAGAAACCTTCACAGACAGTGTGCTGTAAGCGATGTGATATCTGATGACTAGCAGTGTTATGAGAACAGAAACCTTCACAGACAGTGTGCTGTAAGCGATGTGATATCTGATGACTAGCAGTGTTATGAGAACAGAAACCTTCACAGACAGTGTGCTGTAAGCGATGTGATATCTGATGACTAGCAGTGTTATGAGAACAGAAACCTTCACAGACAGTGTGCTGTAAGCGATGTGATATCTGATGACTAGCAGTGTTATGAGAACAGAAACCTTCACAGACAGTGCTGTAAGCGATGTGATATCTGATGACTAGCAGTGTTATGAGAACAGAAACCTTCACAGACAGTGTGCTGTAAGCGATGTGATATCTGATGACTAGCAGTGTTATGAGAACAGAAACCTTCACAGACAGTGCTGTAAGCGATGTGATATCTGATGACTAGCAGTGTTATGAGAACAGAAACCTTCACAGACAGTGTGCTGTAAGCGATGTGATATCTGATGACTAGCAGTGTTATGAGAACAGAAACCTTCACAGACAGTGTGCTGTAAGCGATGTGATATCTGATGACTAGCAGTGTTATGAGAACAGAAACCTTCACAGACAGTGTGCTGTAAGCGATGTGATATCTGATGACTAGCAGTGTTATGAGAACAGAAACCTTCACAGACAGTGCTGTAAGCGATGTGATATCTGATGACTAGCAGTGTTATGAGAACAGAAACCTTCACAGACAGTGTGCTGTAAGCGATGTGATATCTGATGACTAGCAGTGTTATGAGAACAGAAACCTTCACAGACAGTGCTGTAAGCGATGTGATATCTGATGACTAGCAGTGTTATGAGAACAGAAACCTTCACAGACAGTGTGCTGTAAGCGATGTGATATCTGATGACTAGCAGTGTTATGAGAACAGAAACCTTCACAGACAGTGCTGTAAGCGATGTGATATCTGATGACTAGCAGTGTTATGAGAACAGAAACCTTCACAGACAGTGTGCTGTAAGCGATGTGATATCTGATGACTAGCAGTGTTATGAGAACAGAAACCTTCACAGACAGTGCTGTAAGCGATGTGATATCTGATGACTAGTTGTGTGATATTATAGTAACAGCAAACAGCAGGAACTCTAACATTTGATATAAAACGACATTGTTGTGAACTTTACGTGGACAACTGCCATAGTTACATCTCTACTTGGAGAATAAACAGTAGGAAGCGACTGGTTGTTACTGGACTTCATTGGTTTGTTTTGGAACTTTTCCAGAGACAAACAAGCACATGATTGTCGACACGACAGAGACAAACCTAGTGGCACTGAGACGAACTATCTACTTGACAATACATAGCAGTCTCGACTTCGAGGAATGTGCCCACAAACTGCTGAAGCTGGAGTTTAAGCCAGGCCAGGAGGTGGAACTGTGCAACATGATCCTTGACTGCTGCGCTCAGCAGAGAACGTATGAGAAGTTCTTTGGTCTCCTTGCACAGGTGAGACCGGCTACAGTAATAATAACAACATTTGTATAGCGCCATAAATGAGGACAAATCCATTTGGAGGCAATTAAAATAAATTGTTCATATAAATGTATCTTAAGTATCTCCAAATGGATTTATCCACATTTGTCTGTCTCCAGTCTCCTCCGTCCCTCATAGCCATTTACAACTCTACTGACTCCAACCATCTGTCTCCAGACTCCTCTGCCTCTCATTGCCATTTACAGCTCTACTGACTCCAACCATCTGTCTCCAGACTCCTCTGTCCCTCATTGCCATTTACAACTCTACTGACTCCAACCATCTGTCTCCAGACTCCTCTGTCCCTCATTGCCATTTACAACTCTACTGACTCCAACCATCTGTCTCCAGACTCCTCTGTCCCTCATTGCCATTTACAACTCTACTGACTCCAACCATCTGTCTCCAGACTCCTCTGTCCCTCATTGCCATTTACAACTCTACTGACTCCAACCATCTGTCTCCAGACTCCTCTGTCTCTCATTGCCATTTACAACTCTACTGACTCCAACCATCTGTCTCCAGACTCCTCTGTCCCTCATTGCCATTTACAACTCTACTGACTCCAACCATCTGTCTCCAGACTCCTCTGTCCCTCATTGCCATTTACAACTCTACTGACTCCAACCATCTGTCTCCAGACTCCTCTGTCTCTCATTGCCATTTACAACTCTACTGACTCCAACCATCTGTCTCCAGACTCCTCTGTCCCTCATTGCCATTTACAACTCTACTGACTCCAACCATCTGTCTCCAGACTCCCCTGTCCCTCATTGCCATTTACAACTCTACTGACTCCAACCATCTGTCTCCAGACTCCTCTGTCTCTCATTGCCATTTACAACTCTACTGACTCCAACCATCTGTCTCCAGACTCCTCTGTCTCTCATTGCCATTTACAACTCTACTGACTCCAACCATCTGTCTCCAGACTCCTCTGTCTCTCATTGCCATTTACAACTCTACTGACTCCAACCATCTGTCTCCAGACTCCTCTGTCCCTCATTGCCATTTACAACTCTACTGACTCCAACCATCTGTCTCCAGACTCCTCTGTCCCTCATTGCCATTTACAACTCTACTGACTCCAACCATCTGTCTCCAGACTCCTCTGTCCCTCATTGCCATTTACAACTCTACTGACTCCAACCATCTGTCTCCAGACTCCTCTGTCTCTCATTGCCATTTACAACTCTACTGACTCCAACCATCTGTCTCCAGACTCCTCTGTCCCGCATTGCTACTTGCAACCCTACTGGCTGCAGCTGGACATTCTCTTTCGGGCTTTCCATGCCCTGGTTGCCAGAGGATGGTTGTAGTCCTTGTGTCTGTGGCAATGTTCAGCAACCTACTGTGTTTTTTAAAGAAACTACAGGATGAAGGACCATGCTACCAAGGCCAAACAAAATCACAGTTGTAGCACCCACTCGGTGAAGTACCATCTATAAATGTTAAAAACAATAACTGCACCAATTCACAACCAACAACAAGAGTACTGTATGTCGGAAAACATTGACATTAAGGTTTTGAGTCCACTGGCACAGGGGGGCAGTAGATTTGAAAAGTTACTGGCCCGCCTGTGAAAGTTACTGGCCTGGATTTTGTGTTACCGTCAAAAATACGCTGATACTGAGGTGCAAAACATTATTAGTCTTTTTTAGTCCTTTGGCCGAAGGTCCAAGGGACTATTGCCATCACTCTGCGCTGTCCTCCGTCCGCCGTCCTCCGTCCGCCGTTAGCTGCCGTATCAGAAACCGTTCAGCAACTTTTTCTCTAATTTTGCATAGACATATCTTAGGGCACTGCCACTATACACGAGAAATCTGTATTTGATTGAATCATTTTAAGGGCTCCCTAGGGCCTCCAAGGACCCCAAAACTGGTAAAAATGTAACATTTGGCTTATTTTTTCAAAAACTGTTACTTTTTTTAAAATTGTGCATAGATGTATCTTAGGGTGCTGCCACTATATACAAGAAATTTTTATTTGATTGAATCATTCTAAGGGCACCTAAGGGGCCCCCAAAGTGCAAACGTTTTACATTATCTAGTGATGTGGTTTTGAGAAGGGCCCTTGAGACCACCCCCAACAGTAGATTTTGTTTAATGTGCCACAAAGTCAACACCATGACTAAACTATGCAGCTTAGTGCTACTGTTCCATTGAGACCTTGACTAATCTTTAATTGGTCACAACGCCCAGGCAGAGTAGACACACTTGACCCCTGTTAGACTGAACAGTTTTTATCTTCAAAACAATTGATTTTCTATAATTGCAAGTTGTGTTTATTTTGATGTTCATTTAATTATTAAAAAATGGTGTTACTGTGATGTCTATTGGTTAAAGATGTATTGTTAGTAGAAACCTGTAGGTGACAAACATAGAAAATTAGTATTCTGGACAACTATAGAGTGAAATATCCTACACTTTATTGATATAAAATGCATTCTACTGTTCTGTTTATGCTTGCCATGCCTTGTGTAGACATGGTACTGTGTAAATCAATTGTATCAATATAGACTATTAATTACAGATTCACAATATAGTTGACACCTGAAACAACCAAATGTCAACCATTAGAAGAGTTGACATAGTTCCGCTATACACAAGCAAGAAATCTGTATTTGATTGAATCATTCTAGTGTCATCAGCATATAGTAGAACATACATTTTCATCGTCATCCCTAAGGTTGTTGTAAATTTCACCAGCTGCCATGTCAAGTCCGTTATAATTGTGACTAACAGTGTTCAAAATTATTCAGGTAAATAGCAAATAACAAAGGACACAAGTTTTCTCCTTGCCATACCTATACATCACATGAGAAGAAGGCTGACACAGCCTGGCCTTGATTTATACATGATTTAGCATTTTTGTATATGTTGTATACAACTTTCAACACAATACCATTAATACCGCATGAAATTATCTTAGACCACAGGGAGGACCGGTCTACTAAATCAAATGCTTTCTTATAATCGATGAAGGCACAATATTGTAATATTGTTCAAGTGTGTACTCGGATGCATATATACAGTATTTGCCAAGTTTAAATAAAGTGTGGCCAGTGTGACGACAGCTAGTCAGTCGGTAGTTGAGTTGACGCTGCTTTCATGTACAGGTCATTCAAGGCATTAGACTATTTCACGGTTCATTCGCTAGGTGGCACCACCCAAAATAGGTGGCCTTCATCTTACCCTGGCTGATGCAGCGTTACATTTGGTTTCTGTCACTTTAGCCACTAGTTAAATTTGGATTTAAGCTTTATTCCTTTCATATATCTAGAGAAAAAAAGCGTGCATAATTATAAAGTCGAGGCAGCTTCCAACCACCGTACAAAGTGTGTCCAAGGAACGCGGCAGTGGACGCGGCGGGACTTAAAAAATGGCGTCTCTCGTCACAACAACCTGCGCTGCTGGTGGTTAGAAAATTTATTCAATAGCTTTGCATGCCATCGTCCGCATGATAAGTGTTGGAGTTTGGACTCATTATTGATCAAAATTAATATCTACGTTATGTTTACAATGTCCTATAACTGTGTCTGGTCTAAGAATGCTGGCGAACTGCATCTGATAACCGATGCGGTCGTGCCGTGACCGCCGCTTCGTCTCGACGGCGTTCGAGAACTGGAAACCAGTGGTCTGCCGGGCCAGTAAAATGTAAGAACTGGTGGCCCGACAGCTTCAAAAAAGGAGCCGGGCAATCGGGCCAGTGTTAATGTCGAGGCCTGTTTAATGGAGAAATGGGTAGAATCATGATGATGAACGACCCGGTGTTCAAAAGAACAAGGACAATGCAGTCTGTCTGTCATCTGTTTCAGCGGTTCTGTATGCTGGAGAAGAAGTATGTGCTGCCCTTCCAGCAGATGTTCCAGGAACAGTACGACACCATTCACCAGCTCGAGACCAACAAACTCAGGAATGTTGCCAAATTCTTCGCCCATCTCCTCTACACTGACGCCATCTTGTGGGAGGTTAGTCATGAACAGCTTTCACCTTTGTTTTATTACTTTCTTAATCCTGTTTATAATTTAGTTATAAATTAATATTGCGTTATTCAGCTAGTAGCTTCAGTGATCACTAGAAACAATTAACTTGAATTTTTATTAACTATCAAAGTCAATAAAATACTAGATTTATCTTATTTAAAAAAAACCATAATAATTCTCCGTGAACGCAGTGCTCCCCATGTCATGGTTTCCTGTCTTACAGGTACTGAGGATAATTCGGTTGAACGAGGACGATACAACGTCATCAAGTCGTATCTTCATCAAAATCCTCTTCCAGGAACTGTCAGAGTATCTTGGACTGGCCAAGCTCAACGACCGACTGAAGGACTTGTGAGTTATTAAGTCGGTTGTTCAATACACAGCACACAAAACTATATAAAGATTTGGCACATCACATGCAAAATACTTGTAATGCGTTTTTCTCAAACATACATTTTTCATGATAATTATTATTAGGAAATGTTTCTGTTAATGGGTCATAAACCAACAAATTATTATTTTGAGATGACAATTTAGAAAAAATTATGGGGAAAAACAGTTGTATATTTTGAAAAAAAAATCTAGCCATATGCAGGATGATGTATACATGCTGCAAAGCAATTTTCGATTAATTTAATCAACCCATTTCAGAGACGTATACACTTGGGTGTGTCTGGCCATGCAGGCACTTTGACAACTGTAATCCACACAATGTAACTTATTGGATGCTGCAAAACAAGCATCCCTTTGAAGTACTAACCCACGACCTAAGTGCCGACAGGAGTTACAGTGTAGCAACATTATGTTGAAACAAAATATATCTACATTTGATGATTAAATTAGTAACTTCCTGGATTCCAAGGCACCGTGAATGGGCTTGTCACTGTATATACTCCAGAGAAAGGTTTGATTGGCAACCTTGTGGTGCGGGTCATTACATTTTTGTTAGGTAGGCAGCCCTGGCAACACCCATTAAACAAATTCCCACAGTTTCTACTTAATTATTGATATTCCCTGAGATTCAGCTTTCTTAGTTAAAAAATTAATTAAAAAAATCCAAGCAGCCAGGTGTATCTTTACTGAAGTACATGTACCTAACATTTTGTGGAACCACTGTCAGTTGCTGTTGTGTTACAGGACCCTGCAGCCGTTCTTTGAGGGTCTGATGCCACGAGACAACCCACGCGACACTCGCTTCGCCATCAACTTCTTCACTTCCATTGGGCTCGGTGGACTCACGTGAGTGACAACAGCACATCAGTTTGAAGTGCCAGAAACTGTTTAGCAATATGTATGGGTTTGGTCATCACCAAGTATAATGAGGAAGTCAATCGGTACAATGGCACCATCTGTTGTGTGGAACTGATATTGAAGCTATTGTGGATAACGGAAACGGACAGTACTGTGGATAATGTCTTGGCGACCATGTCACAGCAGTCGAATCGAGTAGCTAGCGGCTCTGCACTTGGAAGACATTTTGGATTGGTGAAAATCGGAAATCTTGCACCGTCTACTGGTGGGGGTAGATTGTGGTTTGAACCAAAGAAAAACATGCGTTTTTTGACTTTGTGAACTTATGACACTGTTCCTTGTTGGGCACCCAGCACTGCGCATAGAGGCCAGTAGTCACGGGTCTAAAGCTCTAATTTAGGATGAGGGACTTGTAGTTTAGCACGTTGGAAGCTAGTCACCGGCTTTTGGTTGTTTTTATCAACACCCATTCTCCGTAGCCATTTCTCTTGATGTCACTAAGGCATACGTAACAATATTCAGATCACTATCTTTAAAATCGTCTATCATTATACCTTCTTTAGCAGTCTTAGTTATTACTACATCATTTCACACATGAAACTGCTCGACTAGTAAGTAGTATTTTACTCATTTTATTAGTAAAAAAGTTAATGGAAATATACGCTATAGGACAAATTACCTGCTAAGTTATTCATGTAGATACAGAGTGATTAATCCCCCTGTCTGCCTTCTGCAGGGATGAGTTGCGAGCCCACCTGAAGACGATGCCGAAGCCAACGACAGAGAAACCAGCTGAGGTGGTGTCAGAGAGCTCTGACTCTAGTGACTCCGAGTCAGAGTCCTCCAGTGACAGCAGCAGCTCTAGCAGCGAATCCTCCTCAGAATCTTCCTCATCCACATCAGACTTGGGTAAGATCGCTGTATTTATAGTCAATACTGGGGTGCATCTTTCCAGGACATAGACTCCTCGTGAAATGTTGTATCTGAGTAACTTGTATCTTAAGAAAATTACCCATCAAATTTCTATCAATTTATGTGACGGTAACCATCATAACCAGATAATCACGTTATGTGACAGTAACCATCGTAACCAGATAATCACTGTATGTGACAGTAACCTTTGTAACCAGATAATCACTTTATGTGACAGTAACCATCGTAACCAGATAATCACTTTATGTGACAGTAACCATCGTAACCAGATAATCACTGTGTGACAGTAACCATTGTAACCAGATAATCACTTTATCTGACAGTAACCATCATAACCAGATAATCATAGAAATGCTGATGGGGTGGGGGTTTGTGGAATGTCCCCTACAAAATTTAAATTAAATATTTCCATTGAAAAATATTCGAATTAATAATATAAATTATATCAAAGCTATGCAGTAGAGTAGTTTGGCTAAATAAAGAGTAATACTTTTGGTAAAGATGATTTTTAATATTTGTTTATAAAAAGTTAAGATAGTATTAAAAATGTGTTAATATGAGCACAGGTGTATTTGCAAGGTTCTAATTGTCGACAAGTTGGTGTTTCTGTAGTAGGTTAGGGTGGGTGTCGTATAAGGTTCACCGCAGTCATGGTTAGGGTGCAGTGGTGTTTGGTGTCCTCAAAATCTGCCACTGTAACATCTGGTGCCATGGCAGAAAATGTCACATTTGTAACTAAAGTAGATTTGTTTACAACCAACTAATAAATGTTTAATACTTGTTATTGCAAGTGTTCGGTTCTCTCTCATTAATTTACCAAATAGTCACGTTAATTCTGGAGTGTTTTCTGTTCTCAGTTTATAATGCAAGCCAAAAATTATTGTTGCCCTTTCAGATTCTGATGCTTCGTCATCATTGTCGTCGTCATCATCAGCAACAGCATCACCAGCTCGTCAAAAAGGCAGCAACCACAAAATGCATCATAAAAAGAAGTACCGCCATGAAAAAGCGAACTTGGCTCGCCAGAAAGTGGAAAAAGAACCGAGTCATCGAAGGCGGGATGAACGGATGAAGAGAAATACTGAACGGATGGACAAGGAACGGGGGCACAAACACAGAAGGGAAGAAAGGGTGGAGAAGGAAAGGGGGGCAGGAGACAGGAGGGAAGAACGCATGGAAAAAGAAAGGGTGGGCAAACATAGACAGGATAAACGGATGGACAAACAAAGGGTGATAGAGGATAGAAGGGAGGAACGGATGGACAGAAGGGAGGAACGGATGGATGATGACTCGGAGGGAGATGAACGGAGACGGAGGCGAGCTCCGAGATCCCCGCGGGACGAGTCGAGGGAACATCGACACAGATGCGACGGAGAAACAAGGGAACGACGCAGACACAGGGAGCGTGACAGGCAATGATCTCCGTCGTCTGGAGCTGTTCATAGTTAGACATACAGTGTTGCATCTTGCATGTAGTGTTCCAGATTACGTAACTTTGCCAAAACGTCGATCATCATGCATTTAATGGTGCGTCCATGATGCTACGTTTTTCACTCCTCAGTCCAGACGAGGAAGTATGGCAGACTGGGCATTTATAGAGGAACTGTCGTATGAGGTGTAGATGTGTGCTCGTCTTTTGCAGTCTGCTCATGTTGTAGATATCAGTGACTGAACCATAGCATGTTATTTACACATGCTTACAAATGCATCTCTAGCTTCATGATTTTTTATTTACTTTTTTGAAATCTCAAGGGATGCATTGATATTGACGGAGATCAGAAGGTTGGTAGTATAATTTGGGGCCCATTACCCACCTGTGATATAATGTGGTGATTCCTAAGATTTAGATGCACCTGTAGCTATTTTGGACATATAAATTCTGAGTTTGCATAATTTGGAGAGACCGTTTTGAATGTGTGATGTTCCTATACCTCCAAGAAGCAGGGAAATCAAGAGGGATAGTGCGGTCACACTCTGTTCCAATCAGTTGACATAATTATTATGAATTTAGCATAACAAACCTGATGCTTGTAATTATTGTGGAATTCCAACACTTCCACCATAAATAAACGAAGCATTATGACCAAATCCGAGTTAAATGTGCCCTTATAGTCAACATGGCAAATAGTGACTATAAAATTTTAACTTTCCACCTAATACAGTGGCACTTGTCAGTTTATTCAAATACAATATCTAATGTTGAACACTCCACTTTCTGTCCACATGATATCCAATGTTCAGGTTTTTTTGTTTAGTAAGGTCCTATTGTTACTTATTTTCATAGATATCTGCAATTTGTTTATATAAAATTATCAGACATGTTTGGGTCCAGCATTCCTGATTGAAGAATGTAATGTGACATAGTATACAGTGATACTGTAATTAAACAGATGTAAACCAAGCTGCACTCTGTTATTACTGGTTTGCATACTGTATATTTTGCACGGCTTTCAAAGTCGATTAATATCCACAAGTCAACTGATGTCAACAAGTCCTTGTTTATTTTTGTTTTATTAATGAATTTACATAGAAATAGAACTGAAGATGAAAATTAGCAGATTTTTGTGGACATGTAATGGTATTAAATACATCTACAGTGACTGTAACAGTCGATTCAGACTGCAACCCCGACATAGTATTTTCACCTCACACCAAGGAAAACAATCCTTAGCCAATCCCTTGTCTTGCTTTATGTGTCAGGTGTTGGCTGCTTACCCTCGGGCTGTTCAATGAGTGATACATTCCCCTCTCTGTCCATTCTCTCAAGTCCTACTATGCTACCCCTGACACATCTTACGCCATGTGTGCAAGTTCACTCAATCAGTTGTTCTTCGCCCCACTTGCTGTCATTGGTCTTGACGGTGGGAACCAGGAACACCTGCTGACCAATTCCAGGATATTACTCATCCGACCATTCTCTCTGTTTATCCATCATGGCGTAAACCAATCATATTACACATTCAGATGTTTATATTTTAGGCGGGGATGAATCCATGTTTCAATAGGTTGAGCAGCCCCTGGCATGTTAGGATGTCCTTCAGTCACTTAGACTAGACACAGGTGCCTAGTAGATTGTTCTCCAGAACTGTTATTCGTGTGGTCACGTTGGTTCCAGAAGACTCAGCATGTGCTTCTCAATCACGTGTTGCACTGGAAAATCAAACATAACATAATGAATTGGTGTAAATCAAAAGAGATTTTAGAACATCTAGCTTACACCACCCATATGGCTAATTATCAGCATTACATCAATACCATGTGAAGATTACCACTCAATTACCACTCAATTACCACTCGATTCTAGGAAAAGACCCAGTGAAGCAGAGCATATCAACAATGTAAGTAAATGTTGTAGACCGGAAGCCAATGGTCCAAGAAAACGAATGAACACAGATAGAAGTGAGTTGGCCGTAGCGCATGAGAGGATATATACACTACACCGTCTGCACTTTACTGGAAGCCGACATGATGTCACAATCATGTAAACTTGAAAACTTTTGAATTCGGCGACTAGCCCCAACGTAGTTGAAAGTTTTAAAGTTTACGTGATTATGACATGCCAGCTTATAGTATAGCGCGGTCAGACATTGTAGTGTTTACACTGCAGGCAGGTATACACGGCAGGCAGGTATACACTGCAGTCAGGTATACACGGCAGTCAGGTATACACTGCAGTCAGGTATACACGGCAGTCAGGTATACACTGCAGTCAGGTATAAACTGCAGTCAGGTATACACTGCAGTCAGGTATACACTGCAGTCAGGTATACACGGCAGTCAGGTATACACGGCAGTCAGGTACACACTGCAGGCAGGTACACACTGCAGTCAGGTACACACTGCAGTCAGGTACACACGGCAGTCAGGTACACACGGCAGTCAGGTATACACTGCAGTCAGGTATACACTGCAGTCAGGTACACACGGCAGTCAGGTACACACGGCAGTCAGGTATAAACTGCAGTCAGGTATAAACTGCAGTAATGGTATACACGGCAGTCAGGTATACACGGCAGTCAGGTATACACGGCAGTCAGGTATACACTGCAGTCAGGTAGACACTGCAGTCAGGTAGACACGGCAGTCAGGTATACACTGCAGTCAGGTATACACGGCAGTCAGGTATACACGGCAGTCAGGTACACACTGCAGGCAGGTACACACTGCAGTCAGGTACACACGGCAGTCAGGTACACACGGCAGTCAGGTATACACGGCAGTCAGGTATACACTGCAGTCAGGTATAAACTGCAGTCAGGTATACACGGCAGTCAGGTATACACTGCAGTCAGGTATACACTGCAGTCAGGTACACACGACAGTCAGGTATACACGGCAGTCAGGTATACACTGCAGTCAGGTATAAACTGCAGTCAGGTATAAACTGCAGTAATGGTATACACGGCAGTCAGGTATACACGGCAGTCAGGTATACACGGCAGTCAGGTATACACTGCAGTCAGGTAGACACTGCAGTCAGGTAGACACGGCAGTCAGGTATACACTGCAGTCAGGTAGACACGGCAGTCAGGTATACACTGCAGTCAGGTATACACGGCAGTCAGGTATACACGGCAGTCAGGTTACACTGCAGTCAGGTATACACGGCAGTCAGGTATACACTGCAGTCAGGGTGGACTGGTCTGGTCTGGTGAAAAGTGCCTGTGTATCCTGACCTTTATAGGCCATGTACCAAGAAAAAAGATCAGCTTCAGCGCAAATTGACTTTCGCGAGTTCGAGTTATCTGGAGTGCACAGAACCACGTTATCCCTTCCAAAGGAGGATATTTATGCTAGTACTACTATAAACATTCAACATTGATGTCGTAACTGCTGACAATGATGATATAAACACAAAGTTGCACACATAAACAGCATAATCTCACCTTCCTTGTTTGCCATTCTGAGTGCGAGTTCGGCTGGAGAGTGCCCCCTGGTGTTGCGTGCCATCAAGTCGGCACCATATTGAAGCAGGAGCTGGGTACACCGAGGATGACTGCCAGAGATGGCAAACAACAAGGCTGTGTTGCCATTCTACAACACCATCAAATATTTACTTTATTAATTATACAGTAATAACGAAAATGCCCATCCTCCAGTTGGCACTACATACGTACAGATGCAGAAGATGGTTCTTCAATGCATTTGTTAAGATGTTTAACAAAGATTACATAAATTTGAAGTTTTTTGGAAAAAATGCTTTCCACAACTTTCACATCTTGCGTACAACATCCCCGACTGATCAGCGGACGTTTTCTGTAGCTCCGAACATTCGCAGAAACCACACGTTACATTGTGATCAATCGGTAAACTTCCGGTATGAACCCTTAAGTGGTAAGGGAATTTTGACAAACTAAAAGTTACTCTTACTTAATTTTCAGGGGTCGTAGACAAATCACCGATAGTTTCAACTTTGGCATGTGAGATGCAAAGTATCTATAACTCCATCATACCAAGATGTATCTCATGATCCAATGTTCAACCCTATATGATGCATGATGCATGTGTCACAGGGCGAATTCACTGTTTTGATGGTTGTGAGGTGATAATTAAAGGTAAACACAATGTTTGGATTACGTACAATTATGCAAAATGCAGATAGACAAATTAACACCAGCCCCCATGATAACATCAGGGGTATTGCCTTTGCTTTCTAGTTGACATCAGCAATATTTTACAACACACAACTTCTGCCAGGTTGGTATTAATAATTCTGCCCAAATTCCCAACAGATTTAATAGATAATACTTACATAATCTACAGCATTGACACTGCAACCTCGATCAAGTAGCAATGCCACTACCTGGTGATTGCCTGTTGAACAAGCCTGCATCAGCGATGTCTCGCCTTTGAAACCCGCAGCATTGCAATCAGCACCATTATTGAGGAGAAACGTGACCATGTGACTCTGGTCGTATGTACATGCCCACACGAGAGAGGTCAAGCCTCGGTCATCTCGTTCATCAACAGAACTCCCCCCTGAAACATTCATGGCAGTCAAACTTTATTATATCTAAGTCTCAATGACTGACTTAAGACTCAAAGTTTTAACGTTCAGAACATGGCAAAACCTCATCACATTACAGATTTGGTTCATCTCAGTCGATTTAAAGAATGTAGTTTTAGCTATCAAATTTACGAACTTATTTGTGACTTTTTTCCTATATTTTAATGTTGCAAACCTTTTAAATCAAAAGATCAGGAAAATATTATCAGCTACATGCAAACTCCGTAATTGGCAAGAGCAGAAATCAATGGGTCAGCAGGAACAAGTTTAAGAATGAAATACTGGAATGGCTGTAACAGTCGGTATGTTGCTCCGTGGCTGGGTATAACTGCTAACTTTGAACATGTGAAGGGAAAAGCCCGACCTTCTATTTGCTGCTGCAGCTGCCAAAGTTCACCTTGTGCTGCCATCTGGTGAACACCATACTCTTCATAACAAGAAGAAATACACATTATTCAACATGATATTTAAAGTTACAATCATATGGCATGTAGCTCAGAGAGGAAAAATGGTGGAAAAAACAAGAGTAGGAACACACAGAAACTGAAAGAGTCAAAGGTAGTCATTTTATTGCATTTACATAGGAATATAATCAAAGCCAGTGTAGTAGACTCTGTAAAATTGAATCACTTCAGGTCACAATAATGTCATTCTATCAAACTTCACTGATATGCTTAATCGAGCTGTCCGACAAGCTTAGTAAAATAGCCACTGCAAATATAAGGTTGTGGACATTCCACTGTATTTTTGGTTGTAATTGTGGCATAAAAAAAAAAAAATTGCAATAAATAAAAACAAAGTTGTTTCAGCATAAGTAGTGTGGAAGTCTGGTCTGGCAGACATATGATTCCATACATTTTGCAGTTGTGCCAAAATTTACTTTTATTTGCCATAGACAGGTATTAAAGCGATACAATAAAAGAATAAAGAAGACATGTAACCAAAATAACAGCAACTTACCAGTTACATTCTTTGGTGTAACAGTTGCAGTGTTACCTCTGGAGACATTTGTCAATGCAGTGGATTGCTGTTCAAAGAAATACAAATTGAATTAAAATTTGTAAACAAAATATCATTCAAACTAAACAGGAGAAACACTTTCCGAGGTGATGTTTCTTTTAATTCATGTTTTGAATTTTCAAACGTACAGTGTATGTAACACTAATTACGGAACATTCTTCAGGATAGTTATTTTTTATTATAACACTGTTTATTAAAATATATTCAATAGTTACAATACTGGTTGAGATTGTCCTCATCTTTCCTAGATAGCTTTTTCAGTATGACTGACATCCTATGAGGACATCCTATGAATGAGGCCAAGTCAAACTTAAAAAGCTGTCTTCAAAAGATGGCAAGATTCTAAAGATGTCGAAATTCTTGGATAAAGTTAACAAGAACTGTACTATTGTTAATTTGTTATTTAACACTGAATTTAATGACAGTATCATCAAGTCAGTGGGACAACAATGGTGAGTTTAGTATCCATTAATGGCAGGTTTGTGACTTAACAGTGTTGTTGGTACAACTGTACCATGGCAATCTTTGCACAATACTCACTAACTGCATGTGTCTTACCCGAGATATTGACGTTGACCTGCTGTCTGTGGAAGTAGTGCCCAGTTCAAGGCCAGTGTTGGAGCCAGTCGCAAGTACGGTCGCTACCTCCCAGTCTGAGGCAGCTAGCTCAGCCTCGTCACATGACTGCTGGCCTGATGACATCATCACATCCTAATACGGTAGCGATGTTCACATAACAGCAAGTCTGAAGACACTAGTGGTTCAACTCATCTCAATAGGGTTGTGAGCATACTCTGATGTCAGGTGAAGACTACACAATAAAGACATATATTTTAATAACACATACTCATACAAGGATGTGTACAATTCAGTTAAACCAATATTTACTGTGAGCAATGAGAACAACTTGATCATCTTTAAATAACTAAAAAGGAAGTGCTAAACAATACACACATTCTCTACATTATCCAACATATCCTAAATGCAATTATAAAATCATTGTGTTTAATTGTTTAATGGTCAGTCTGAATGAGATCATAACAATTCCTAGGCTTCGTATTACAGAAAGTCATGGCATCATAACTGAACTGAAACAAGATGTAACTGAAACTTTTAGTTATGTAAGAACCTCTACCTGTAAATGATAAAGTTCTAGTGCATTGATTTACCATATTTTTACACATCTGTTAAACAATCTGACAAGAACAAATCGTGGTGAGTTTTGAAATTAAAATGGTCGTCCTTTATATGCTGATAATGTAGCGTTAACTTCAACCACTGCTATAATGTTTGATACCATCCATGTCATTATCATTCCTGGCATTCAGTTTAGCTAGTTATTTGCTTTGTCAATAGGCATTTTGTCTTAATTCCTAACATTTCCATTTTTACGAAGACAACATTTTTGCCAAATTCATGTAAGCAGTTCCTTATTTGACATTCAGGATGTGGACGTAACTTTCTACAGCTGCAAAATATTGTGAGCAGTTGAAAACACTCAGGTGATTGCTTTATTTAATGTTTGGTTAGATTAGTTATGCAAATCAGCAAACAGAAAACATCACAACTATAAAAAATGGCCAAGTGGCCCTGAAGTCATTTGGACTAATACGTCTATATGTGACCTCGGCTGACCAAATGAGTGATAAGTCAGAAAAATTGTAACATTGTTTTCTTACATCCTTGTAAAGGTTTGGTAGGGTGCTTTACACGGTTTCAAAAATTATGACTGCTACAAAAATTGGTAAAGTTATGGAACATTGAACATGGTAGGGGTCAAAAAGTTAAAATGAAAAAAATGGCTGTTGAAGTTTTACATTATATATGCAAATGGATTGCATGGAAATATTACATGCATGACATTCAAATGTGGCACACAGTATGTATGTTATGTTGCAATGATACACTGGAAGTACAAATGTGCTGCTTCAAAAACTTATGATGTTATGCCAGATTATGTCTTTATGTATAAAACTAAGAGGACAGATTATTTGAGAGCAAAAGGTAGACTAAAGAAGAAAAAAAAATGGGTCAGCTGGACGGTGATAGACCGTTTGAACTTGAAGCCTTTGTTGAACTTTTGTCTTCACCGAAGGCGGTGCACTGCTGTCAGAACATCGAAGGTGTTACTCACCTAACTTACAGGTCTTTATCAGTAAGAATAATGGGATGGTAATTTACACCAACGTTGTTTCCTGTAGAAGTCATTTTGTGGGATGTATTAGCATTAGCCATGCCAATTCAAAATTAGTACTATATAATAGTAGTTTGTCAAAATGTAAACAAACTCAAAGACAGTTGCAGCTTAGCCTTAGGGGCTGGCTAAGCCCATGGCTGGGTGGCCAGGCTCCAACTTTATAATGATCTCATTTATCTCTAATCTTTATATGGTAGTTTTCTTGTGTACAGTGACACTAACCTAAGTAACGTCTATGCAAAATTAGAGAAAAAGTTACCGAACAGTTTTTGAAAAAATAGGCAAAATGTACAAATTTACCAGTTTTGGG
This sequence comes from Paraescarpia echinospica, assembly GCA_020002185.1. Taxonomy (NCBI): domain Eukaryota; kingdom Metazoa; phylum Annelida; class Polychaeta; order Sabellida; family Siboglinidae; genus Paraescarpia; species Paraescarpia echinospica. The sequence continues at coordinate 41,064,434 of CM034536.1, read as the reverse complement.
GCCCTTGGAGGCCCTAGGGAGCCCTTAGAATTATTCAATCAAATACAGATTGCATAGTGGCAGTGCCCTAAGATGTCTATACAAAATTTGAGAAAAAGTTGCTGAACGGTTTCTGAGATACGGCAGCTAACGGCGGACGCAGAGTGATGACAATAGTCCGCTGGACATTCGGCCCAAAGAACTAAAAAGTATAAATAAAATTTATTATTTCATGGGGTAAAAATAACAGATAGTCTGTCAACATGGTTTGGAGGGCCATGGGCGCCAACGTGTGCAACAGATACCAAGAAAAATGGGTCAGCTGGACGGTGATAGACCGTTTGAAATTGAAGCCTTTGTAAAACTTTTGTGTTGACTTCACCGAAGGCGGTGTCCTGCTGTCAGAACTTTGAAGGTGTTACTCACCTAACTTACAAATATATAGGGAGCTAATGGAGAGGCCCATCATAATCCATAGCACTACAAAATGAAGTATCTGAAAGTCACACTTCATATATTGAGTGACACATCTCGTACTGTCTTTCTGCACTGTCGCAATGTCTAATAGTTTCCTATCACAACCCTCGTGTACTATTATACAAAAGCTATATATTTCTAACACCACAACATATGTATTATCATTGGATAGGTAATTGAATAATCTTTCAGATGAATGCAACTTGCAGCAGCAGAAAATGAAGCATACAAAAGTTACACTGCAAACAATGACATGTGATTCATTCAAAAAGTGCTATATAATAGTAGTTTATCAAAATGTAAACAAACTCAAAGACAGTTGCAGCTTAGTGTCCACCAAGCAGTAGCAGAGCAGTTTTATAATAATAATAATCCACAAGTTAAGTGGCAGTGATCTTCCTTTTATCATTCATGTGATGTTTATTGTGAGCAGGGCGGACAAATGGTTATCATACGTAGACAGGTACAGAAAGAAACTGAAATTTTCTATAAAAAGAACACGTTTGCCTATCAATGGCATGTATTTCATATTGTTGCTGTTTCTGCCAGGCAGAAACAGTTTCTGCCCGGCATAAATCAAACAACCCTGTAGGTAATTATTAATCAAATATTTTTTGGTGAATCATAGTTACAGATCATTAAGGGTTATGATGGAAGTAAAAGGTTTACATGTTTACTGTTCAATTACAGATTAGTCACAGTTTCCATCAAACAATAGCAGGCAGAGAATCTTACCTCCACAGCTGGGTGTAATACACAACCAGAGCCACCACTGATTCATGGTCAAGTAGATTAGCTCAAAGCACCAACTAAGACAATACACAACACTGTGAGTGACAGTGTCCAGAGTGAGGCCTAAGCAGTGTCCTCATTGCTGAATAGATTAATTAAACCTGCCAAGTGGATGACATTCTGCACAAGTGTTCATTAATCCTTAGTGATTGTTCAGAACACCAGACTGACCACATACCTAAACAAAGCAAATGTAATAGGTGAAGAACAGGCAGTGTTCAGATAGGGGTATTGGTTGAATTGTATTTGTCTTGACACAAAAGGCTTTATTGTGCCTTCATCGATTATAAGAAAGCATTTGATTTAGTAGACCGGTCTTCACTGTGGTCTAAGATAATTTCATGCAGTATTAATGGTAATGTGTTGAAAGTTGTATACAACATGTAAAAAAATGCTAAATCATGTATAAATCAGGGCCAGGCTGTGGCAGCCTTCTTCTCATGTGTAGAGGTATGGCAAGGAGAAAACTTGTGTCCTTTGTTATTTGCTATTTACCTGAATAATTTTGAACACAGTTAGTCACAATTATAACGGACTTGACATGACAGCTGGTTAAATTTACAACAACCTTAGTGATGATGATGTAGAAAATGTATGTTCTACTATATGCTGATGACACTAGAATGATTCAATCAAATACAGATTTCTTGCTTGTGTATAGCAGGACTATGTCAACTCTTCTAATGGTTGACATTTGGTTGTTTCAGGTGTCAACTATATTGTGAATCTGTAATTATTAGTCTATATTGATACAATTGATTTACACAGTACCATGTCTACACAAGGCATGGCAAGCGTAAACAGAACAGTAGAATGCATTTGATATCAATAAAGTGTAGGATATTTCACTCTATAGTTGTCCAGAATATTAATTTTCTGTTTGTCACCTACAGGTGACAGAATATTAATTTTCTATGTTTGTCACCTACAGGTTTCTTCAGACAATACATCTTTAACCAATAGACACCACAGTCACACCATTTTATAATAATTAAATGAACATCAAAATAAACACAACTTGCAATTATAGAAAATCAATAGTTTTGAAGATACAGTTTAAAAGTGTTATGGAACTGTTTAGTCTAACATGGGTCAAGTGTGTCTACTCTGCCTGGGCACTGTGACCAGTTAAAGATTAGTCAAGGTCTCAATGGAACAGTTGCACTAGGCTGCAGAGTTTAGTCACACTGCTGACTTTGTGGCACATTAAACAAAATCTACTGTTGGGGGTGGTCTCAAGGGCCCTTCTCAAAACCACATCACTAGATAATGTAAAACTTTTGCATTTTGGGGCCCCCTTGGGTGCCCTTAGAATGATTCAATCAAATACAGATTTCTTGTATATAGTGGCAGCACCCTAAGATACATATATGCAAAATTAGAAAAAAAGTTGCTGAACAGTTTTTGAAAAAATAGGCCAAATGTTACAGTTTTACCAGTTTTGGGGTCCTTGGAGGCCCTAGGGAGCCCTTAAAATGATTCAATCAAATACAGATTTCTCGTGCATAGTGGCAGTGCCCTAAGATATGTATATGCAAAATTAGAGAAAAAGTTGCTGAACAGTTTCTGAGATACGGCAGCTAACGGCGGACGGCGGACGCAGAGTGATGGCAATAATCCCTTGGATGTAATGTAAATGTAAACTCACACACACACACACACACACACACACACACACACACACACACACACACACACACACACACACACACACACACACACGTCACAATGTTTATGACTATGTCACTAACACTAACAATTACTGGTGGAGTTTTAATTATTATATTTGACCAAGCTGATGACTGTCTGGGCACTTGTGTAGAATCCGGACCCACCTTGATTTTGCCGTTATTACTAAACATTTTCAAAAATTTGACACCTCAGTGCATTACTTCCATTATTCATCATAATCTTCTTCTCCACAATCATGTGGTTACCTCTATGCAGAGAAATATTCCACATAATCACAAGTATATTTAAGTTGTTATAAAAATATTGCGTCTTAGCGCATTTTTGAAGCATAAGAGACGGTCGGGTCTGCATCAACATGCACTGGTTATTGAATACTGTCGACTCCAACCTCACGGTGCAGTAACACAGTCACTGACACAGGGCAGCTGCAGCACAGACGCAATGTTTTTATAACATAAATATGCCTGTGATGATTTGGAATGACTTAATTAAGTTATTATTACACGTATCAAGCCTCAAGCCCTACTAGGTATTACATTTTGGAATTTTTTTAGATTTAAAGCCGTAAAATAATATATAAAGGTAGTCCGGATTCTACAGTGTCACTGTCTATGATATAGAGTGAGGTTCTGCCCGAATATGCCGTAATGCGATTATTCGTGCAATTTGTGGGACTCAGCGTGGGCCAAACTATTCCGCTAGCGCGGGCCGAATCATCCGTCGGCCTGGAGCGAAGCAGTCACAGACACCGAGTGAGACACAGTCACAGCCAAGGGCCGAACCACCCGCGAAGTCGAAACATTGCAAAACACTCATGCCCGCGTCTATATTACAAGGCCTGCAGCAGCACAACACTAGAATGGCTGTGTACTTGATCGACTTACTATTTGTCTCATTTACGGCAGCATTTTGGCTTTAGTCTGATTTACCACCTCGTTCTCGCCGACGGTGAACAGTTAAGTCGAGTTACTCCAAATTCACCAGGTGGCGTGACAGTTGTAAATAATATATTGACTGATATCCAGTCCACCATGTGGCGTCACTGTTAGTGTCCATAAAATATATCTAACGTAGTTTGGGTATCGTCTCTATGTCTAATTACTAATTTTGTCAGATTTTGCGATATGTCAGTGCACATTTCTAGAGCAGCTGTAGAAATAAGGGCATAGGATATTTCTAGAGCAGTTCTAGAAATAAGGGCATAGGATATTTATAGAGCATCTCTAGAAATACGTATCTTTTTAATCCCCCATCAAGAAGGACATAAACACGTATGCTATGATTCAGCAGCGTCGCAGTTACTTAAAAAGGTTAGTCTATCCACGTATATATCGTGAAAATAATACTAAGTGCCCGTGCATGCACTCGTCGATATATCTGCTCTAGAAATAACCTACGCCCTTATTTCTAGAGCAGCTCTACAAATAAGTCTATTCTCAATTTCCCACCAAGACGGACAAAAACACGCAGGATATGAATCAGTTGCGTCGCATTTACTTGAAACAATTACGCTAGCCACGTAGTAGTAGGCCTCCCTGTCCCGAAGGATAATACGTTCTGCGCCTGAAGAGTCAATGACTGGTGGGGCAGCGTCTGTTGTGACTATGCAGGCCAATCCTTGAGTGACAGTCCCTTGCACAGTTTCTGCAAAAGTAGTTCGATAGCAAAACTGGTGCGCCGTTCTCACGATGTCTTCGTTTTCGTTTATTCTCCATCTAGGTTGCATTCCGCTTTTCCTCGCTGGTTTTCACCCCCTCACGTACTGTCGTGCGCCACGTACTGCGATCTATGGTAGCTGTATCCCATGATGTTGTGTCGATGCTACATGTGCTTTTATATCGCGTCGACACACATCCTTGAAGCGAAGCAACGGGCGGCCGGTGGGTCTGGATCCTACTGCAAGCTCACTATAGAGGATGTCTTTAGGGATTCTACCATCCTCCATGCGACGTACGTGGCCGAGCCATGGCAAGCGGCGCACGCTGAGGAGAGCGTACATGCTGTGAGTGTTTGCCTGCTTGAGCACTTCTGCATTTGGGATGCGATCCTGCCATTTCACTCCAAGAATGCGGCTGAGGCAACGTAAGTGGAAAGTGTTGAGACGAAGCTCCTGTCTTGTGTATGCTGTCCATGTCTCACTGCCATACAGCAGGATGCTGACGACACAGGCTTTGTACACTTGAACCCTGGTGTTCAGCGTGAGTGCGCCGTTTTCCCATACCCTCGTGGTCAGCCTGGACATTGCAGAAGAAGCTTTATCTATACGTTTGTTGATCTCAGCAACAATGGAAAGGTTGCTGGTGATAGTTGGGCCCAGGTAGGTGAAATCTTGGACAACTTCTAAGGTGTGCTCATTGATGTTGATGGGTGGAGCATTGCGAACATCCTGGCCCATGATGTTCGTCTTCTTAATGCTGATGGTTAACCCAAATTCTTTGCAGGCATCAACAAACCTGTCTGTCATTCTCTGAAGGCTTTCTGTGGGATGTAAGTGCAGCATCATAAACAAAAAGAAATTCTCGAATGAAGCAAGACGGGCCAGACCGAAGAGCTTGCCGCCTGATCTGGTATGAATGTAGATTTTATCTTCAGAGGTTCTGAAAACGTGCGATAGTACCATTGAGAAGAAGATGTCGAATAGGGTCGGTGCAAGCACGCAGCCCTGTTTAACCCCGCTCTTGATGGGGAAAGCTTTCGAAGTAGCTCCTTCATACCGTACTGTGGCTTCCATGTTGTCGTGGAAGGCTATGACCATGTTCATCAGTTTTGGTGGGCAACCGATCTTTTCAAGGAGTTTGAAAAGGCCGCTCCTACTGACAAGATCAAAAGCCTTGGTCAGATCGATGAAGGCTATGTAGAGTGGTACTTGCTGTTCGCGGCATTTCCTCTGCATCTGGCGCAAGGAGAAGAGCATGTCGATGGTGGATCTGTCTCTGCGAAAGCCACACTGAGCTTCGGGGTACACTCGCTCTGCCAGTTTCTGCAGTCTTTTCAGAGTGACTCGTGCAAAGGTTTTACCCACAACACTGAGCAGTGAGATACAGCGGTTGTTGTTACAGTCGCTGCGGTCACCTTTGTTTTTGTACAGAGTGATGATACTGGCGTCCCGCATGTCTTGAGGCACTGTGCCCTCCCCCAGCACTGGCTTAGAAGTTCATGGAGCATGGAGAGTAGCACAGGCTTGGCGCACTTGATGATCTCTGCAGGAATGCCGTCACTTCCCGAGCCTTTTCCATGAACCAGGCAGTCTATGGCATCATCAAGCTCTTCCACTGAAGGGGGTTCATCAAGCTCATGCATGAAGGGCAAAGATTCAACTGCATTTATGGCAGCCTCGTGTTGTATCTAATGGTTTAAATATAGACTCAGTCAAAGTCGTATTTATGCAGAACGATAACTGTTTATTTATTGACTCGCACCCGCGCACTGCGGTTTTTACATAAATTCAAATCTTGGGACCGTGTGTCCGCGTCATCAACACTACGTCATCCATCAGGTGACAGGTGGCTCATTATAATAATATTGTAAACAAAACATTCTTCCCCTACTTGGAATTAAAGTCAGTACTGGGCTCATGCAAATACTAAAGTTCGAAATACGCTTATACTATGTTAAAAATACAATAATTAATTATACGATCGATGTAGAGGAGGGGTTACTAGCACATCACTCTTTGATGAAGTGTTAAAAGCGTATTCACATAATCGACGTGTGTACAAACGTGAAATAGAACTAGAGGAGAGGTTGCCAGCACATCATTCTTTCTTATTCAGTGAAATCTTTGAACCTAACGGGCGGTTTACGAAACCTGCTGGAACGTCGAACGACTTGCGACGACAGGCACGGCTTCAGCGTTGGTCTTGCGAGCGTGTCGTCGCGTGTGTCGTCGCACGTGTCGTCACGCGTGTTGTCGCGCGTGTTGTCGCGCGTGTTATCGCGCGTGTTGTCGAAATCGTCGGCGTCGTTATGGTACGTGTCGTGTGGTAGGGAATGTGTCGCATTCAATCGTTTGAAATGCGAGATGTTTCGTGTGATCGTGTACATCCCTCTTTTAGCTGTTACGAGAGTTCCTGTACGTCGTACGACTTCGAGTGGTCGCGGGTCGAATGGTGTTGTTAACTTGTTTCTCCGAGGTTGTCGGACGAGAACCATTTCCCCAACTTGTAGTTGAGATCGCTTTGCGTTTCGTCGTTTGTCAGTGTAGACTTTCGATTTCGCTTTGTTGTCTGTGTTGCGACGTCGCAGTTTCTCATGAATCTCAGAAGCGCGAGTCTGTTGTGGGAGTTGTGGGAGTGTGACGTTTAGTTTCCTTCCATACAGTGCTTCCGCGGGCGATACACCTGTCGTACAGTGTGGTGTGGCGCGATATTGCCGAAGGAAGTTGTACAGCTCCTGTTTCCAACTCCGTTATTCCACGTGTGCCGCTCTGATGGCTTTCATTAGAGGAGCCATAAAGCGTTCTGCCTCGCCGTTAGCGCACGGCCAGATCGGGGTTATTTTCTTGTGTTCGAACCCGAGATAGTGTGCGAACTTGGTTAGTTCACTGCCGTTGAATGGCGGGCCGTTGTCTGATTTGAGTACATCCGGGATGCCGTGACGAGCGAACATGCTGTCCAACTTGGGGATCACGGTGGAGGCTGCAGTCGACGTGACTATCTCCACCTCCGGGAATCTGCTGAAGTCATCAATGACTACTAGTATCAGCTCGCCTGTAGGTAATGGTCCCAGGAAATCAGCTGACAGATTCTTCCATGGTGCTGACGGAATCGGCATTGGGATCATCGGCTCAGGTGTCATGGGTGTGCTAATTGTAGCTTGACAAGCCAGGCAACTTTTGATCTGCCTCTCGACCATGCTGTCAATTGCGGGAAACCAAACTTTCTCGCGTAGTAATTTTTTTTTCTTCACAACACCCTGGTGACCCACGTGTGCAAGTTCAACTGCTCTTTGCTGTAGAGTAGACGGCAGTATGATACGGGTACCTCTTTGTACGATGCCACTGCATGTTGTCAGTTCGTTTTTGACATGGACGTAGTCGTGAACGAGTGTGTCGTCCCAGCGACCAGTTTGTATAGCCCTGGTGACGGCTTGCAGAACTACATCTGTCGCCGTCTGCTCTTTGATCTCGACAGCGGTCATGGCTTTTGTTATAGCTGCATTGCAGATGTATCGCACGTACTCCTCGGTCGAGTCGGTTGCTCCTTTCGCATATGGGTGTCGGCTTATGTAGTCGGCTGGATTCCGGTCGTCTTTTCCGGGTCGATACTTCAGTTCAAACTGGTAGGGAAGTAGACGCAATCTCCATCGCTCAATCCGTGCGGACGCAGGACGCTGACTCTTGAATATTCCGAGTAGTGGCTGGTGATCTGTGTAGATCGTGAAGCTTGCACCGTACAGATATAAGTGGAAATGCTCTGCGCACCAAACAACTGCTAGCATTTCACGTTCTGTTTGAGAGTACCTTCGTTCGACGTCTGAGAGTGCTCGGGTTGCGTAGCTGACTACCTTTCCACTTTGCGTGAGATTAGCCCCTAAGCCGAGAGGGCTGGCATCGACGAATACTTCCGACGACTTGTTGGGGTCGAAGTAGGTCATCGTGCTCGTGTTCGTCAGCGCGTGTGTTAGCGCCTGGAACGATTGTTCGTGTTTAGGCTGCCAATTCCACAGTTCACCTTGTTTGGTCAGTTGTCGCAGTGGTGCAACGATGTTGGCGAAGTCGGCAATGAATCGAGACACGTACTGCGCCATGCCAAGTAGAGAGCGTACTTCTGATGGGTTTGTTGGTCGACTCGCCTTCGAAATTGAATCGAGTTTCTTCGGATCAGCACGCAGTCCATGCGCACTGAAAACGTGTCCGTAGAAAGTGACGGTTGGCTGCGAGAATTTGCATTTTTCTCGGTTCAGGCGAACGTTGTTTTCTCGCAATCTGTCTAAGACTGCTCTCAAATTCGCATCGTGTTCTGCAGGCGTCTTGCCGTGGACGATGATGTCGTCTGAAATGTTTCTGCATCCATTCAAGCCGTGTAGAAGTTCTGCGATCGTATTCTGAAATATTTCCGAAGCGGCGTTAATGCCAAACATTAACCGCTTGTACCTGTAGAGAGCGACGAGTGTGCTGAATGTCGTGATGTGTCGACTTTCAGGGTCGAGTTCCAATTGATGATATCCGGCTCTCAGGTCGAGTGTGCTGAACATTGTCGCGCCATTCAGATCTGTTATTAGGTCATCGATGGTGAGCATTAGATGTTTCTCTCGCTTTACTGCTTTATTGGCTTCTCGCATGTCCACACATATGCGCACGGCTCCCGTCTTCTTTGGCACAACGACAATCGGACTCACCCACGGCGTCGGCCCGTCCGTCTTCTCGATCACGTCGTCTGCTTCGAGTCGTGCTAGTTCCTGTTCAACGTCCTTACGTATGTGGAACGGTATGCGGCGATGCTTTTGCTGTTTTGGCGTGACAATCTCGTCAATGTGCAGTGTGATCAGCCTGTCCTTGACCTTTCCCATTCCTGCGAATAGGTCGCTGTAGTCCTCTATGACCTTGACCTTGACCTCGTCATCAGCTGTCGTGATTTGTCTCGTCATCGTCAGTATCTTAAGGTTCTCGGCTGCTGCATAGCCAAGCAAATTTCCACTGCTGCCTTCAATAACATGAACAGACACTGTTAGTTGCTCACCATTATGTTGCAATTCGAAGTTCGCCATGCCAAGCACAGACAGCGGCGTTGTCGCGCCGTACGGGAACACGCGAGTTGTCGTGGGCTGCAATGCTGGCTTCACATGTAGGCTGTCATACGTGTGCGATTCAAGAATGTTAACTGATCCTCCTGTGTCGACTATCATTTCTACCTGCTGACCTTGAACCTGGATGAGACGTTTTGGGATGTGCTGCCTTCCCAGGGCGACGTGGACTTGCTCGTCTGTGCACGAAGTGAACACGTACTCTCGTTCGTCATCGTTGGTAGCAGCGTGTGTTGTCACGGTGTTTGCAACCGGATGTCGCGACATTGGACGTGATGCATGCTGGGTAGCGCGCTGTGATGATCGACAAACTAATTCAAAATGGCCGACCTTGTGGCACGCATTGCACTTCCTGCCTCGCGCCGGGCAACCAGAACGATGTGGTAGTTGATTACCGCAGTAATTGCAGGCCTTAGCGTGTCTGCTTGTAGCATTGGAGCGATTGGTCGAGTTGTAACGCTCACCTCTGTTGCCAAAATTGCGATTTCTTGACGTGTGTCTTCCCCTGGCGGATGACTGTGAAGAAGTTGCGTTGATTGGACGATCAGCTTTCGTCCCACCTTCGACGGCGTTTGCTTGCTGTTCGCTCAATTCGAGCGCTCTAGCGGCGGCGATCAGCTTGTCTAGCGATAGATCGTCCCGCAGTGCACGTCTGCGTAGCGGCTTAGATTGACATGCAAAAATGATTTGGTTAGCGATCTCCCTGTCAACGTTTGCAAAGTCACAGGATTTTGCCAATTTGCGTAGCCGTGTTGCGTAATTGTCAATCGTTTCCGTCTCACCTTGTGCAGCTTGGCGAAAGCTGTAGATCTCGAAAGCGGTGTTCGTTTTCGGCGTGAAATAGTCAGTCAGTGCGTTGGCGGCTGCTTGGTAAACATTGACGTCATCGGTAACGTCAGGCACGATCAGCGTGTCGAATAGCTCGTCGACTTCGTGTCCCGCGTAATGAATGGAGAAGCAACGCGGGAATGCGCGACGGCTCGCTGACTGCCATGGCCGTGGTCAACCTTTCAAAACGGTCAAGCCATTTCCTCCAACGAGGTCCCAAATTGCCATCCATTCGCATGTCAAACTGTGCGAACGTGGGTAGAGCCATTCTAGACGTAGCAGTGTGTTTTTGTGGAGTTACGAGATCAGCTGTTGACGTAGTAGTTACAGCCGTGTTCATGCCGCACGCCAGAAGTAGCAATGACGTCAGCAGAGAGAGCACCGGTCTTGTTGAAAACGGCGGCGTGTTCTGTTCATAAACTCACAGTTTAGAGAACTCCAGTCCAACTCCGTAGCTCGTTTCCACTGCATAGGCGTCTGTGGGTTGTAGTGTACCTCGTCGCCAGATGTTGTATCTAATGGTTTAGATATAGACTCAGTCAAAGTCGTATTTATGCAGAACGATAACTGTTCATTTATTGACTCGCACCCGCGCACTGCGGCTTTTACATAAATTCAAATCTTGGGACCGTGTGTCCGCGTCATCAACACTACGTCATCCATCAGGTGACAGGTGGCTCATTATAATAATATTGTAAACACAACACCTCGGTGACTACATTTTCCCTGGAGTAGAGGTCTAGGTAGTGTTAAACCCATCGGTCCATCTTCTTGTTTGGTTCTGTGATGGTTTCTCCTGTTTTGCTCTTCAGCGGGGCAAATTTCTTGGTGGTATATGTAGGTCCAAAAGCTTTCTTTTCGTCCCTCGTACATCACTCGGATGTCGCCAGTGTCGGATGACAACTGAGTACTGTTGCAAAGACTTTGCCAATAGTCATTGGCGCATTTATTAGCTGTCCTTTGCGTTGTAGATCTTGCTGTTCTGAGAGCAGCATGTGTGCCTGCGTAGGGGTTCTTCTTGTAGTTCAATAGTGTTGTGCGTTTCGCTTCAATGACGGGCTCCATGTCGGATATGTGGGTCTCAAATCAGCGCTGCTTTTTCTCTGTTTGCCGAAATTTTTCAAAGCGGCTTTGTATATTTGTTTCCATACCTCCTCCTGGTGTGCGATGCAGAGCCTGTTCAAGGGAATTTAGGTACCTTTCAGTCAGCAATGGAACTTGATACGAGGATGACACTTCTGCTTGGAATGATGAATCTTCTTTGGCCTGAGTTTAAAGGGAATAAAACATCTATGGCTTGAATTCATATAATATTATATCCTGCAATCTATTTCCATGTCCACCAAGCCAAACAAAAATAAAAATTCAATGAATTAGAAATTCCACATGTTATGCTGTGCATCCGGACATTTTCGAATATGCATATTTTTGGCGCGCTTTTCGGGATGCCGAAATGTGACCTCACATATGACCCATAGTGGCATCAAGCCGACCCTTTCCAAGCATTCAGAGCATGTTTACAAGGATAGCTTTCGGATCGAAACGAGCGTCAAAATGAGTTATTATGCGATATTCCGATGTAATACAAACACTAGTCATCATAGACGAACAAGCAGTTATCTTACGGTTCCACATGAATCCAATTTTATTCAAACCAATGAATGCGAATGGGCCTACAAGTTGACTAGGTTTCGCCGAGCTTGGGCTCGTTTTTAGAATAATTATATCGGATGCAACCAACGGGAGATAATCTTTAACAAGATTTAACAAGATTGCCATCCAGAGAATTAACTCTAGATGGCAGGTGGACAAGGAAGCCCTTTGGCTTATCGAGAGTCCAACCCTTTTATCTACATATATCCAACCCTTCTGAGGTATGTGTCGATTTTATTTTAAAACATATTCACGCTACTAGCACCCACACAATCATCATATAATCTGTTCCATTCATTCACAATCCTTTGTGAAAATGAGAACTTTCTTACGTCTATTCTACACTGCTCCTTTACTAATGTAACTTCATGTCCTCTAGTCTTTCTATCTTTCTTAACTGAAAAAAACCCCATATTTCTATCAATATTTTCATAACCATTCACTATTTTAAACACTTCTATCTGATCTCCTCTCAATCTCCTGGTCTCTGGTGTTGTTAAACCACATTCAAATAGGCGTTTTTCATAACTAAGATCCCTCAGTTTTGGTATAATTTTAGTCGCTCTCCTCTGCACTCTTTCTAGCATATCTATGTCCTTCTTGCGGTATGGCCTCCACGCTTGTATACAATATTCTAAATGAGGCCTAACTATTGTTTTGTACAGCGGTATTATTAGTTCTTTTTCTTTATATGCTATATTTCGCCTAATCAATCCAAGGATTTGATTTCCTTTTGAAGCTGCAATTCCACACTGCTCTGAAACCTTCATGTCAGCATTAATTGTCAGCCCTAAGTTTTTTTCTTTTACAGTAATATTTAGTAGAGTTCCCCCCATTGTATATTCTACATATTCGTTCCCATGTCCTGTGTGAAGGCATTTACATTTCCCAAAATTGAACAACATTTGCCACTTTTCAGACCATTTGATCAACCTGTCAAGATCATCTTGTAAATGTTGTCTATCTCCATCACTTTTAATCCTTCTAAACACTTTTGTATCACCTGCAAATTTCAACACCTTGCTAGCTATATCATCGTCCAAATCGTTTATATATATTAAGAATAATATAGGTCCCAGTACTGATCCCTGTGGAACCCCACTCAAAACTGATTTCCAGTTTGAAGCCTCCCCATCAACAACTACCCGTTGTCTTCTGTCAATCAGCCATTTTTCTATCCAGTTAATTATACCATTTCCTATGCCATGGGCCTTTAGTTTAAGCAGTAATCTCTGATGTGGCACTTTGTCGAAAGCTTTTTGAAAATCTAAGTATATGATATCTACTGGTGATCCCTCATCTACCCACTTAGTGATATCTTCCAAAAAACATAACATATTTGTTAAGCATGACCTCGCTTTTAGAAACCCATGTTGAGATGGGTTTATCAAGTTACGTTTAACAAGAAAATCCACCATGTGATCTTTAATTAGTCTTTCTAATAATTTACAAATCACCGATGTTAAACTAACTAGTCTATGATTATTTGACTTGTTTCTCGAACCTTTATTGAATAACCGTATAATGTTTGCTTTTTTTACATTCTAAAGTAACCACTCCCTCTTCTAATGACAAATTGAAAACTGTTGCAAGCGGTATGCCAATTTATTCTACAATTTCCAATAGTAGTTTGGGTGTAATACCATCCACTCCAGGTGATTTATTATCCTTCACAGCCCTAATTTTCTTAGCTACCATTTCTGGGGTTACAATTAACTGTCTTAAATAGTCTGATTCTGCCCCCTTGAACTTAGCCTCTGGTACTGGCAGTGAACTAGTGTCTTCTCTGTTAAACACTGAACTAAAATACTCATTCAGGTCTTCTGCCATTAAGAATCCTTCTGATATTATATTTCCAGCACTATCTTCTAGAGAACCGACCTTATTATGAACTTTCTGTTTGCTTCGAACATACGCATACAAACGTTTGCTGTCATGTTTTATATTACAAGCTAATTTATGTTCCTAGCTTCTCTTTTAATTTCTAATTTCAGCTGTAGCTTGGTTTAGTGCTTCTTTATAAATGTTGTAGTCTTCGTCATTTCCAGTACGTCTATATGACTTCCACATCATTTGTTTATACTTAATTTGTCTAATGGCTTCTTCCGATAAGTGTTTCTTTTTGGATCGTTTCCCGTGTTTTTTTAAGGGAACAAATTTGGCGATGATGCATTCAATTTCACTCTTTAAGATATTCCAGCATTATGTTGCTGTCTTATTCTTCAGTGTGTTATTTCAGTCTATCTTTGCTAAATATTTCCTTATGTCCTTATATTTTCCTTTGTGGAAATTTCTCCTGTACTGCTTTTTACTATTCCTTTCTGATTTTACTTTGATGGTAAAATGTATCTGGTTGTGATCACTATTCCCCAGTGGCTCACATATCCTGACATTTTCAACTAATTCATTCTGTGAGGACAACACTATGTCTAACACATTCTCTCGCCTGGTTGGTTCTAGCACATGTTGAGAAAGGAAACTATCTTGTACTAAAACTAAAAACTTGTGGTCCTCACTACCCATACTCGGTAGAGATTTCCATTTTATATGTCCATGGTTGAAATCCCCCATAATAACACAGTCCCGTTTGCTCACTTCCCTTATAGCGTTTTGTATTTTTTCATTCTCTTCTATGCTTATGTTTGGACTTCGATAAACTACCGTTAACGTTGAGTTTCCTGTAACTATGTTACACCAAACAGCTTCTTCGCAATCTGCTTTTCTGTCTAATTTTATTTCATAAGCCTGGAGAGATTCTTTAATATATACAATAACTCCACCTCCCCTTCTTCCTATTCTATCTTTCCTAAACATTAGATATCCTGTCAGTCCCAATTCGGCATCTGATACATCGGTGGTTAGTAGTAATATAGGTGGTTTACGATGGATGTTGGATTCGGATTAGAGCAAGAGCAATGACGTCATATATAGGTCAAGGTCAAGTACACGGGTGTAGGTCAAGTGGCGCCCCTGGCGGATAGGTTGTGAACTAAAATAGCACCCCTGGTGGATATGTCGTGAACTACAAGTGGTGCCACCTTACGGACAAGGGTTGGACACCTGGGTAGTTATTCTGAGTAGTTACATTGCTATCCGTTGGGGCCATCAGATGTCGCCTCTCTCATGAACGTGCACAGTTTTTGTGTTAAGGGAAGTCACGTGATGTACGTTCGATCTGATTGGTTATGCAAATGAGATGACGCCGAAAACTAGTGTATATACCATACTTCCGACGATTCCGGTCTTTCCTTTTTCGACTCTCGAGAAGGTCGTATCGTGTCTGATCGCTCGCACTATTTGTAAATATAGAATTGTTACGTTGTAAAGACGGATGTTTCATATATATATGTTTTCCGTTAAAAGAAGCGATACCTCATACGAGTCCTATGATCGTCTCGTTGGATGTGAATCCGAACAGATGATCGTCTCTTGACATGAAGGTATGTGATGTTGAACAATGACTGTCGTGTTTTCGATTTTGTTAAGAGTGCCATGTAATGTTTGCATGTAATGTTGGCATGCACGTTCTTGTATTACCTTAATTAAGCAATAAAAAAGTCGACACCATATGTGCGTTTGTGAAATGTTTTATTTAGATACCCATTCCTGACATGCTGTCTGTTGCACACTGTTCCTGTAGATTCCAAATCGGTAATGCTAATAAAGTTCCCAACGTGTGATTTGCAAAGGTGTCGCCGAATGAGCTGCGTGCCGCGATGATGCAGGTCGTCTACGATTCCGATGATGATCGCTGTCAAATGGAATGCTGGTTTCCTTTGACATATCGTCATCCACTGACGCTGTCTGCATGTAAAGCCAACAATCCGAGTTCCCAACTAAATCCATGGGCGTGTTGACGTCCTTGAGACCTCGAGCGAAGGTTTCCCATCCCACCGGTTCAAACGACTTCCGTTTTCTCAACACGTCATTCACGAGATCTACAATGTTACTTCCGGGTACTGTCTTGTTTCTGTACATCATCTCGCCGCGATCGTTCCAACTTACGGCGCCTTTCATTTTATCGTGTAGTCTTCGTGCTTTCTGCTTCATAGTTTTTGGAACGCTGTTGATGATTTCGTTTTCGATGCTCTCCTTTTCGACGACTTCCTTTTCGGTAGGTGGTTGAAGTTTGTTTTCGACTTTGGTGGGAAATTTATCGATGGCTGGATGGATACCAGATTTGAATGTCATCAGATAACATACAATCGTGATGAAATTGACTAGGATGGTCTATCTCGCAACCACGACACTGACGTCTTGAGAGTTCAAAGATGCTGCATGCTATGTGACGTGCAAGCGTCTTCTTCATTTCGGTCACAGGGAAATCAATGGGAAAGTTCGGATCAGCAAAGTCAGGAGCGGAAGTTGCGAGGTTGGCAGGCTGGGTAGAAGTTGTGACATTGACAGCGTGGTTGTGACGTCGTTAGGAACGGAAGTTGGTGTCGATGGTGTCCCGTTGTCGTTAATCGTCTCTGTCGACACACTTTGTTGGTAGCAGGCCTTCAATGTAGTTCTGCAAGAATATTTAAATAATATTAAAACAATATTAAAGAATGCATGGGAACAGTACACCGTTGTTAGAGTACTGTGATACAAGGACCGGTAGGAAACACTGAAAAGAAGTGATAGGAAATAAGGTGACAAGTTGTTTAATCATAAAGATAAATTGTTGACAAAAAATTACCCGTGGGCGCAATCATACAGGGAGTTAAGACGTTGCCAGATGATGATATGAAGGACAACGTAGGGAGGCCATAATCTTGGAACAGTGGACGCCATTTTGACGGAAGTAAACATATACAGGGACGCCATTTTAGGTGAAAGTATATAGTAAAACAATATAAAGTATGACTCACCACGTGGTGACGTGTTGCTTGGAATTATATTTCCGTGTGAACGATCCCCCACAGTCTGGGCAGGTGAAGGGTCTCTGCGATGGTGGTAGTTGTCTCGAGGTCGGTAGGAACTCCGCATCGGCAGCGCTCGTTCGAATCATATCACTCGAGTCTGATGAATCGCGAGGGTAGTAATATGATATCTTCAACATGATGATGTTAGCTGTGGTGTCGTCGTGATACGAATGACGGTCCGATTGACAAAACACCGCGCTTATATAGTTAGTGAATGTGCCGAAAGGTCACGTGGGCGTGCCGAACGAGCACATACCTCAGAGTAGAAAGTACACGAACGAATTGCAGAAAAGATCAGACTTGTGAATCGAATACCAGTTCAAACCAATTTGCAAACAGGATTAAAAGTGTGTTGGGACGTTTGTTTGAACGTTTGTCAGTGAAAGTTTGCAAAGTTGTATGTTTAAAAGTGTATTTGAAGGTATGCTTATATGTTGAAGGTTAATGTTGGGTGGTCTGTATGTATGTATGTATGTCTCTATGTCTGTGTTTACGTATGTCTGTGTTTATGTATGTCACTATGTATGTATATCTCTATGAGTCCATTTTACTCTGCAGGCCGTTATTGAATTTTCTAGTAAAGTTCTTACAAAGGACGGCTAACCAAATGACCATGATAGCTTTGACGTTATACAGGACGCGAGCGCGCTCGCGCACGCAACAAACAAACAAGTCCAGACACGTCTCCAGGACACAGTAGCACACAGTAGCGTCGGTTTTGTATTGTGTTGACAAAAGTACCAAAGAAACTTCTAGAATGAAATTTTACAGGGATATTGACCATAACGTTACATGATGGGATTATATTACATACGCGAAAGCTCAAAACAATGGCTAACCAAAGCACTACCTGCTTGACCAACTCACCTCGCGCACACAATTACTGCGCGTAGCAGTTTGTAGTTTAATAATGTCACTGCATCATGACGTCACATTATGGAATTATATTCAAATGCGCAAGTTCAAAACGATGGCTAACCAAATCACTACCTGCTTGACCAAATCACCTCGCGCACAAAATTACTGCGCGTAGCAGTTTATAGTTTAATGATGTCACTGCATCATGACGTCACATGATGGAATTATATTCAAGCGCGCAAGTTCAAAACGATGACTAACCAAATCACTACCTGTTTGACCAACTCACCTCGCTTACATAATTACTGCGCATACCATGACGTCACATGATGGGATTATATTACATAGGCAAAAGCTCAAAACAATGGCAAACCAAAGCACTACCTGTATAACCAACTCACCTCGCTTACATAATTACTGCGCGTACCATGACGTCACATACTGAGGTAAGTGCAAATGTCCTATGTAAAACGGTAGCATTGTTTAAAAATTATAGCACTAATGAATGTTAAAGTATTGCGAGACCTTGATTTTGTTTATAAAGATGTCTCAAAGAATGTTACATGTTCAGGAATCACTTCACGTCTGCCATTAATAACATACATAGGTACGCAATATGCAAGTAATAAGAGACATTGATAGGCAAAAATTTACAAACAGGGAGATGGGCAGGTCGTAGATCTGTATGGTAACCAGAAATTTAAAAAATTGACTTATTTTACTAGTTCTCTACCGATTCGTCGGGATTGAATCTATGTTAAAGTTGTAAATGTATAGGCTAGGAGAGGCCTACACCTAAACAAATGGTCAACAACCTATGGGACATAAGAAAAGACACCATTGCGCATGCGCAATGTCCTATTTAACGACGTCACTGACCTTTTTAATGACGTCTTTGACCTATTTTTATAGTAAAAAGAGAAAAAAAAATCAAGAGACACAAACTTAAGCAGTATCGATATTTGGTTCACTGAAATCCGTCAGGGGAGTTATTTGTACTTCTCTTTCAGTTCGTAACCTTTCCACCAAGGGGCGCCAATTTTCATAAATAAGACGCATCAATTTTGGCAGTACTCCTACATTTAGTCCAACCCTTGTCCCTAAGGTGACACCACTTGTAGTTCACGACTTATCCGCCAGGGGGTGCTATTTGAGTTAAAAAAAATTAGTGATTGAAAATTTATTTCACGACATATCCGCCAGGTGGCACTATTTTAGTTCACAACCTATTCACCAGGGGGCGGCGCTATTTTAGTTCACAACCTATACGCCAGTGGGCGCCACTTGACCTACATCCTGGTACTTGACCTTGACCTAGATATGACGTCATTGCTCTTGCTCTAATCCGAATCCAACATCCATCGTAAACGACCTATATTACTACTGTGGTTGCCCATGATTCGGTTATACCTATTATGTGAGGGTCAATATCTTCTACCATAATGTTTAGTTCATTTCTTTTGTTTACTGTACTACTTGCATTTAAACAAACACATTTATATCCACCTTCAGTACAGTTTTCCAGACTGTTCTTTGCTGAATTATTTTTGCTGTCTTTATCTATGCCTCCAGTTTCAGACTTCTCTGCGAGTCCCCCCTGCGAATTTAATTTAAATAGATGCAACCTGTCCCACTGTCAACAGATCTCAGCAGATTCTCTGAGAATACTGCTGCCCCAGAAAATCTGCTGAGATCTGTAGACAGTGGAACAGGTTGCATCTATTTAAACTAATTTCTACACCAATAAACATACATAACAAACATATATTGTATCCAGCTACAGAAAGTAACGTGTATAAGTGTATGATCTTATAATATCACTAAAATATCGATGAATGAAGGAGGAGTTGTACAATTTATCATAACAACTTAAATCAGACAGCGAATTTATGTCGGTCCTGGTAGCTCAATTGGTAAAGGCGTTGGTTCATTGGCATTTATTTTGTAATCGAGCGACGCCGGTTCAATCCCGACACCAAACCATTGATTATTTTTGCATTTTTTATGTTTATGTTTTCACAAAGTAATAGAAACCAAATCATTTTTATACTATGAAGCACTGTTTGTAAATATTTTTAATTTTTTTGTAGTAATTATTTATTCGCCACAAAAATTAAAATATGGGAATAATATAACGATGTTTTAAATTATATTTACCCAAACAAATATAATGTAATGGATATAGAATTTATTAACTGTATATATACATATATATATATATATATTGTAGGGTAGGGTGGGGTAAGAAGCCCCCTCGAGGTAAGACGCCCCTGGGTATTTCAATACTTCGATCGTTTGCTGCCTGTCTCTGGTGGATGAAAACAATGCTGCCACATAGCATTCATTGCGTCCGAACGCGCAAGAACGCTAAAACAACGGTGAGTAACAAAAAAGTGAATTTGAAGTTTTTAGGCTTGTTTAATGTTAAAATTTTACATACTAGATGTATGATTATGAGACAGAGATTACGTGCGATATCACATAGTCGTTACTTTATGCATCGTTTATGTCAGTAGTTTCAATTATTGCCATGCAAAATGGGTGATAATTAAATCGGCATCATGTATGCACGAAACCTGTTGGGGGCAAGACGGCCCCAACGACGTGGGGCAAGACGCCCCGGGGGGGCTTCTTGCCCCTTGAGGGGCGTCTTACCCCACGTTTTTTAATTGTTTGTTTTACACATGCAACGTAGGCTAACGTGCAAGGCCTAGCCTTAGAGCTACAATTAAATATTATTTTATTTATTGTATTTGTATATTATGTTTTATATCATTCTATATTACCAATAATTATTGCATTATATTATGATGTAATTGTTATATTAATTGTCCTATTTTATTGTCTGTGTATTTGCAACATGGTATTTATATATATTGCTTTTTTATTCCTGTATTTTGTCCATAAATTATGTATAAGCACAGGGCTACAGTGAAAAACTGTATTTTAATCTGAATGTACTAGCCTACCCTGTATAAATACGTTTAAACAAAATAAATAAATAAATAAATAAATAAATATATAAATAAATAGGCATAAATAAATAAATAATAAATACGGCATGTGTTTGAATGCAAATTTGCAATAGACCTATGACAGATTGAACATCTACTGCCTAATATTTTCTTCTGTAAAAGTGGTCCGCACGTACAAGCGAAAATCGGAATGGGGTGCATGTGGGGACGATATGTTGAAGGAGGCACTGGCAGCGCTGGAGAATCAGCCTATGAAGGCTGTCAGTCGGCGTTTTGGCATTCCGGCCAGGACGCTGCGAAAACACCGCAACAAGAAAGTCGCCACTGTGGGATCGTTATATCTCTCGGCCCAAGGCAACCAGTACTATCGGCTGACGTGGAACGCACGCTGCGCGAACACATCGCGTATATGGAGAAGTGCCTGTACGGCTTGACGACCGTGGACGTCAGGCGCCTCGCGTACGATCTCGCGGTGAAGCTGGGCCTTACGTACACGTTCAACGCCGAAACAAAGATGGCCGGCCGAGACTGGCTTTATGGCTTCTTCAAGCGCCACCCTGACCTGGCTATTCGGCAGCCTCAGGGTACGAACACCGCAAGGGCTGTCGGTTTCAATCGCCCTAAAGTGCAACTGTCCACTGCTGGCCCGCCATCGTCCACTGCTGGCTCGCCACCGTCCACTGCTGGGCCGACACCGCCCACTGCTGGCCCGCCAACGACCGCGTCCGCAGGAGTGTCGACCGTTAAGGAGCTGATAAAGCAGCTATCTCCGTTGCTAAAGATATTGCGTCCACGTGCAAGATCGCGTATTGCCGAGTGTGCCACTGTTCTGACATCGACGCCGCATAAGAACAAGTTGGCTATGCAGCAGGCGAAGAAAGAACGCATACCCAAGCTTAAGAAGAAGTCCCTGGCGACAGGAGTGAAGAGACACACGGCAAAGAAAAGGCGCGTGAGCTCCAGTAGCGAGGAGGAAGAATGGCCCTGCATTATCTGCGGAGAACCATTCAAAGATAGCAGATCACGAGAGGTGTGGGTGCAATGCCAACTGTGCAAGAAATGGGCCCACGAAGATTGGACCGCGGGACAGGCCTTTTTCACGTGTCCCAACTGTGAATCGGAGAGCGATTGACTGTGCATTATGTGCCATCTGTTCATCTGTTGCCTGATGTCGTTTAGTATGCTTTAATAAAGTTCGTATTTCTTATTTGAAATTATTCAACGCATTTTGGAGATTAAATTTGTTTGTTTCACCACAATTTCTCATTGGGGCAAGACGCCCCCTGGGGGCCGGTTGCCCCACACTAAAGGGCGTCTTGCCCCACGTATGGGGCAAGACGCCTCCTTTGGAATTTTTTTAATTGACGATCATAACAGTTAGTGCCGTCAGATGACAGAATGCCTTTGGTGAAACATGGAATAGGTACCCCGCAATCGTATGCAAGCGCAAACACCTCAACATTTTCACTGTATGCTTAAATATGCCCATTTTCCCTTAAGGGGGGCTCCATGCCCCACCCTACCCTACGGTAATATATTGTAATTATATAAGTGAAAACACATGGTGATCTGTCTGGATAAATAAAATTTAGAAACATCATTATATATAATTACTATATTTTCATTTTTGTGGCGAATAAATAATTATTACAAAAATATTTACAAACAGTATTACATGATTTGGTTTATATTACTTCGTGAAAACATAAACAAAAATGTGTAAAGAAAATCAATGGTTTGGTGTCGGGATTGAACCGGCGTCACCCGATTGCAAAATAAATACCAAGGAACCAACGCCTTTACCAACTGAGCTAACAGGACCGACAGAAATTCGTTGACTGATTTAAGTTGTTATGATAAATTGTACAACTCCTCCTTCATACATCGATATTCTAGTGATATTACGAAATTATATACGTTACTTTCTGTAGCTGGATACGATATCTGTTTGCTATGTATGTTTATTGGTGTAGAATTTAGTACAGGATCTCCCGTTGGTTGCATTCGATATAATTATTCTGAAAACGAGCCCAAGCTCGGCGATACCTGGTCGACTTGTAGGCTCATTCGCATTCATTGTTTTGAATAAAATTGAATTCATGTGGAACCGTACGATAACTGCTTGTTCCTCTATGATGACTAGTGTTTGTATTACATCGGAATATTGCACAATAACTCATTCTGATGCTCGTTTCGACCCCAAAACTATCCATGTAAACATGCTCTGAATGCATAGAAAGGGTCGGCCTGTTGCGAGTGCGAGTCATATGTGACGTTAAGATATCACGTGATCGCCTAGCTCATAACATTTTTATTTTCCGCGGGAATCGCTACACAGACGGGTTTAAAATCGAATTTATGCTACAAATGTATTTTTCTGTATTGTTTTAATGTTCTCGATTGTTACATACAATGTTAAACTTTGTGTACACATGGAAAACGGATTTTAGCTACTGCCTTGTTTTTATTTCCTTTAACCTTGCTGCATACCATAGCGTGGTCAGTGTCGCAATCCGCACTGTGAAAGCTGCGTGTGATGAGCACATTGTTGAGAGGTAATGACGGGGTCCAACTGGTGCCAGCGATGGGATAGCGGATGTTTCCATGAGACTCTCTAGCGGGGATTGGTTTGGAAGAATGTGTTGGTGATGCAGAGGTTGTGATAAGAGCACAGCTCGAGTAGTCGCTGTCAGTTTTCATTCATTTTCCCAGTGCCGTAGTGACAGGTTGACCATGAATTGTGGTCGTCACCGACACTAGCATTGAAATCTTCCAACAAGAACATATGTTCAGAGTGGGGGATGTCGTTGATGATAGAGTGGAGTTGTTCGAAGAACAGGTCTTTGACTTCCGTTGGGTAACAGAATGTTGGCGAATATATGCTCAACAAGTTCACAAATTCAGTAAACAGACGGAGGGATAAGATGTGTTCTGAGCCATTTGTTGGTGGTTCAATTGTACTCAGAAGGGAGTTCCTGTAAAAATCTTACTAAGTGCCCGTCAAAGACTCAAGATCTGCTCTAGAAACAACGATCACATTCGCCGTGAGGTGGCAACACTCCACTCACTAGAGACAAAGTCACGCAGCCGGACGAGAGAATGCGAAACTAGATCAGCTATGGAAATAGCCAACGCTCTTATTTAGAACGGCTTATATCATTTTATGTGGTGACCTCTGCAGGCCCATAACCAGGTTTTGCTGAGGTGCTGTTCGTTTGTGATATATATATATATATACATATATATATACACACATATATATATATATGTATATATATATATATATATATACATATATATATATATAAATATTGGTCGTGAAGTCGAGTATGTAATACCTTGGTCTGGTTAAAACCATCGGCGCATCATTCTGCCTAGCGCGGCGTTATAATATAAATATCTGGTCAGCATATGTTGTCGTTAGGAATATATATATATATTCTTAACGACAACTTGCTGACCAGGTATGTATATATAGCAACGTGCTAGGCAAACCGATGGTTTTAAGGTAAGACCAAGGTATTATATACTCGACTTCACGACCAATATTGATGTGAGTGATGTCACAAATAAACGGCAAACCTACTGCTATATGTGTAAAAATAACAACAGCAATTGTAACGACATTCAACGTTCATATAAGAGGTTCTTTAATGGCACGATATGCGACAAGTATTACTTTTAATCGAAATCAATAGGAATACTAAATTCTGGTAGCACGCAAGGAGATGGCAGATCACCTGTGTACATGGCGATTGCTTCTGCAAGTTCCGGCTACTACTTGCACAGCACTGCTGGGACCAGGCCTAGGAGTGATGTACTTCTCTCGGATAACGCTGAAAACATCAAAACCAAACCAAAAATCCTACCATGACAATTTAAGCAAATATCAAATTTAGCACAAACTTATGTATTTGAAGTATTTTTAATTATGTTAAATATATTATAGGTTAATAACTCTATTTAACACATGTATCATTTGAACGGTACAAGGACCAACTTAATCCAACATATTTCACACTATCATTACAGCTAATAGCACACACGCACGCACGCGCGCGCACACATATGCACACCTTATACTAAATTATCCATTGCCATCAATTTTGGAAATTCAACACATACCCTACTAGACACGTCAGTGGTCACTTGATCCAGCAAAAGTATGCACAGGTTACGGCGATAGTATTCCTCTGGATTCTCAGCTGGGATATTGTTGCGGTGGCGTTGTGTTCCTCGGCCTGCTTGGTTGAACTCCAACGTCATCGACCATCTGACAAACTTGCTTGTAATAACGCGTGAAGGTCTCGTCTACGTTTTCTCGTAGTTCCATGTCAATTCTTGTACATACAGCAGCGACGAGACTACTTGAAAAGTCAACAGAATAATACTTTATGGCGTGACAAACAACGAAACACGGCAAGTACGACCATGCACTCATTGGCATTGCTCAATATACGTTAATGCCCTTCTCCACCTTACGTATTTAGGGTGGAGAGCGGACTTCCCAAATTTGCTTATTTGCTGAGCTACAGAAACGAAAAAGAACAGACCACAACAAGACTTAGTACCAGTACAATATATTGCAGATTGAGAAATTATTTGTACATTAATTTTTTTTGGCGATGCTATGGTGCACAAACCTTTGACGCTTTCTTCGTCTAGCAGACATTTCCTTTTAGCAACTGCATGGATCATCATCCACAGTCACACTGATTTATGCTGCATTGTCACTGCTTCTACTTGGCCTAGCGTCTTTCTTCCTGAAATATCAGTATGTTTATATCAATTAATAAAGCAGTACGTTATGCGTGATCAAATTTGGCACTAAATAAATTCCCTGCTAACAGTTTCCTATTAAATTACAAAAGCCAACTATTTTTATAAGAGGAACATATTCCGTAAATATTTTATTTTATATAACAATTTGTATAGATTTATTATAAATGTATGTTCGTTGCATGTAAAATACTGTATAGGTTTAATAAAACTATCAGCATTCGTACACAAATAGTTGGCTTTTAGACAGTAGTGTTTGACACGTCATCTGACAGCATTGAGCTATACAAATGAGGACATGTATGCCTTTGGAATATTTGTTATAAATTAAACTGTGCGCAATCAATTTCAAAGAGGACCGAATAAATGTCCGCGGACATCAACCGTCACATGATTATGCAATATAATAGTAATTACTTCAAGACGATGCACACCTGGCTAAAAACGAGTCTATACGTTGACCACATTTATTTCCTTTCATTTTTGTTTTGGCGCGGATGGTGTCTTTTCGCTAGATGGCAGACCGATCACATCATCTGGGGAAGAGCCATTCTTCGGGGAGCGGAGCGCTTTTGGCGTTCGTACATTTGGATACCCGGTTTTATTAGGAGCAGGTTCATCAAAATGAAGTTAGTCCGAAAACCCCTCCTCGTATTTGTAGGTTTGAATTTTGGGATTTTTTATTATACAGCTTAGATAATTAATGATAACCATGTGACTGGTTCAGCTGGAAAACAGGGTGTGGATGAGGGTTTCAAGTTCGCTTTCTGAGCGGGTAGTCCGAATTCCCCCCCCCCCAAGTTACAATCTTTGCAAGTTTTTCGTGAAAATAAAATTAGTCCGAATCCCCCCCAAAAAGTGATAGTATCTGCAGGTTTTAATGATGCCATTCTAAGATGGCGGCTGCGTGAGTTTGTGGTATAATCATCTTTGTAGTAGTCACGTGACCGGAAGGAGGTAGTGTCCCCTGGCGGTACGGGTGGGTATCGGAAATAAGAAAGAACGAACAAATACCATATTTGAAAGTTTTCAGAGGTTAAATTTGTTGTTGTAATTAAGGACTTTCAAAGCAAAGCAAAGCAGCTACTCTCATCAGAGTCGTACTCCCAATCTAATACATCACGATCGTCGTTGTCTGCTTCATCATCAACATCGTCATCCCATGGTGACGTACGGGTCGAACAGTGTAACGGTGGACTCCAGCTCGCAAAGAACGGGATAGAAGGTGTACTTGTGGTCCTCATGAAGTTCCTGTTCTCTGAAATAGATAGAATAAACTTTTGAAACTGACGTTATACATCAACACACTATTATTATTATTATATTTTGAAATTACATTTTGTTAGTATGTGTCCCTTTAAAGCATACTCATATGAGGGTTATGTTATATCTTGTAACACAGCGTCATTCACACATCTATTTGTTGTTTGTCAGGACAACGTTTCATTACAAGTCACAGGTGGTCGTGGCACCGTGTAACATGACACCGGGTCGCTAGGCAACGTGATAAAAGGTTAAGCCGAGTCAAGTTCAAAGTACAGGCGACAGTCATAGATATATCTAACATGGCGTGTTGGTGGAATGTGATCATGTGGGGAGGAATGTAATCAACCTCGAGACGTTGTGAGTATAGTTGGTGCTGTTAATTAAGACATGTATTTTTAAACGACATAAGTAATCTATAGAAATATATAACTCACGTCCACTCTATGTCACTGCTGTCCCAGCCTGTCTCATTACTGGTCATGCTGCATTACTCTCTGAAGAAAAGGTTAAAAGAAAACTAACTACTTAGTCATCACTATTGTTTTTAAAACATTCAAGTTCGTCGTCGTATATCCTCTCGGAAAGAAAGAGTTAACTAAGTACCTATTGTTTTTAAAGTG
Organism: Paraescarpia echinospica; assembly: GCA_020002185.1. Taxonomy (NCBI): domain Eukaryota; kingdom Metazoa; phylum Annelida; class Polychaeta; order Sabellida; family Siboglinidae; genus Paraescarpia; species Paraescarpia echinospica. The sequence goes on along the minus strand of CM034536.1, from coordinate 41,036,861 downwards.
ACGACATCAAGCAATGCGCAAGTTATAAAGAAGACTTATCTATATTGAAACAATCGCATCAAAGAACACTTTGTAAGATATTAACCGAGTGTGGTATAACAATACTAAATTACTCACATTTCATCACCAGTCATGAGTACTGCATTCCTCTTCCGCCATTCGTCTCGTAGTTCATTCCAAGGGATTTCTGTAGTGGTCATGTTTGTCAAATGTCTTGAAGTTAGAAACGATATCCAGACGCATCGATAGATGGGAGTTGCAAAGTACATTGTGTTATCGGGAAGTTTCCTCGTGGGTTGCAATGTGCATGCGTCTTATCGGAATGCATTCCCGGTAACGAAAAGTAGTGAGTACACAACCCGATCACATGCTTCATCTAAACGTCGTAAAGATAACAACATATATTGTTGGTCTTCCAGTGTCGCGTTAGACTAGTTTAAAACATATGGTGAAAATGGATGTACATTTCAGAGGACCCGGGCATTATTTATCGAACTTCTTTCCGTGTAACATGTTCATACGGGGTGAGTTGTTCTGTTGTGCAGAAGCGGCGTATCAGTATAAGAAGGCTATCTTTGTTGATGATGTCATCACAGCGAGAAAGATCCAGGCTAGATGCAGCGGTTTACAGGCGAAATATCTCAGTAAGTCTATAAAACTGAAAGCACAGTTAACAACATCGTGGATAGGACAACGACGTCAGATAATGTACACAGTCGTAGCCTATAAATTCCGTCATCCACAACTGCGCAAACGTTTGATCGATACAAGAAATTCATGTCTCATCAAAAACTGTGCTTGGAGCATTGTGTGACTGACGTACTGAACGCATCTTCACTCTTGTCGAGCACTGTTGTACGATCAAGATGACGAGCGCCCCGAAACCCAGGATAAGATGAATCTTACACGCCTTCAAGAAGTTCTGGCAAATATGCTTTCTGTCGTCCTTCGACCATCGTAACGCGTGCTTCGTCTCCTAAGTACGTATGTTACACTGTATGTAGACGTTGCAACCGCAAAGTCACTATAGAGGCTAAACGTCAATTTAGTTGTCAGGGCGTCAGTAGTTGTTAGATCGATGGGCGACAAAAGGGGGTGCCTCTATACCGATATGCTATGGGCGTCCTTCTGCGCGATCGTGAAGTCACGGAAGTGTGGTTGACGGCATTTGAACGCGTAGTCATGCGAGCGTTAGGTGGTTTCAGTGCTAATGACTACACATTTCTTAAATCCGATGTCGAACGGTACGATGCGTTGTCTTTCCTACGCGGAAAACAGGTCAATGTCACCATCAGGAAAAACAACAAAAGGTGGCTACGATAATTTCTCAGTGTCGTCACTAGAACTGATATGATCGTGATTCTGTTTGCCTGGATGTAGACATTGTCCGATGAACATGCGAAAATGACCACCTGGTTAAATAACATGGCTGACTCTTTGGTGATTATGATTTCACCCGAACACGACGTCACGCGATCATAACCCTAACCCCCAAAATACGACTCATCTATTCAGATATATCTGATGTCGACACCGAGGCAAGTGCAATTGTTGATTGTGGCACATGCATGTGATCCCTCAGTGGAGACGACGACTGTAACGAGTTACAGGCGAGCGTGAGGAAGGTAGATGAGATTCAAAACCGATCGGAAGAAGAAATGATCGATCGAGAGATCTTTGTTACAACGATGAGCAATGACTGTGTGCGCTACGTGTCGAATGAACTGTGTCGTTTGTTTGAAGCGGAAGAAGCTAACATGTATAGGGTATCACATCACATTATTTTTGATAATTTGCGGTGGGCAGTGTCCGATTTCAGCCATACATCATTGTCACCGGGTTGGGTTCATGAGATGATACCCCTAGTGAAAGAGATCCTTCACAGTCGCGGTATATCTCCCCTCGATGAAAATGACAGTCACTAAAAAGTGTAACCTGTGGTCATGGTTTATTTTGTGTGTGTTCAATAGACGAGTGATGAGAGCGGATTACAGAGAATTCACTATGCATACAACAAGACATGTGCACCTACAAAAAAAGTAGCACGAATTCCACGAAGGAGAGCGTTGTTTTTAAGACGGAGACTCCTGAAGAGACGGAATAACAGTGGCGCACGTCGTCACCACCATCACGTTATGTCAGCACGGTCACCGTCCCCGCCACCACCGCTACCATTCCGTCACTGGACATGTCGTGCGAACAGGTCACTACGTCCCCATCGTCCGACACATCATGGTGAATGTCACCGACACCTCTGCACGTGATGACATGCCTTCATTCGATAATGTTCTCCTCCCAGCCAATACGACATCACTCACACTCAGTCCCGACGGTCGTGTCATCTGGAACATTTTCCTGGATGTCATGGCATTGGGGTATGAGCACCCTTCGAATGTATTTAAACAAAATCTACCCGGGCGGCGTCTGCTGTCCGTCTCCAACAGTGTTTCAGCGTCTAGATAACGAAAATATTCGTGTCACCGAATGGCTACGCAACTACCTCTATCGTGCCACCTTTGACTTCGAGTGGTGGTTTGGTACGTCAAAACTTCCGTCGGACAGTACCAAGGTTCACTGGGTTGCACGTCACATACCATTGAGTGTGTCTCTGTTAAGTAATGTACCCGAATTGTAACAAGTGCAATGTCTCATCACGGTCGGAGATAGCGACAAGTTGGAAACCGACATGATGTCCGTCCTTCAGTCAATGAGTTACGCCGTCTACGAAGCCATCAAAGACGATTATGAGGACGTGTTCCTGTTACTGGCAGAAGCACAGTCGAGCTGGTACGAACAGGAGCAACAAGCACGTGCACACGACAAGGACAACACGGGCAAAGAGTCACAGCGGGAACCGTCCAATCCCTACAAAGCTGTCGTGGGACAATTAAAAGGTTGGATTAATCAATTGCCTATCATTGGATTCAACTCAGGCTAGTACGATCTGAACGTCGTAAAACAGTTTCTGGTACGCTACATTCTGTTCACGAAATAAACAGAGCAAGAGGAGGATGAAGAAGACGTAGATAAACTAAGTAAACGAGGGTGTCGGGTCCTTCTTCGTCATCAAGCGCAACAACACCTTCGTGTGTCTATCAACATATGAGTTGAAATTCCTAGACATGACTCATTACATCGCGCCTGGATTTAGCTACGATAAGTACCTGAAAGCATACAGATGCCAGGTCACGAAATATGATTTCCCGTACGAGTACATCGATAGCTTGGAGTTACTAGATGACCCAGCTCTTCCTCCGAAAGAGGTCTTCTTCAGTCAACTGAAGAAAGAAGGTATATCCGACAAAGATCACACCCGTTGGCAAGAGGCGTGGCGACACAAGAACATGAAGACATTGCGAGAATGTCTCGGCTGGTACAAGAAAAGAGACGTCGTGCCGTTCTTAGAGGCAATCTACAAACAGTTGACTTACCAGTTCAAATACGTCCCGGAGAAGACCTTATTTACGCTCTTCATCGAAAAAGAATAGTGATGTTCATCAACTCGTCAGGCAAAACATCATAGGAAGGGCGTCAATAATCTTCACTAGATATCACGAGAAAGGGATAACTAAGATACATTGGATCGACTATGGAGAAGCAGCTCGAACGTGTCTATCCATCGTGGGGTACGACGCAAATGCTCTGTACCTCTGGTCCCACACGCAAGAAATGCCGACGGGATGGTACACGCGACGACGGGAAGAGAACGAGTTCCGACCAGAATCGGCACAGCTGACTGGACAGATGGATGCGGAATAGCTGACGTGGGAATCCGAACGCACAGAACGCGCCATACGTCATCAGACCAACGGACGAGAGAAGAGGATCGGCAAACAGTTGGTGGACGGATGTTGTTGCAAGACAAAAACGGCCTATCAGTCACCCGGTGATGTCTATGCACTCGGCGAGGCTAACGGGAAACCCATAGCTCAACTGCTCGGCGAAACGCGAAAGAACACCGCCTGCTTTCGTAACTTTGTCAAGGTCGTCGAGCTGTGGAAATGCGAGTGAAAAGACATGAGAAACGACCCGAGCGTGAAAAGATTTCTGGACGCCTCCTTTCCCCGACATCGACACGTACTTTGGAGGATGACATCACAACAGATCCTGACTGGCGTGCGCAACGGAACCGTGTTCAGAATGATTCAGTGCGAAAATCGTGTACTATAAAAATTGCGCGCCCACTTTGCCTAGATGCAGCCCATCTTCAAAAACGTTCACATGACCCGCGATGACCTCGGACCGTTCATGCGTCGATACGCAGAAGAACACGACATCATGGCAACCCCGCAACGCATGCTCGTCGGAAGTTATCGCGGAGATAAGATCATGCTCTCCACACCTCTCTTGCGATGGTACCTCGAGTACAGACTCGAAGAGACCCGCGTCTATCAGGTCATCGAGAACACTCCGGTCCCCTGCTTCCGACCATTCGGCGAGGCGGTGTCCGCGGCATGTCGCGAAGAAAACGTCCACCTCGACAAGACCATTATTGCGGACATCAATAAGTTGTTGGGGGATTCGAGATATTGAAAATTTATTTCCAATGTTGATCGGCACCCTAACATCACCTACTGTGCGGAGAAGGCATTGATCAAGATCAACGATTGACGCTTTCGACAGGTCGACGTCGTCACCGACGATGCGTACGAGATCGAAATGCACAAGGGAAGCATCAAGTACGCCTTGTCTGTACCCATACATATTGGAGTTCTACTAAGATTTCATGGACAGGTCCATTGTTCAAGTACTGCGACACGGATAGCGCCTACTTGGCTATGGCCGGTGAGTCCGTCGATGACCCCGTGACCCCGAAACTGCGGGAACATTACTTCCGACACTGCTCCGAAAGGCTGCCGTCCGAATGTTGCGTCGATCATCAGAGCGAGTAAGTGCGCTGTCGACTGGCTGAACTCCGTGGAGCGGCACCGAGTCGTGTTGCAAGGCGCACAAAGCGTGCAACAATATAACACCGGGACTCTTCAAGATCGAATGGTCCGGGGATACTTTCCTGGGTCTGAGCAGCAAGATTTACTATTGTTCCGAACCCACCGACAAGTACAGCGCCAAAGGACTGAACAAACGTCTCAATACCATCGACAAACAGGTTTACCTGGACGTGCTGACCAATCGACGGAGCGGAAATGCAAAGAATCGCGGCTTCCGGGTAAATCACTCTTCCGTGCTAATGTACATCCAAGAACGTGCGGCCTTCACGAGGACGGAGTCACCACGGGTCTGGTGGACGTGTAACGATCGATTGCGCCTGATGCATGCACGTAAGACTACGTTGAAAAACTGCTGGCACAAAGGAAGAGCACGACGAGCGCTCCATTGGACACCCCTCTAGCATCAACGAATGGGACAGTCGATACCCACTCCACCGTCGAAAGGACGCAAGGAGGCGGAATGGGAGTCTTTAAAGGAGGACCATCACGTATCGATGACATAACGATCGACCAGCAGGACACTTGGCGTTGCCTCTTCACAGCTATCGCTTACGCCGGATTTTACGTCGTGGCAGGGATTACCATCAACAATCTGATTAGTCTACCACCGACGCCGCCACCATGCTTCTTCACCACCGTCGAAAGCAGCTTCAGGGAGTCTACTTCAACCCAGAAAAGGGGGAGTTACAGAGGAATCGACTTCTTGCGATGCGCCACCTTCCAACCTATAGAGCGTTTACCAAGGAAAGTCGTGAAACAGTGGCTATCGGAACAGAACGCCTATACGCTACACAGACCTGTGAGATTTCGTTTCAAGCGACGACGCGTTGTTGAACGAGGACGGAACCAGCACTGGCAGGCCGAACTCGTTCACGTGTCCTGTCTGAAAAAAGACAACGAAGGTACAATTTTTCTACTCACGGTGATAGATGTCTTCTCGAATGTCGCCCGGTGCGTTTTACTGAAGAACAAGTCGTCGACGTCGTTGGACTCGAATTCCTGAACCGCGGCTTTCAGAGTGTGTTGGAAAAGTACGCTATCTATCACTCCTTCACGCACAACGATGAGACCAAGGTGAGCATCTTGGAACGATTTAATCAAATGTTAAAGACGCATATGTAGCGATACCTGATGAAACACGAGACATGGCAATACATCGATATCATTCAGGACCTGGTACGTTCATACAACGGCACCCTCCACCGCAGCATCGGTATGCCTACGTCGCAGGTGAATGCGTCGAATCAGGAAAAGGGGTGGCCGCACTTGTGCGGTGTTCAACACGGCAAAGGCGTGCCCAAGTTCCATGTGGCGGATCGCGTGCATATCAGCAAGGTCAAGAGATGGTTCGAAAAAGGCTACATGACGAATTGGACCGAGAAAATCTTCACGATACGCGAGATGCATCCATCCGATCCGCCCGTTTTTCGATTAGCAGACGATTTTGGCGAGATACTGGAAGGAACCTTCTACGAACCGGAGTTGCAGAAGGTGACGGTATCGGCCGATAAACAGTACCTCGTGGAATCGATAGTGGAGCGACGCAAGGTAGGCAGACGAAGGGAGGTGTTGGTGAAGTGGTTCGGATACCGTTCCAAATTCAACAGCTTGATCGATGTCAAGGCCCTCGTCCGCCATATAGACTAGCCATGCGGCCTCCGGCCTTCATTCCACCATTCATGACGGACGAGACGACAACAGAGGTCTCCGTTGACGATAGGGATGACGTCGACACTATCGACGCGGCGAGTCTCGACAATACCAAAAAAATTCCTTGGCACATATTCGGTGGTGGAGGTATAAGCAATCTGTTGATCGGTCACGAGAATCCGACTCTGTTGATGGCCCTTTTGAGCAGTTCGTTGGGTTACCAGCTATCCAATCCGACGTAGAAATAACACGACGACGAGTGATTTCTATATGACGTTGCTTAGCAATGCTTCCATGCACACGCACCCCGACAACTGTTATACCTTGGCGAATTACATCACGGACTTGTCGTGTCGTGCTGTCTGTCGACTGGGAATGCGGTATTGTAGAATTCCAGTACCCGCACGCTTGGTACAACGTTCGCGAGGAGGATACCTCGTTCTCCCTCTTCGAGTCCGATCCTATATGACTCACTCCGACTGCTAAGATCGAGAACTGGTAATAGAGAGTGTCTGTAAGCATACCGATTTCGATTCCCTTCCCTATCCCTATCCCTAACGCGCTGTGCGTACTACGTCATCGTTTTTGTGTGTTTATGCGATCGGATATGTGTTGAACGGAGAGGTAAATACATAACCAGCAGGGGTGATCGATAAGAGCAATCCCTGTCCATTTTACGTTCAAATTATGGATGAATCAAAATAAACAATATGACAGCATTGTGCATACAACTGTTTTCGACTGATTAGCCGCCTCGTTTTAATTGCTGCTGTGTTTAATGCATCAGAAAAATAATTGTTTAAGACCTGTCTCAGCAAGTAATTCATATCGGTGGGGCACACATCGTGCGTGCAATCGTTGTTGTTGTTTTCATACAAAAAACTGATCATATGTCCATAAGATATCTATGTGCTAAATCTCTAACATATGTTCCGTTAAATTTGTGCAAATAAACTGTTAGAAATGTTGTCTTGGGTGAAGTACTTACGAATATAGACAAGCAAATCCAAATCTCATAAAAGACGCGTTAAACATCTTCATTGTGATGTACTTTTGTACATAATTCCAAAATGATTCAGATGCATTATGGTCTGTCCATTTGAGCTTATGATTAGGACCACATATCCAGCTGAAAAGTGCATAAATGTACAATACGTTGGCGCGTGAAACGCCGTGATGCAGACACTCCTGACGGTTATGTATCTCCAACAATCGACATCGGTCGCGCAGCGCATTAGGGATAGGGAAGGGAATCGAGATTGGTATGCTTGCAGACACTCTCTATTACCACTCTCCTCTCCTATTGATCCACGCCGTCAACAAAGTGCTGTCTCGCAAGTCGATGGAAAGAGTCAAGGCGAAATTTAGCTACAGCGACATCTCTCAGCGGTTGACCTTACACACGACATCAAAGACCAAGTTGACGACAGAGGGCGCCATGGGAAACGTATTAGGTTTCTATACGTCGGTCATCACCAGTCACATCCTACACGATAAAAACTGACAAAAAAAAATTCTCAAACCTTCGAGAAAGAGGCCGAATCGATGGTGGACATGAATCAAGGATTCACCATCATGTACATCTACACAAACGGTGTGGAGTCACGTGTCATTGGTAACAGTCTAGCTCCGTTGTTGCGGTGCATTCCCATCTACGGACTACAGCGCGATTCCATCATATAACAATCTTTCGATCACGTCCAATAGGTGCATCTGTTGTGCAAACAGTTCGGGATGCTAGAGATCGATATAAGGGACGACACCGGACGACGCATGCCATTTGAACTCGGTAAGGTGACTCTACATTTCCGGCGACGATGGGCGGGACTGTTCTAAACATGAATTACTAGGTTCGTGTGCTTCTCTATTTTGCAGGTGCCCGATACCAACGAGGTGACGGACTACGAAGTCTCTTCGGAGTTCTATTGCAGAGCAGAGGTGCCGTGACGTTGGGAAAGAGAGCGTTGACGACCAGCACACGCATAGCCGATGACGTCTTGTCGGGACAGAAAACCAAAACGGCCGCCAAGCGTCGCGTCAGGTCTGCTGGTAGGGACATGTTGAACGACCTCTTGACCCGCGGTGTGCAACCGCGTAGGTGTATAAAATGCGCACCAGAGAAACGCGTATGTACAGGCGGGAGACAGTAGAAGACACGCACGTTGCGAAAACGTGAGCCCGACATATTCGACGATGGCTTTCATGCATAAATAATCGTGTGAGGGGGTCACGAGCGAGCTCGATATATTTACCGTGCCTCCGATTCAGGCCTGCATGATCGATAGCCACACGATACAACATCAACCCATGTCCTGTCTCCACTCGGGTGGACTGATAAAATTCGTCATACCTGGATCTTGAGACGATTACCTGGATCTCGCCAGCACGATGCTACACGTTCAAGAGAAGGTGACCCTTGCCGACGGAGCCGACCTCGATGCCGTCGATCCCGTGGGTCCGGAATAAATGGCTCCAATCGCTGTTCAGTCTGATTGACGTCTACCTGAACGGAACGCTCGTGACCCCCTCGACAAACTCGTACCCGTACCGCGCCTACATTGAGACGTTGCTGAGTTACGGAGGTGATGCCACGGAGACGCAACTGATGAGTCAGCTATGGCACAAGGACACGGACCATGGCACTGAAGCCGTTGATAAAGCCGCTGGAGATGCAGCCAACGTGGGTTTCATCGTTCGACGAGACAAGACCGTCCAGAGTCGCATTGTTGACATGATGGGTCGTCTCCACGTGGACCTGTTCCTCCAGGATAAATTCCTAGCCAACTGGTGCGCAGCCAACCCCGATTACAAGATAAAGATCATCAACGCCACTATATTCGTAAAGAAGACCACTCTGAATCCGACCGTGCACACATCAACACCCTCAAAAAGACGAGTGAACCCGCTCGCACACGCACGAGAATCTGTTCCTTGGCACCCTTCCAAAATGTATCGTGTTGTACTTCATCGATAACGACGCCTACAACGGGACCTACACCAAAACAGATACCCTCCAAACCTTTCCAGCCAAATTTCGACGACGACCTCTTCGTCAGGTGCTACCACAACCTGTTCACCTCGACCGGTAAGGTGTAGCAGGACGAAGGGAACGGGCTGTCTCGTGCCGACTTCCAACTCGGTACACCTTTTTCGGCCCGCGTGCTCCTGCTCCCATTTGGTACTAAAGGACAATCTGCGCTTCAAGCTTAATTTCCTCGATGCGCCGACGAACACCATGAACGTCGTCGCTTGAACCGAGTTCGAGACCGTGCTGGAGATCGACAAGAACTGCAACGTCATCTACGACTTCTGATGAGATGGAGACCCTGCAGATCGTCCGCCTACTCACCATGGACCCGCACATAGAGGCTATCGTTCGTGCTATCGTACCCAAAGACAAACTACTCGCGATGACGATAGACCCTTCCCGACCGCCTTTGTGTGCAACAAGTATGACGGCAAGAAATCGGGTGAACTTTGGATAGCATTGTACCTGGACGGCAACGGAAAAGGTGAATACTTCTGCTCGTACGGCCTGCCGCCGCGACACGTTGAATTCCGCAGATTCATGAGTAAACATTGCGTAGAATGGACTGACAATTCCAAGAGTCTTCAAAGTCATCTGTCTAACCTTTGCAGACAATATTGTGTCGCTTATCTCATGGTTCGCTGTCACGGCTTTTCGATAAAGTCTTTCTTGAACGGTTTTGGTCCTGATCTGGTGGCAAACGATTGCCGAGTGTTTGATTGGCTTAACCAATTCAGATAAGTAGTACCGTGTTTCTGCACTGATTCATGTTCACTTTCGACGTCGATTGTATATAGTAGTTTCGTTATTGATCGGCACCGTGTTTTAGTGATAACAGGGTAATCATCATCATCATCGATCGAGCTGATGGCGTGGATGTCATATCATGCATGGAACACAACATCGTGTTTCATTGACTAGAAGGTGTCCGAACCTATGCCGCGGTGGTGAAACACTTGTAAGTTCACGACCACTGGCGTAGTGTTAAGTGACCTGTAAGTCGTATCATACGAGCCAATGGCGTGGTCGTAATAACCCGTAAGCTCACCAACCCTGGCGAGGTGGTAAAACACCCGCAAGTCATGTCATTATCCACTTGTATCTTCTTATGTCAATAACATATGGTGTTGTGTTTCATGCATCACATCACACATCCGCTAAGAAGTGTGCAAGTCATCATGTCATTATTATATATATGATTGTATCCTTAGTCAATAAAATGCGTGTGCACTCGTATACTTTCGTGTTTTGTTCGTTTTTTATACACGCGCACACATGCAATGACGCACAAAGATAGATGACCCTTACACACGCACACGCATACAATGACACGCAATGATAGATGACCCTTACATACACACAACCACGATGATATATCCGATACCCACCCACCCTCATACTATAATAGATCAAACCACCAACCCACCAGTCAGCCCGCTAAAATGAATGTCCAACCCACCCGTACCGCCAGGAGGCACTACCTCCTTCCGGTCACATGACTACTACAAATATGACTACACAACAAACTCACGCAGGTCTTAGAATGTAATCATGGGTGCCCCTGCCCTCCCCTAAATAACGATTAAAATGGCCTAATAAATTATTGATGAAGGTTTCGAACGAGGGGTTCGTTTTTGTATGGGATTAATCCGAATCTCTGAAACAAGTTTTAATTTAATTCTGAACAAATTTCACTGAACCACTATAAGTAATTATTTATTGCTGTGCAGCTGGTTTAGCGAGAAAACGGGCATGGTGCGAAGGTATAGGCGAAGGTTTGAGGGAGGCTCTTTTTTGAAGGGGAGGTTCGTAAAAAGGGGAATTCGTCCGAACCCCCTGAACCCGCCTGGTTACGGGCGTGCCTCTGTAGAGAGGAATATCACACAGTACGCATATGCGGGGGTCCAATTTAAAAGAAGGTGGAAACGAACAATATATATATATATATATATATATATTAAGAGTGTGTGTTTAGCTGGTATTTTTTTATACTTAGATCACAACTGCCAGTTTGAAGGCTGTGAGGGTGCTGGCCGAGGACGCTTCGTAGGGGATCTTGTTCCACAAGCGAATGGCTGTGGGGAAGAAGGTATGTTTGTCCTAGATTGTGGCAGGAGGAGCTTGTTGGGCTGTACCCTGGAAAGGCGAATCATTATCAGTGTGCTCTCGATGGTGCGAGTTTATATGCATGCAAACCAACACAAATTACCAACACTACAAATAAAGGACTGTTTTATAAATCTGCGCTGTCCGCACACCCCAAACGTTACTTTAGTAGCCGTGATCGGCTTCTATGGTACCAAATATGCCTGAACATAAGATCTTATTTTTACAACAAAAACGAGGAAACAACATTAGCCAATGATAAAAATGTCAACAAGAGGGACCAGACAATAAAAGGGACCGATTAGTAATACTATATGTAATGTACTCTCCTATTAAATATAGTATTCTTGATTTTACTACGTGCGATATAATTATTATTAATGTAGGCACGTTTAACTATATTTGAACCACAGTTTCCGGTATTTCAAAATACTACTTTATTGCAGACATGAATGTCTATATATTTAAAAAAAATTACAAATCGCATTTCAAAAGTCCAGGATGTGCTTATAAGATAAATATTATTGTATAATATGCAGCACGCATATTTATGCAGAAAAAAGTCAAGTCAAATATATATTAAATTAGGCCAACTTAATGACATGTCACTTCGCCCGCTATATTAAGTACTATATCACTGTGTTCTGCCCAGGTTTTCAAAAGGGCAGGGTGCCATTTTAGTAAAGGACACGTAGAGCGCGGTAAGCAATGGTTAAAAAGGCACTTGTGACATGCGACTAAATTAAATAGTTAACAAGACATAGTAGCAATGTACAGCTTGTAGTTTAATATCATATTATATCATACTTACATATAGTATATTACGTAGACAGTATATTTATGCATTATGATATTGGCTTGGGCAAGCATTTGTAAAACAAAACACGATATTTAGCTTTACGTTTCATGACTTTTTAATTTGTGTCAATCTGCATAATATTCAATATACATAGAGAATATGATACAGGTAATGTGTGTGCCAAATTTAATTGGGCTAGGTTTAACATAAATTGAGATATTCTGTTAATATTAAAAATGTACAAGCAACATAGTAATTTTGAAAAATGACATTTAAATAAATATAAATGTGGACAAACGAATGATTATATAGTATATATAGACAATACAACATATGTTTATTTAATTAAATTGGCATGTCTTAGCAAAACACGATATTCAGCATGACATAACATTTTATGTATACAATTTACAGAAAAAGTAATTATTACTAGTTTGAAGACACTGTTTAATGGTACCCCTCCGAACAATAATTATTACAGGTAGCTACTGCTAAAAACTTTAGCAAAAGAAGACGCTAGCCGCCAGCAACCTTAGCACCCTTGGCTAGTCCACTACACGCAAACGTGACGTCGTGACCTAGAAACGGCACCCCTTGCAACGAGCATGAGCGACGTCATGTGCCGGCGGGTTGTTGCATATTGAGGGGGAGCAGGTTCTTTTAACGCGCACAATACGCAATTTTTCTACTATGGTTGAGCTATGTTAGACTAAACGTCGTTACTAATCATTATATATCGGTACATTAACAAATAAAGAATGTATGTGTAGCGGGGGATTTACCATGAAGACACAACACAATTAAATGATGACTATCATTTATTGTGTTAATAATCTAATATACAAAATAAAAAACAAAACCCCAACTGGGAACTGCAGTATAACACAGCGCCTGAGCACTGCTCGGTGCAATCACACCATGCACTGTCTTACATCTTCATTTGTGTTTTTCTTTCTGTTAAAACACAAAATCTCGTGGAAAAACACTAGCTTGTATGTCTGTGCAGCTTCTCTCAGAAACTCTGTGATGGCGTCCCTTAATTAATCCTGGCTTAGTGACCGGGGTATGACCCTCGTTTGGTGACTGCTGGGGAAATTGACACCGCAGGGGAAGAGAACCTAATGGCTTTCCCAGGCAGCATATGCTACACTGGCGACATGGGGTCTAACCGCTTAGTAACTCAGAAGTAAAACTAGTAGAAAAAGTACATATACCGGTTTGGTATAATAATATAGATTAACATTAATAATAATAATAATTTACTTATTGCTCAGTAAACCTGCCGGTTATATATGAATAAAACATAATTTTGTAATTACACGCTTCGAAATTCTGTCGCGAACAGGCTGCATGGTCTACAGACTTGCAAAGTTTGGCGCCTCCTCAGATCAAAACGTATTTTAATAAGTTTTGCAAGTATCACATGATTAAGAATTTAACGACTAGGCTAATCTAACAGTAGTCTCTCGGCGATCAGACTTTAACTTTTGAAGATACGAAAAAAATAAGGCATGCTTGGCGATATGTATGGTCGAGGCGCTCCGCGAAAGTCCGTCGCTCTGGTTTATGTCATGATCCACTTTCGAAGGTCGGCGTCTCCTCAAATCAACGTATTTAATATTTTTGGTACACCGATTAAGAATTTAATGGCGACCGGGATAGGAGTCGAGATAGGGGGCGCTTGAAGAATCGAAATGACCGTGTGGCGCGATCGGGATACGTAGTGGACATCGGAGTGCTTGCAGACGATCGAGTGTCTGCAAGCGCCCCAATCTCGTGACGCATCCATTCCCGATTGCGGGATGCGCTCAGTTGGGAACAATCTAACGGCGCGTGTGGCGCGATCGGGATGAGTTTCGAGATCGGGGCACTCGCAAATTAATAATATAGTCCGGCAGTCAAACGCCCTTTTGAAGGTGGGCCGTGCATGAGGGTTCGCACGATGTTTTCTTGCATTTTTGTGACCTAACCTTCTAGGTCAATAATCCGACGGGTGCCACTCAGACACCCTTGAGCATTTTTGTATAAACTCATTAATATGCAAATCAGTCATCGCCTTTAAAATATATACTACTTTTCTGAATATCTCGAATTGTAAACATCCCAACAATCAAAATGATGTGTCCAAACGCATGTTTTCGGGTATCTGGGTATGATTACGTCAATGAACAAATCATAGTATGCATATTTGTCGCATGAATAAACAAATTATCTTTGACCAATATAACGTCATGATATTCCTTTACATCTCCTCAAAAGGCGAGCGATAGGCACTACTGAACAGACAGACTTAAAGGCCCCCTCCCCATACAAAAACCCAAATTGTATACCCTAGATATCCCCATCACAACGAGGCCTATCGTAGAACTTGTCCGCTTCCGCAAACGTATTATAATTACAATGGTTGCATATCTACTTTTATTAATAATAAAATATCCACGCTATATATTTTTGGAAAGCTTATTGTCTCCTGGTCAAAGTAGGATACGACATGGAGCTGTTACACTGTATAGTAAGTGTGAAACTAAGGTCAAACAAGGTCACCATGAAATGATGAATATCTGAACTTTTGCAATACCGCGAACGTTATTGGGTTACTATAACTCTGTACAGGTGTATCGATTTCATTTCTATGGACATGTTACATACATCGCGAAAGAACAATGTCTTCCCATCAAAATGATATATCACTTGGAGGTTTCAGTTGATGGAATTTAAATACAGGATACCACGGGGAGCTATCAAATGGTGCAGCAAGTGTGAATTGAAGGTCAAGCAAGGTCATCACCAAGTGATGAGTGTTCAAAACTGCGCCATTCCGCAAACTTTGTACAATTACAATGTTTGCATAATTATCTACTTTGTCTACCTACACTGGGCCATGTTTTACACCTATGCGTGTTGTATCCCCGTCAAAATCATTGACATGAAATTGTAAAATGGTTGTCTAACTGTGGGGTGAAGGTTGAACAAGGTCACCATCAAAAGATACATGAAATTGTGCCATTCCGCAGATTGTAGGTGATGTTATTCTTCTACTACAGTTTTGCATCACCCATGGGATGAGAAAATAGATGATGGTGGATGCCACCCTCAATTTTGAATTTTAATGTAATTTTGAGGGTTACAAACTCAATCTTGTGTCAAAATATTTGTATTAATTAACTGATACGTTCTTGTGCACATGACAGCCTCTTCACGTCCTATGTCCACCCCAGCCATCTGGAGTGAGCATCTGCTGTTGAACCAGTTGACTGGTCAACCAAATAAAAGCTTGTTACGTTATGCGCTCTGAAAGTTGCCATAGAGCATCCGGGGTTATTGGAATATCTTAGTGATATTATTCCTTTGACAGAATATCTTTTTCATTGCCTCGATAACGGACACCACGCACGCTGCAACTCTATTTACAGAGGGCAGTGGTGATGCGTTCCAAGAGTTGAAATATCGCGAAAGCAGATCGAAATGGATCTGAGAATGCTGTGGTTCCTTCGATCGTGGTATGAAATTTGGGTTTTCCATGCTATTGACAACTGGCAATGACGTGACAGGTCTTTTCCCAGAGCATGATGGATGCCGTTACGCTATTCCCTGTCCAAAAGCCTTTCCAAATGTATGCAGTTGGATATAAACTTGACAAAGTCATAACTCCTAACGATCGGAAACACATTGCGAACAATGCATGGATTTGATCACTTTTCCACAAAGCATTTTGCACAAGGCTCAACAGTTGCGTGCCAGGTTCTTCAAGGTCTTACTGGATGTAGCATGTCATAGTTGCACCTAGTGACGACGGCTGAGGTGTCTGAAGTGTCAAACACTTCCTTTCAACCTAGATAGTGGAGCTTTGCAACCTTAATGGAGAGAAATGCAAATAGCCCCTGTATGTTGGTAACATCGCGATGAAAGTATTTCCAGTTTATTGGCACATTGTTGTCCAATGTTACTTTCCTCAGAATCCCGTTACCACGCTTCTCTCTTGTGGATTATTTGATCCTGCTGTCGAGGTACGTGTCCCGGTCGACGCCAAAATTGTTGGAGTGATTTAAGTGCTTCGTGATGGGCGGAACGAAAATGTACTCATCAAACGTGGTGATTTTGGTTGATGCATCTTTTGACGGCGATGCTGGTTGATGCATCTTTTGACAGTAACCTTCTGAAGGATTCCTCTCTTAGACCACCACTTTACAACTCTTTGCCTTGCCTTATTTTGACGGGGATACAGTATACATATATAACATGGCCTAGTGTGGGTAGACAAAGTACATATGCAAACATTGTAATTGCACAACGTCTGCGGAATAGCGCAGTTTTGAACATTCATCATTTGATGGTGTCTTTGCTTGATCTTCACCCCACACTTACTGCACCACTTGATAGCTCCCGTGGTATCCCATATTTACGGGCAGATAGTAAGATTTACAAAGGTATATGACGTGGATATGAGTAGATAGGTAACGTATATAAGCCACCATTGGTTTTGTATAACGTTTACGGGATGGCGTAATTTCCAACATCTATTACTTGACGGTGATACTGTTTGATCGTTGCTCCACACAAACTGCGTCAACTAACACCTCCAAGTCATATCACATTTTGACGAGAAGAAATTGTTCTTTCACAATGTGTATAACATGTTCATAGAAACGTAGCAGATACATAATTATTGTAACTTTATGAAGTGTGCCATATTGTAGAAGTTCGAATATTCATAATTCCACGGTGACTTTGTTAATTTGACCTTAGGTCCACACTTACTATTCCGGGTAACAGCTCCATGTCGTATCTCATTGTGACGGGGAGACAATAAGCTTTCCAAATATACATGACATACCCATTTTGTTTTTAAATAAAGTATATATGCAATCATTGTAACGTTAATACGGAAGCGCACAATTTCGAAAAATATTCATTTGACGGTGACCTTCTTTGACCTTGGTGTCACGCTTACTGCATCACTTGGCAGTTTTAAGACAGACCTCGTTGTGATGGTGATATCTTGGGCTTTCAAATTATATACCATTTGGACGTTTTGCACGTACGGGGAGGGGGGCATTTAAGTTGGTGCGTTAGGCAGTACCTACCGCTTGCATATTGCGGAGATACACACGAAAAGCGTGAGGTTATATTGGTCAGAGCTAATTTGCATATTCACGTAACAAATTTTGCATTCCATGATTTGTTCACTGACGTAATAATAACAAGACCATGAAAACATTCGCTTGGATACCTTTTTATTGTTTTGGATGTTTACTATTATATATATTCAGGAAAACCGTATTTATTTTAATGGCGATGACTAATTTGCATACTAATGGGTTGATACAAAATGTTCAAGGGTGCCTGGGTGACACCCGTCGGATTACTGACCTAGAGGTGTAGGTCACGAAAATGAAAAAAAAACGCTTCACTGGCTATAACGTCCGGACTACAGGGGTCAATACACTGTTGTTTTTTCCATAGGCGACCATGTTAACGTTTTGTCTGATTATAAGAAAACGTGTCCTATAAAATGTCTTAAACTTCTCACCTGCTGTTATCATCATCTCATTGACATGCTGATAGATTAAACAAAAAATACATACTTCTAGCTCTCGTAAAATGCATGTATGTGTGACACCCATCAATATTTACAAATGCCGGCAAGCATTACTCCGCAAACAGGTCACACAGGCAAATTGCTGCCAAATATCCTTCCGCTTATTCAAATCATCTAGAAATCCACCATTTTACAGTCAACACCTTCTACGATCACACATGAAAATCTTCCTACTCAAATGCACTTATCATGTCACAACCAACCCGGAAATCTAACTAGAACATGAGCCATTTCTCTCACTGTCCGTAGATGGCGCCACTTTCGCTGGAAGCACGGTCGATATGAGCCGAGTGGGCTATCCTATCGAGATATACTATTCTTGATTATATGCCGAATGGTTCTTCCCGTTATCAATGTGATGCAGATGTTCCTCATGATAACTCGCGGACCCATTTTGTAGTTCCAAATGATCCGCCAGGTAACGAATGACAGACGGTGGCGCCACATCGCGGGTGCATGACAGGAGCAGCACATCAAGCGATGGAAGAACGACCGTCATTTGGTGTTGCGGTTGCACAGCGACTGGCAGTGGGTGCAAAGTCAAGGGTAGTGTGTATTCCTTTCCCTCATTGTCAGTACAACCTTCTTAGCGTGGTGCGCCTGTAAAACCGAGGGTCTACGAATACGTAAATGTGTGCTTGTAGCTTGGAGTTGAATCTTGATTGACTAGCTGTTTGTTGACGTTGTGTTGGCGTGGGGGAAATTCGTCGCGTAAGATTAGAAGGTAACAAGTTGAAGTTGCGTACGATCTCCACCACGAGCGTCCCTGGTCTACGCTACACTGCAGACGAGTCGGACAGTATGCCAATGTCACCTATAAATGCGGCTATGGAGAACTTACCGAACTTACCGAACTTGCATGAGGAACATGAAAGGTGAAACCAATAAGTTTGTAGTAAACCGTTAGGCTATGTTAGTATTGCAATATTACGTAATCCAATTCACCTGACTTGTCTTGTCACTTGTGTTGTGGCAGTTGTGCTCAACGTCAAGACTCAAGCAAAGCCGTTTGGCAAAGGGCCTTGAAGTTAAGGCTTGACGTTGAAGTTGTCACAACGTCGGCTGTGTCTGTGAGTGTGATACTGACAATCGTGGTTGCCTATTAGTTGTCATGAATGAAAGTTTGTTATGTCTTATGATCTGAGTCTAAGCCTTAAGTTAAGGCTTAATCTAAAGCTAAGGACGTACTATCATACTATGTATCTTTGACATTGTATGTTTTTATGGCTTTGTAAGTTTTAACATGTACACTGCTGCCATTGATGGGCATACGTTTGTAGTGTTGACAAATGCATCATAATCGATAAATGTCATAATCATTATCAAATGTCACAAGTCTGACAACAATGCCACTAACAGTGTAATCAATGATAAATGCTGCTAGTTCAAATGTCACCATAATTATGAATGGCAAAAACAACAATTAAATGTCACAACGATAATATTATTGTCACACAGTGCCCAAGACTACTAGCTATCATGACAACAGGTATGCTGTTATCCACCACAATTATAGCAAACTTGTTGCTGTTGACTCTCCATAACTGGTAAATCGTCAACTGTGCTACTGAGTACTGAACAGTCTCCATGCCGATTAAGTCAGGTGCACAGAAAAACATATTGACTCTTACCAGCCAAAATATTCATTGTACACCTGATTTGGGCTACCTCTGTTTTGGATTACACCTTTTGTGGATAACTGCGCTGCTCTCTTGGTTTCCCTTGACCATTTTTCCATTTCAATATTACTTGACCTGCCATGGGCAACCTGTCTTGAGAAATCACTTTTGCTAGGGTGAAGGTGTGGTCACTCAAGACAGGGTCTACTGTATATACACAGTCAAGCATACCTACACTGGTTCTGTCAATTTTGCGTTGTATTGTATTAATCCAAGAGAGTGGAGTTTTTTTAATTTTTGAATGCTTTATTTGCCCAAACGTTTAATTTAATTTTTGATAACATTTGATATCGCTTAGCATGTACTTTTTGCATTCTGTTGCTAATAAAGGGTGAATTTTCCATAATTATATACTGGTATTATATATATATTTATTACATTAAATTTAATTTATTTCCTGTGCACACTACACAGGCTTGTAATTTGTACAGGTGGCAGTGAGAATAATACTTCCATAATTTCTTTTTAGATTTCATTTCAATGGCAAATTTTTCCGACGTTTCTGGAATCTCCTCAAGACCATCTTCCCTCGATGGACCTCTGGCACCAGTTGGCTTTTCATTGCCTTGTTGTGCACCGTTTTATTGGGTATGTTGGATGATTTGTTACCGATCAGCCAACTAATAAGGTTTTTGTACCAGTTATTTGGACAAATGATGGCATTGTCTGAATGAACAGCTTTTTTTGCATTAAATACAGTGTAACTGAATGTTTCACATAGGACTATGAGAAACCAAGTTGTCATAACCCTGGTTAGTGGTTACATCATTTTAAAGATTGATGGCGCAATAACTGCCAATAAGGTATATCATCTGTGCATCGTCTAACTTTTATCCTTCACTCCTAAAGCAGCTATATGTAGAAATGCAGTTTTACGCACTATTTTGTAACACCTTTTTTTACTTAGAATTGCTAGTATGTCAAACTAATGACACTTTATGCTTTATTGCAGACACGACATAGACGGTTTTATATATTTAATAATATAGTACCATCAGGTTTTTGCATAATGCTGTCATATCTGTTGTACCACAAGGCAAATTTCTCAGCAGAGACAATAAAGAATATATTTTGTTATCATAATGTTTGTTTTGTAAATATAATGAACAGTTGAATTATTGTTTTGTTTCAGAGCAAGTGATCATTTACAATGTCGGCTTGATACCTAGCAAATTCTACAAATGCTTGGGCGACAAAGATAAAGATGCGTTTCAAGCACTGATGCTGCATGCCCTTGGATTGGTGGTGGCTGTAGCGTTTGTAAGTATAAACATGTACATCACAGACTTGTCAAGATCCTGCGAGTGCCAGTGAGTGTGTAATCCATAGCCACAGTGGATGCCATAATTTTAATGCCCTCGTTAATCTTTATACATATGGTTTGGACTGTATTTGATAGTGATAGGGAAATCTGTTGTATAGATGGGAGGAATTGTCCTAAGAAGGCTTCGATTTTTACGGGAGTCCGAGACTCCCTGTTTCGTCTACGGACTCTTTATATGTCCCTTGGTAGGAGTCCGTGTGACTCCCTATCCAATGTTAATGTGGCCGATGTTAACGATCCTTCAACGCGCGTGTATGCTGTCATCTTGCAAGATTATTCGTATGTAACAAGCGATCATACTCGCATGTATTAGTTCAAAAATACTTGTAAGCGCGGTGCATCACGATGCTTTCTTGGGTAACGGCCTACACGTGGTACACAGAGGTATTCGTTTATAATTGGTCAAAATATTGGCACGAGAGGCATACACACGCGGGATATTGGAGCAGATGAACGAGGTACTTGATTAAAATATGGCAAACATGCTAAGGTGGGAAAAAGTTAAGGAAACGGCTGGCTGAAGAAAAGCAACAAAAATCTGTTATTTCAAAAAGGCTCAGACAAGGAGTATGATAACAGTAGAAGAAACCAATCGTGAAAAAGTGCGGACTCCCAATTTTTTCTGCGGACTCCCAAATATGAGCATGGTAGGAATCTGCTGGACTCCCACCAATTTCCCATAAAAATTGAAGCCTGCCTTGTGTTTTGACAATTTATGAATGATCGTGTTCATACTCAATTATGTTTGTTAGAAGTAATTGTACTTAATTACATTACCAAAGTAATCATAATCATGATTATAATAATATATTTTCTTCCCCCTCCAAACCAAATGAACAAGGAAACCTTCAGTATATTGAGAGTCAAACATTTTATGTATCTATGTGTAACCCACCCATGGGTCAATTCATGTCAAATCACCCCAAAAAAGATGGCATTTTTAACCTCACCCCCTCAGATTTGTGTGGAATTTTGTTTCTAGGGTGGTTTTGGCTTAAAAAAAGCTAACTTTTTAAAGATGAGCTCAATCGAACCAGCAGTTTGGGCGCTATGGCCTGCCCATTTTGGCTAAAATCACCCAAATTGGGTGGGGCGCCCTATATTGGAACGTCCTTAAATCAGTAACCACTAGTCCTAACTTGATGGGACTGGCCTCTCTGGAATGGAAATTGCCCAAGGATTCCAAATATGCCATTATTTTGTTGTAGGGGTAAGTTAAAGTGTGATGACCTTTTGATGTTCACCTTGACTTTGACCTTGTTGCCTTCGTGACCTTGGAATGAAAATTGGCCAGAATTATAGCCCAACATGTTTTTACGAAATATAACAGAACCAGAGGTGTAATATTCCTCAGTAATCCACAAAAGCAAATCAAAAAACCTTCTCCAGGCAATTTAACTTCAATTTAATTAGTACGCCATTAAACATAATTCCCACTACCTATAAGCAGACATGGAATGTTCCTGAAATTTGGCACACACATACTACTGACCATATTGAACAATAATTAATGGAAATTAAAACAGTTGACCGTCTCAGATTTTTGTAGACGTCATGCCCATATTGATAAGTTATGGCAAATTTGTCGATACAGCAAATATTGGAATGTTCTAAGTATATACTCCAAACCTCAACTATAGATGATATATACCATAATTACAAAACATAGTCCCCTAACTGGCCAGTTTAATTCATTCTATGGAAATGCAGTCCACACTGTTCTATGCTTTAGTACATAGTTGCACTCATTTTATAATAAAAAGCAGTTCAGGAGAAATTTCCACAAAGGAAGATATAAGGAAATGAGGAAATATTTAGCAAAGATAAGACATAACACACTGAAGAATAAGACAACAACAGAATGCTGGAATATCTTAAAGAATGAAATAGAGTGCATCGTAGATAAATTTGTTCCCTTCAAAAAACAAGGGAAACGGAGCAGAAAGAAATACTTATCGAAAGAAGCCATTAGAAAAATTAAGTACAAACAAAGAATGTGGAAGTCATATAGACGTACTGGAAATGACGAAGACTACAACATTTATAAAGAAGCACTAAACCAAGCTAGAACTGAAATTAGAAAATCGAAGAAAAGCTACACAAAAATTAGCTTGTAATATAAAACAAGACAGCAAGAGTTTTTATGCATATGTTCGTAGCAAACAGAAAGTTCAAGATAAGGTCGGTCCTCTAGAAGATAGTGTTGGAAATATAATATCAGAGGGATTCTTAATGGCAGAAGACCTGAATGAGTATTTTAGTTCACTGTTTACCAGGGAAGATATTAGTTCACTGCCAGTACCAGAGGCTAAGTTCAAAGGGGCAGAATCAGACTATTTAGGACATTTAATTGTAACACTGGAAATGGTAGATAAGAAAATTAGGGCTATGAAGGATAATAAATCACCTGGAGTGGATGGGATTCCGCCCAAACTACTATTGGAAATTGTAGAACAAATTAGCAAACCACTTGCCACAGTTTTCAACTTAGAAGAGGGCGTGGTTCCCTTAGAATGGAAAGAAGCGAACATTATATATTATTATATATATTTTAAAAAGGTTCCAGAAACAAGACAGATAACTACAGACCAGTAAGTTTAACGTCAGTGATTTGCAAATTATTAGAATGACTAATTAAAGATCACATGGTGGATTTTCTTGTTAATCATAACTTGTTAAACCCATCTCAACATGGGTTTCTAAAAGCGAGGTCATTCTTAACAAATATGTTATGTTTTTTGGAAGATATCATTAAGTGGGTAGACGAGGGATCACCAGTAGATATCATCTACCTAGATTTTCAGAAAGCTTTCGACAAAGTGCCACATCAAAGATTACTGCTTAAACTAAAGGCCCATGGCATAGGAAATGGTATACTTAACTGGATAGAAAAATGGCTGATTGACAGAAGACAACGGGTAGTTGTTGATGAGGAGGCTTCAAACTGGAAATCAGTTTTGAGTGGGGTACCACAGGGATCAGTACTGGGAACTGTATTATTCTTAATATATATCAACGATTTGGATGACGATATAACAAGTAAGGTGTTGAAATTTTTGGATGATACAAAATTGTTTAGAAGGATTAAAAGTGATGGAGATAGACAACATTTACCAGATGATCTTGACAGGTTGATAAAATGGTCTGAAAAATGGCAAATGTTGTTCAATTTTGGGAAATGTAAATGCCTCCACACAGGACATGGGAACGAAGATGTACAATATACAGTGGGAGGTTCTGTACTAAGTACTACTGTTAAAAAAAGGACTTAGGGTTAACCATTAGTGCTGATACGAAGGTTTCAGAGCAGTGCGGTATTGCTGCTTCAAAGGGAAATCAAATCCTTGGATTAATTAGACGAAACATAACATATAAGAAAAAAAAGCTAATAATACCACTGTACAAAACAACAGTTAGGCCTCATTTAGAATATTGCATTGATGCGTGGAGGCCATATCGCAGGAAGGACATAGATATGCTAGAAAGAGTACAGAGGAGAGTAACTAAAATGATACCTAAACTGAGGAATCTTAATTACGAAATACGCCTAAAAATGTGGTTTTACAACACTGGAGACCAGGAGATTGAGAGGAGATCAGATAGAAGTGTTTAAAATATTGAATGGTTATGAAAATATTGATAGAAATATTTTTTTCTCAGTTAAGAAAGATAGAAGGACCAGAGGACATGAAGCTACATTAGTAAAGGAGCAGTGTAGATTAGATATAAGAAAGTTCTCATTCTCACAAAGGACTGTAAATGAATGGAACAGATTGTCTCCTGATTGTGTTGGTGCTAGTAGCGTGAATATGTTTAAAAATAAAATTGACACATACCTTAAAAGGACAGGATACACGTAGATAACAATTATTGGACTCTCGATAAGCCGAAAGGCTTCCTTGTCCACCTGCCATCTAGAATTTATTTTCTGGATGGCAATCTTGTTAAATCTTGTTGTTAAATTTTTTAATTAGCAGGTGGCAGTTTCTAAGCCCCCTTAAACCCAGCGTGAACCCCTAACAAGCACATGTTCATCAAGTTAAAACAATGGGGAAAGTTCTGGGGTGTTTTTATCTCAAATTCACAACTTTCTGAGGCTGCTTCCAAAAATGTAAGTGTACATCTATTATTCTAAAACACTTCTGATAAACTGCTTGTGATGGTATTGGAGGCACTGTGAAAAGGCTAGTTACAAAAGCCAGTCTCCATCACCCATATGATAACCCTATTCTTACCATTGAAGCAATCAAAGTTCTCTACGGAAAAAAATGTAAGGGACCAAATTCTTCAATGTAGCTCCAGGGAAAATTGCTGCATGTGAAAATGAACTCAAATCGCGGTTCGAGTCATCAATGACTATAAAGGGAACTCTGCTGCTGCATCGATTCGTCCCCATCTCCACATCACAGTTACAGGTCTACAACTGGAGTGCTCAAACTGATGAACCTGTTTTTCTTAATTGACAAATCTTTCTTAATTGAGTAAAATGCTTCTTTTTCAATCCTATTCAGTAACTTTATAAACTGTTATTGATCTTCTTGATCTCGCTTGTGTCAGTAGTTTCATGCCACTTCAATGTTATGTCTTAAAAGTTTATTTGAACTTGTCTTAATCTCTAGTAGGGTTATTAAACCACATTCTGTTTGGTGTTTGTCATAGCTAAGGCTGTAAGTTTTAGAATAAATTTAATTGCTGTTCTGTTGTAGGTGATGGCGACAGACAAGTATATTTGCAATGTGTTTTACGTAGCAAGTCGCAGCATCGTCACCAAACACCTTCACAAGGAGTACTTCAAAGACATTCACTACTACCAGTTGAATGTACTTGACAATGCCATTGATAATCCGTGAGTAGTGCTGTTTTTTTACGTGTTATACTAAATAAAGATATCATAGCCTGTAGTTGTGTTTCTCAAATTTCTTCTGAAATTAAATTGGTATCAATTATAATTTGGGCGTAACATTGAATATATACTTCAGAAATGTTACGTTTGTATTTGTATGAGCACTAATAATGTGTGAATTAAAATTTATGTCAACAAATGATCAAACTATAATACTGTAATAATTATTGTGAACCAATATGATAGTTTATTGAATGTATCAACATTCCTGTCTTGGTTTGTTTCAAACATATTGTTTACTTTATAAGAAATCTAGTTTTTATCTCTGCTGGCATTCATGTGACACTGGTAATGTAACACTGGTCATGTGACACAGCTATAGCTATATATAATAATATATATACATATATATATTATAATATATATTTATTATATATATATAAATAAATAAGTTTGAAATTACGATGCATATATTACTAGAATGTTGTCACAATTGAAAAGGTTCATACTGCTTATTTATGTTATTTGATTGAACTTTGATGTGGTAGTAAGTTGGGAGACATTCCACATACTCAAATGTGAATTTATTAATAGTGTATCTAGATGTAAATTATAAAAATATGTCATTATAAATCAAAAGTGTTAAGAATTAATTATACGCATGTTATGTTGATGTTACCAATAGTTTTTATTTTTTCCACTTAAAGATGACAATATCTCTGTATAACCTTTGTGAGAAGCAGACAGTCAGATAGCCAGTCCATGTTCCCTCTGTGTCTTCCACAACAGTCTGTACATAATCAAATGGAAAGTGTGAAACACAATAGAGAAAGTTGATCCAACACAGGTTCATCAATTCATACCTTGCTATTGGATTTCTGTGAATAGAATGGACACTTGTTAATCTGTGTATAAACCAGTCCTCATTACTTGGATTTTTGCTCAGTTAGACCCTCATTTACAATGCAATATAGGACACCTGCTCTGTTGATGTACTAAAAGTTTGAACACTTGAACCTGTGAATACATGTACATTTCCTTTTGACATTGATAATGAGGTTCTGTTTCAAGATAAAAGTTGCTCTTCAAGTGTTGTGTTGATCCGTTATTGTAATGTTGTTGGCTATAAACTCTGGATTGTTTTCTCATAAGTGTAATTGACCCAGGAAAGACTGAACAATTCAGGTATTTGTTGAAACCAAATAATAGCTAATGTCAGTGTGTGAAGGCACAACATGTACTAGTAGTTAGAATGACTTTAGGGGCTTTTTGAAGTAACAATTTAACAAATTGGCAGCATGATGTTTTCCCATGTGAACAAGTCTTGTTGATGTAATTCCAATAGTGATGTCCCTATGATTATATGATGTGATATAGTTATTATACATTTATTATAATACAACATTCTTTTAGCAATAAAATTATACCTTATTCATATTTTTATGACATGTAGTAACAAAGTTATAATTTTTATAGGAACATTGTACTATAGAGGATTTTTATGTGGCACTCCTACAGTTAAATTTAAAGTAGATAAGTTAGACGCATAAATATATTAAAAATAAAAGAATAAGTTAAATATAGTTAATAAAGGAGTTTTAAAAGACTATAAAAGAATTAAGTAAATATGTAAAACATGATATAAAATCACTGTTTCACAATATACAGAGATTCGTCCCAGCGGGCCAATTAACAATGTGTGTACAATTGTACACACACTTTATCAGGTCATTGTTAATGTTGAAAATCTGCTTTCTAAAACCGTAAACGTTCTTACGCAATAGGGCGTCAAAAGTATCAATAACATTATTAACAAACACACTACTCGCAATGTCCCATTGGTGGTGTCCTAGGATCTGCATATTGTTATAGGCAACTTTATGTTTTAAATAAGTGACTTTGTTAAAATTTACCGAGAGTTGGGAACAATAAATTGTACAACAATATGCATGAAACAGATTTAGTTTAACACCGATGGAACAGCGGTGATATTTACGGATAATGCGATTAGACCTGGTATAAAAGCTATGCAGATGTCTTAGCATATTTTTTGCATCCGTCAGGTCATTGCATATCACTCCCCTTAAATATTTTGTCTTTTCAACAAATACAAGTTTGAAAATTTGCACAAATATTCAGCAAAGCCTGAAGACCACTGGGACTAGGCTCAATAACACATAAATCGTGTGCATAAAACATATGATTAGTAGAGCTGTTGTGTATGTAACAACCTGTATTTAACACATTGCTTAAATCATTGATGTATACAGTAAATAGGCAGGGAGACAAAATCCCACCTTGTCGAACACCGTTAGATATATTAAAAAAGTCAGAGGTTGTGGAACCCCATTTAATGCTAAACATTTGGGTTCTGTACCAGTGTAACAAGATTCACACGAGTACAACAGACACACCTCGAAGCAATTTTCTAAAGAGTGTCCAGTGGTCCACTCTATCAAATGCTTTAGATGCATCTAAAAAGCATGCATACACAGGACTATTGTAGCTTCTATAATTCTGAATAAAAATGTTTGATGCATAAATACAATGGTCAGTGGAATGTCCCTTCTTGAATCCAAACTGATTGTCAGTTGTATCCAGATACGATTCCATAAGATCAAGCAGTATAATTTCAAAGATCTTAGAAGCAACTATGACGAGCGCTATAGGTCTGTAGTTATTAACATCACTTGTGTCACCAGACTTGTTTTTGACCACTTGAGGGGATAACAATAGTTTTCATAAAGTCATCAGGTAGATGTCCGTGTGAGATAACACCAGTATAAAAAATGGACAGTAGGATGGTTATGCGCCTGTCTGCATGTATAAAGTGTTCTGCAGAGAGCCCATCGTTGCCACAAGCTTTACCAGACTTCAATTTATTGATAGCATTTTGCACCATGCAAGATGTTATGTGTATGTCATTGTGGTTATACAAATTCCCAGTATTTTTTACACACTCTTTCACAATTTGCATATTTACATCAGTAGTGACATTGTTTAGCAACGATTCAAAATGTGTTTTCCACATGGCAGCTATGAAGGTAGGATCGTTAGCACCATTAGCAGATGAAGCACGAGGTATACCTCTCTTGTACGATTTTGATACGTTTTCCACAAAACTAACTGTACCTTAATTATGCATGGAGCCATTTCTTCATGTTGTTGACACTGTTTAAGCAGATGTTTAAAATGTAACCCTGTTTTCTGCATTACTTCACAAATTGTGCCATGCTTGGGTTTTCCCATGTCACACCACAAAATAAAAAACAGCCAGGTACAATGTAATCTTGACACAATGTTTTTTGTATGTACTAATAGTTTCAATACGTTAGTTCGAACATAAGTAATATTCAATACATTTGGCAAATATAGGTACAACGCACTCCACATAAGTAAAACACGCATAAGTAAATTTTCATAAATTCATAAGTCGAATCTATTTCCTTGGTCCCGGCGGTCTTTGTATTTTATATGTTATAACATAATCCGCATAAGTCGACTTCTCTTAATTAAGTCAAATTTTTGATTGTGCCTGAAGGTTCGACTTATCCAGAATGCACTGTAGTTTATTTACCTTGTGTCAAGAACACTCAGAATTATCTTAATGGTACAGCGTGTTGAGTAAAAGTCTGATGACTAATTGTCATTTAGCCTAGATGACAGGGTCATGTTGACTTATTCACTATCAAATGAATACAAGAATGTGACGTCGCACTACAGTGTACTACAAATGTTTTGTGTTGCGCTTAAAGAGTTTCTTTACGACTACCGTGGTACTCATTATGAGTCATCAGTATTACATTGTGTTTGTACTTTCGGTTACGCTACACGATCAAATAGAATCAAGTGGTATGTGCTATAACATATTCAGATTTATTTTCTTCAACAATGCTGCTGAAACATGGGTGGCTTTGATAGAGTAATTCAACAAACTCATTAAAAATTACGAACAACAAAAGCAGTCACACAGAAGCAGAACCAATGGAAGATCCACCCTAGTGCTAACTGTTGAAGTTTCACATCATAATACAACCAAATATTTCATCTGAATGGATTGATGTTCTGGTTTCGTGGAATATGTACCATCATTAACCATGACATGACAGTTACTTTGAAAGAAAGTATCACAATAGTTAGGAAATATTACAAAAACTCTAACCATGATCCTAAGTAACCTTTGAACATACTAAACAACCTCCAAATTGATTTTATATTCCTGTAACTTTACATATGTAATGAAGAACTAGTAGCAAGTTCATTGAGAACTGTTGTTGTTGACAGAGATCAGAGAATAACTCAGGACGTTGACAGAACGTGTAATAAGTTCAGTGAGATTCTGGCTCGACTTATCATCTCTCCATTCACCATTGCCTATTATGTCTACCAGACCTGGACAAGGTAAGTGTACGGGTACTTGTAAGAGATGTCTGCAGCAGTGGCTGCTGGGATAGGTGGTTATGGGTGTGTACAGTCTGTACCAGTATTTATGTGTTGTTTTGAAACTTATAATTTTATTCAGGTAAACTTGTGTTCTATATGGTATGATATGGTTGATAATATTTAAAGCATCTAAAACCACGTAAAAATTTATAATTTTTCACACAAAAACAAGATATCTGACACTTTCTTGTGCACACAAAATGTATTTCCTGATGTATTTCCTGTGCAGCTCAAGAAAAAGAAACCAAAGTGGTGCCCAAATCCATGGAGTGGTAACACTTATATCCAGATCATTGCATTTCCTGTGCAATATGTAAAATGCCTTTAGGGGATGATTCCAGAACAGGATTACGAGAAGCAAACACATTTATATGGCTTGAAGAGAAGAGTATAAATGGCGGTACAAGAAACGCCATAGCAGTATTTTCTTTTAAGAGTATGTTTTCAGTGAGAAAGATGATAGATGCAGTCTCTGATTGTAATGATTTAAAACCATAGAAATACTACCATTGACAGCACTGAGTATTGTATAAGAGAACCACACTGCACACAGCATTGGTGCATGTGTACTGTATTGACGGAAGTCAGAGATAACGATTATTTGAACTGATGGGTCCAAAGTTCTTCTGTAGTTGTCAGTGTACCTGCCACTACAAGGCGGCTGAGTGGACACTTGTTAAATAGTGGGCTAGAGAGGGGGGTGGGGGTTGTGTAGGTTCTTTAATTATGCATATATATATCATGCTCTTTGATGGGTTGGGAAACTATAGTTAATAAAGTTAACACTGTATATAATTGTATTATTCCTTTTTCTTGTGTGTACACTTTGAAACATTCCATAATTATTTATAATTGTAACAAAATTCTGTGATAAAATACACTCATCATTACTAGGAATGTATGTTTGAGTATTGTTATGTTATGTGTCATGTGATGTGTCATGTTACAGCACTGACTACCTGGGCCCACTGTGTGTTGTTGGGTTCTTGTGATGTGTGTTTTGTGTCATGTTAAAGCACTGACTACCTGGGCCCACTGTGTGTTGTTGGGTTCTTGTGATGTGGTGTGTGTTATGTGTCATGTTGCAGCACTGACTACCAGGGCCCACTGTGTGTTGTTGGGTTCTTGTGATGTGATGTGTGTTATGTGTCATGTTACAGCACTGACTACCTGGGCCCACTGTGTGTTGTTGGGTTCTTGTGATGTGTGTTTTGTGTCATGTTACAGCACTGACTACCTGGGCCCACTGTGTGTTGTTGGGTTCTTGTGATGTGGTGTGTGTTATGTGTCATGTTGCAGCACTGACTACCAGGGCCCACTGTGTGTTGTTGGGTTCTTGTGATGTGATGTGTGTTATGTGTCATGTTACAGCACTGACTACCTGGGCCCACTGTGTGTTGTTGGGTTCTTGTGATGTGGTGTGTGTTATGTGTCATGTTACAGCACTGACTACCTGGGCCCACTGTGTGTTGTTGGGTTCTTGTGATGTGATGTGTGTTATGTGTCATGTTACAGCACTGACTACCTGGGCCCACTGTGTGTTGTTGGGTTCTTGTGATGTGGTGTGTGTTATGTGTCATGTTGCAGCACTGACTACCAGGGCCCACTGTGTGTTGTTGGGTTCTTGTGATGTGATGTGATGTGTGTTATGTGTCATGTTACAGCACTGACTACCTGGGCCCACTGTGTGTTGTTGGGTTCTTGTGATTTGGTGTGTGTTATGTGTCATGTTGCAGCACTGGCTACCTGGGCCCACTGTGTGTTGTTGGGTTCTTGTGATGTGATGTGTGTTATGTGTCATGTTGCAGCACTGACTACCTGGGCCCACTGTGTGTTGTTGGGTTCTTGTGATGTGATGTGTGTTATGTGTCATGTTGCAGCACTGACTACCAGGGCCCACTGTGTGTTGTTGGGTTCTTGTGATGTGATGTGTGTTATGTTGCAGCACTGGCTACCTGGGCCCACTGTGTGTTGTTGAGTTCTTGTGATGTGTGTTATGTGTCATGTTGCAGCACTGGCTACCTGGGCCCACTCTGTGTTGTTGGGTTCTTGTGATGTGATGTGTGTTATGTGTCATGTTGCAGCACTGACTACCTGGGCCCACTGTGTGTTGTTGAGTTCTTGTGATGTGTGTTATGTGTCATGTTGCAGCACTGGCTACCTGGGCCCACTGTGTGTTGTTGAGTTCTTGTGATGTGTGTTATGTGTCATGTTGCAGCACTGGCTACCTGGGCCCACTGTGTGTTGTTGAGTTCTTGTGATGTGTGTTATGTGTCATGTTGCAGCACTGGCTACCTGGGCCCACTGTGTGTTGTTGAGTTCTTGTGATGTGTTGTGCGTCATGTTACAGCACTGACTACCCGGGCCCACTGTGTGTTGTTGGGTTCTTGTGATGTGATGTGTGTTATGTGTCATGTTACAGCACTGACTACCCGGGCCCACTGTGTGTTGTTGGGTTCTTGTGATGTGATGTGTGTTATGTGTCATGTTACAGCACTGACTACCCGGGCCCACTGTGTGTTGTTGGGTTCTTGTGATGTGATGTGTGTTATGTGTCATGTTGCAGCACTGACTACCTGGGCCCACTGTGTGTTGTTGGGTTCTTGTGATGTGTGTTATGTGTCATGTTGCAACACTGACTACCTGGGCCCACTGTGTGTTGTTGGGTTCTTGTGATGTGTGTTATGTGTCATGTTGCAGCACTGACTACCTGGGCCCACTGTGTGTTGTTGGGTTCTTGTGATGTGTGTTATGTGTCATGTTACAGCACTGACTACCTGGGCCCACTGTGTGTTGTTGAGTTCTTGTGATGTGATGTGTGTTATGTGTCATGTTGCAGCACTGACTACCTGGGCCCACTGTGTGTTGTTGGGTTCTTGTGATGTGTGTTATGTGTCATGTTGCAACACTGACTACCTGGGCCCACTGTGTGTTGTTGGGTTCTTGTGATGTGTGTTATGTGTCATGTTGCAGCACTGACTACCTGGGCCCACTGTGTGTTGTTGGGTTCTTGTGATGTGTGTTATGTGTCATGTTACAGCACTGACTACCTGGGCCCACTGTGTGTTGTTGAGTTCTTGTGATGTGATGTGTGTTATGTGTCATGTTGCAGCACTGACTACCTGGGCCCACTGTGTGTTGTTGGGTTCTTGTGATGTGTGTTATGTGTCATGTTGCAACACTGGCTACCTGGGCCCACTGTGTGTTGTTGAGTTCTTGTGATGTGATGTGTGTTATGTGTCATGTTGCAGCACTGGCTACCTGGGCCCACTGTGTGTTGTTGAGTTCTTGTGATGTGATGTGTGTTATGTGTCATGTTACAGCACTGACTACCTGGGCCCACTGTGTGTTGTTGGGTTCTTGTGATGTGTGTTATGTGTCATGTTGCAGCACTGGCTACCTGGGCCCTCTGTGTGTTGTTGAGTTCTTGTGATGTGATGTGTGTTATGTGTCATGTTGCAGCACTGACTACCTGGGCCCACTGTGTGTTGTTGGGTTCTTGTGATGTGATGTGTGTCATGTTGCAGCACTGGCTACCTGGGCCCACTGTGTGTTGTTGGGTTCTTGTGATGTGTGTTATGTGTTATGTTGCAGCACTGGCTACCTGGGCCCAATGTGTGTCATTGGATTCTTGTGATGTGATGTGTGTTATGTGTCATGTTGCAGCACTGGCTACCTGGGCCCACTGTGTGTTGTTGGGTTCTTGTGATGTGTGTTATGTGTTATGTTGCAGCACTGGCTACCTGGGCCCAATGTGTGTCATTGGATTCTTGTGATGTGATGTGTGTTATGTGTCATGTTGCAGCACTGACTACCTGGGCCCAATGTGTGTCATTGGATTCTTGTGATGTGATGTGTGTTATGTGTCATGTTGCAGCACTGGCTACCTGGGCCCACTGTGTGTTGTTGGGTTCTTGTGATGTGTGTTATGTGTTATGTTGCAGCACTGGCTACCTGGGCCCAATGTGTGTCATTGGATTCTTGTGATGTGATGTGTGTTATGTGTCATGTTGCAGCACTGACTACCTGGGCCCAATGTGTGTCATTGGATTCTTGTGATGTGATGTGTGTTATGTGTCATGTTGCAGCACTGGCTACCTGGGCCCACTGTGTGTTGTTGAGATCTTGTGATGTTATGTGTCATGTTGCAGCACTGACTACCTGGGCCCACTGTGTGTTGTTGGGTTCTTGTGATGTGATGTGTGTTATGTGTCATGTTGCAGCACTGGCTACCTGGGCCCACTGTGTGTTGTTGGGTTCTTGTGATGTGTGTTATGTGTTATGTTGCAGCACTGGCTACCTGGGCCCAATGTGTGTCATTGGATTCTTGTGATGTGATGTGTGTTATGTGTCATGTTGCAGCACTGACTACCTGGGCCCAATGTGTGTCATTGGATTCTTGTGATGTGATGTGTGTTATGTGTCATGTTGCAGCACTGGCTACCTGGGCCCACTGTGTGTTGTTGAGTTC
The DNA here is from genome assembly GCA_020002185.1 of Paraescarpia echinospica. NCBI lineage: Eukaryota > Metazoa > Annelida > Polychaeta > Sabellida > Siboglinidae > Paraescarpia > Paraescarpia echinospica. The sequence goes on along the minus strand of CM034536.1, from coordinate 41,001,970 downwards.
TTGTGATGTGATGTGTGTTATGTGTCATGTTGCAGCACTGACTACCTGGGCCCACTGTGTGTTGTTGGGTTCTTGTGATGTGATGTGTGTTATGTGTCATGTTGCAGCACTGGCTACCTGGGCCCACTGTGTGTTGTTGGGTTCTTGTGATGTGTGTTATGTGTTATGTTGCAGCACTGACTACCTGGGCCCACTGTGTGTTGTTGAGTTCTTGTGATGTGATGTGTGTTATGTGTCATGTTACAGCACTGACTACCTGGGCCCACTGTGTGTTGTTGGGTTCTTGTGATGTGATGTGTGTTATGTGTCATGTTGCAGCACTGGCTACCTGGGCCCTCTGTGTGTTGTTGAGTTCTTGTGATGTGATGTGTGTTATGTGTCATGTTGCAGCACTGACTACCTGGGCCCACTGTGTGTTGTTGGGTTCTTGTGATGTGTGTTATGTGTTATGTTGCAGCACTGGCTACCTGGGCCCAATGTGTGTCATTGGATTCTTGTGATGTGATGTGTGTTATGTGTCATGTTGCAGCACTGGCTACCTGGGCCCACTGTGTGTTGTTGAGTTCTTGTGATGTGATGTGTGTTATGTGTTATGTTGCAGCACTGACTACCTGGGCCCACTGTGTGTTGTTGGGTTCTTGTGATGTGATGTGTGTTATGTGTCATGTTGCAGCACTGGCTACCTGGGCCCTCTGTGTGTTGTTGAGTTCTTGTGATGTGATGTGTGTTATGTGTCATGTTGCAGCACTGACTACCTGGGCCCACTGTGTGTTGTTGGGTTCTTGTGATGTGTGTTATGTGTTATGTTGCAGCACTGGCTACCTGGGCCCAATGTGTGTCATTGGATTCTTGTGATGTGATGTGTGTTATGTGTCATGTTGCAGCACTGACTACCTGGGCCCAATGTGTGTCATTGGATTCTTGTGATGTGATGTGTGTTATGTGTCATGTTGCAGCACTGGCTACCTGGGCCCACTGTGTGTTGTTGGGTTCTTGTGATGTGTGTTATGTGTTATGTTGCAGCACTGGCTACCTGGGCCCAATGTGTGTCATTGGATTCTTGTGATGTGATGTGTGTTATGTGTCATGTTGCAGCACTGGCTACCTGGGCCCACTGTGTGTTGTTGGGTTCTTGTGATGTGATGTGTGTTATGTGTCATGTTGCAGCACTGACTACCAGGGCCCACTGTGTGTTGTTGGGTTCTTGTGATGTGATGTGATGTGTGTTATGTGTCATGTTACAGCACTGACTACCTGGGCCCACTGTGTGTTGTTGGGTTCTTGTGATGTGATGTGTGTTATGTGTCATGTTGCAGCACTGACTACCAGGGCCCACTGTGTGTTGTTGGGTTCTTGTGATGTGATGTGATGTGTGTTATGTGTCATGTTACAGCACTGACTACCTGGGCCCACTGTGTGTTGTTGAGTTCTTGTGATGTGATGTGTGTTATGTGTTATGTTGCAGCACTGACTACCTGGTCCCACTGTGTGTCGTTGGATTCTTGTGATGTGATGTGTGTTATGTGTCATGTTGCAGCACTGGCTACCTAGGCCCACTGTGTGTTGTTGGGTTCTTCTTTGTGTCCACGTTGATCAATAAGCTGCTCATGTCGCCGGTGGTAGCCCTTGTCTACAAGCAGGAGCAACTGGAGGGAGACTTCAGGTTGGTAGCTCTCAGTGGCTGGTTTGTGCAAGGCCCATGGTCTCACAACAGACATACTTGGTTATGCCAGTGCAACATTTAAACAACATTACCGTGCTAATATTTTCAAATAGTCTTTCTAAATGTTCTAGAAACGTAATGCTGTTATATTTCAAAGCTATTTTTATTTATAAGCTGCCATTAAACTTTGAGTGTAATTTTCTGGTTATTTACTAGTTTATTGTCTGCTTATAAATAGCAACTAGCAGACAAACATAACTGGAGAGTGAATACCAGGAGAGCAGCCTAGGTACTTGAGCATTTTAGAAGAGAAGCAGATGTGAAGAAGTGTAGGCGGAGGAAAGAATCTGCGTCTCAGGCACCTTCAAGCCAACTGTACATTTGATCAACCTGCTCCAGAGGCTGCAAGTCCAGGATGGGCCTGTACAGCCACCAGAAGGCGTGCCGCAGTCCCCAAAGACTGAGATCTTCATACTGATCTACGCAAGTGAAGAATCTACCATCATCATAATCATAAATAAACCTATTTTTGAGTTATGGTGAATGTTTACTATAACTTATAAGGAACATGTTGGGACAAACTCAAACTGTAGGCATAGATTTTGATCATATTGAATTATGTCATACCTTTCCCACAGCTAGTGACACTGATGCTCTTTTCTAGGTTCAAACATATGCAGATCCGGTCTAATGCTGAGTCAGCTGCCTTCTACCGATGTGGTTCCGTAGAACGGAACAAAGCTGACGCACGACTGGGAAAACTTGTGGACACTCAACAGAAACTGGTCATGCGAGAATACTTCCTCAGTTGTAAGTTTACTGAATACTTCCTCAGTTGTAAGTTTACTGAATGCTTCCTCATTTCCTCAGGGATCGGTTCTTGGTCCCTTACTTACAATATACTGTATGCCAATCACTGCCATATTCGCTAAACACCGCTTGAAATACCACATGTACGCCGATGACACTCAACTCTATGTTGATTTCCCACGTGATCAGCCCTTTGATGCAGACAATGCTACCCGCCGTATCGAACAATGCACCATCGACATAAAACGTTGGATGGCGAACCATCAACTGTTACTAACTGAGGCAAAGACCGAAACAATTGTCTTCTACGCACCTAACACCAAAGCGCCTCCTGCGATTACGAGAGTCGACGTGTATGGGTGTGACAACGCCTCAGCCGACAGTACGAGACATCGGCGTTTTCTTGGACAGTGGGCTGGATATGTCGGTGCAAGTTGCTCGTACGTGCCAGGCGGCATATTTCCAGCTGCACAACATCGCCAAGATATGACATTGCTTGACCGTTGATGCATATAAAACCATCGTTCATGCTCTGGTGACCTCAAAGCTGGGCTACGGTAATGCGGTGTTGTTTGGCATCAACGAGCGATTGCTACAAAAATTGCAACGGGTGCAAAAATCAGCGGCGCGTGTAACGCAGCAACGACGCCGAGATCACCTCCACATCACGCCTGTGTTGATCGCACTACTCTGGTTGCCCATTCGATGGTGTGTAATATATAAAATACTTGTTGACTTTCTGAGCGATGCACGACCTCGCGCCCGAATACATCGATGACATGATTGTTGAATACACGCCGGGCCGCCAGCTTCGCTCCGCCGGAAGCCGACTCCTGAGTGTACCCCGCCACAATTTAGAACGATATGGTCGGCGTGGTTTTTCAGTGACGGCACCACGCCTGTGGAATGATCTGCCGGACTGTCTGCACCTGATAGACTCTCTTGAACTTTTTAAGTCACATTTGAAAACATATCTTTTTAAAGCCGCATTTGTCGAGTACTTGTAGTATGTATTATATTGCATTTATCTTAATAATAATTATATGTTTTTTTAAATATTATTTTATCTTATTTTATTATTAATTATTGACTTATCCTATTTTATTATTAATTTATAAGTTTACTATTAATTTATTATGGTTCAGTTAGGCTTATACATTACAAATTTTAGAAGCCTTACATTTTCTACATAATAATTTACGTATCTTATGTAATATATTTACCATGTAAGCTCAAACAATTGTATATTTATATTGTAACAATGTTGTATTTTTATGCACCTCTGAGCAGAATTATATTCTGGATATACGGTGCTTTATAAATAAAATTATTATTATTTGTAAGTTTACCGAATACTTCCTCAGTTGTAAGTTGATTCAATACTTCTTCAGTTGTAAATTTACTGAATACTTCCTCAGTTGTAAGTGTACTGAATACTTCTTCAGTTGTAAGTTGACTCAATACTTCCTAGGTTGTAAGTTTACCGAATACTTCCTCAGTTGTAAGTTTTTTTAACAAGATGGTCGTCTAGAGCTATAAGCCCCAGGCGGCATGGGGACAAGGAAGCCTTTGGCTTATCAAGAGTCCAACAATTTTCCACCTACATATAACCCGCCCTCGCCAGATAGCAGTCAATTTTATATGATTAAAAAATGTGTTTTTTGATTCAATACTTCCTCAATAGTAAGTTTACCGAATACTTCCTCAATAATAAGTTTACCGAATACTTCCCCAGTAGTAAGTTTACCGAATACTTCCTCAGTAGTAAGTTTACTGAATACTTCCTTAGTGGTAGTGTTACTGGACACAGAAAGGTTTGTAACATTTTGTTGAGTGTAGTACTGTATACTTACTACTTACATGCACACTGTATGCACACTGCACACACATGCACATACACCCCATGCATGTATACCACACACATACATCACACACACACACCCACACATGCATTCGCGTGTGCACAGCATTGGCTTTGAAGAGCTTTTTTTGCATCTAGCCATATTGCCTAAGATGGAGTCTATGCTTATTTGCAGCCACCATAAATGACTGATGTGTGCTGTTGCAGTCTCCATACAGTGTGCTGACTACCTTGGCAGCATCCTCAGCTACATCATCCTCGCGATCCCCATCTTCATGGGCAAGTATGACAATTTGACGCCATCAGAACTGAGTGCCCTCATTAGCAAGGTAGGTAACAGGACACCTCAAAACTCATCAACCTTATTACTGCAGTTGAACCTTGCTTCATTGTTACCTCAGTAATACAACCACCTCGCAATTAAGGTCCCTGGGACAGTCCCAAATTATATCTGTAACAGTAAAGTTTAGGAAGTTAGTCCTGCTGGAACGGTCACCTTGCTGTTAAGGTCACTTTTGACCACTCCCAAGTGTGTGGTTCCGCTGTACTAGCTAAAAGTAACCCATGCCACAGATGGTATAACTTGGTAGTTTTTAAATAATTCTATATGATTGTCTTTATGATGAGACATTCTGGAGTTACAAGCTTGTTTATTTAGTTTTTAGCTTGCACGTTTAATTGTTATCATGTTTAGCTGAAATTCTACGATGGCAGATATCTGTCGAATAATGCAAATGGTTGCTTAGACGTGTTACTATATTAGAAAGTGAACCGATACCAACACTTTGTTTTGATTTTAGAATGCCTTCATCACAATCTACTTGATCAGTTGTTTCACGCGACTCATCGACATGGCGGCCCAGGTGACTGACCTGGCGGGAACCACCCATCGGTCAGTCAGTGCCCAGTGCTTTGGTCAACTAAACGTATTAGTGAATGGACAGCAGTCTTGTGGTGCTATTCATACAACAATTTTTGTTTACCAATGTTGATTGATATCTGAATTTAATAAAGTTATAGATGTTTGTGTTTCATGATTTAAATTAAATGGAGAACACACCTGATCTTAGTATTTGTTTGAAGCAATATCAGATATGTTCATTTGCAAGTACATTTTACATTAGTAAGGTGGATCCTATGATAGCAATAATTGTCTTGGAAGGAGTCTGCCTTACATTATTACAAATAGTGCATTCTGTTTTCATGTTATGGTCAAAATGAATACGTCTCTCTGATTGTTTCTGTCTGTCTGTCAGTCAGTCCGTTCGTCTGAAGTTTTATTTGTTGCCAGTATCGGTCAGCTGATGGACGAGCTCTCTAGTCTGGAGGAGGTTTCTCAAGATGACCCTCCGTCCACCCGTGAACTCATGAACACAACGGTGCCTACCATGTAAGTGCTGGATACGTTTTCTCTGCATACCGTAAAGAAGTGCCTAGTTTTCATGTGATCTGCAGTGAAAGGGTGTAGCCATAATCGGTGTACTAGTATACAGTGCTTGGCGGGAACAAAAGCAAAGGCACATTATTTTAGGCACTTGTGCAGAATAGATCTGTTTGACTTACTACCTGGTTCGTTGTAGCAGGTCACATTTAGAAACAGACAAGAACAGTTGTCAGTGTTGCAAGAGATCTAATGGCCTCGGTAGAAAAAAATTGACATTCACACCTGTCAGTCCCTGGGAAAAATAATACTTTATTTTAAACCAACCTTGTCTGTTCATTATTTAATCATATTTATTAATATAACGTTCTTAGCAGTAGAATAAATGTATCGATGGTGTACTGCCTGCCAATTTGTGTGCAAAGCATTCAGATGGTAAACAAGCAGAAGCAAGCAGGACTAGAATTATTCTGTGAGGTCGGGCCTGCAAGTCTGCAAGAGGGATACAGTTCAACTGATTCATGGAAATTTCTGCTAATACGATTGTGCCCTAACACCCCTCGCTTGAGAGGTTGATTCCGCGTAACGAAACAAACAGTGTTGCTTTAACAGGGTTCTGTAAATTGTGGATCTGATGGAGAAGTCGCATTCCATCTCCAGGCCGTGATGATCCTATTTCTTTTGCTGTCTTTGTGACAGCCTAACTTGTGACCTGACCCCGACACACAGTGGCTCCGACACATTCAAGATAGGTGCGTTGTGTTTCAGTGAGACGACCAACTTTGTCGTGGGGAAGGTCGCCTATAGCCTTGAAGGAGTCTCTTACACCCCTCCTGGCAGTGACAGGATGCTTGTCAAAGGTCAGTGGCATTCTGTCAACTGGGGCATGCCTGTCATGTCTTATAGTACACCCACGAGTGTACATAGTTCGTGCAAGTACAGTACTACAATATCAGTTTATATTAGCAAGAAAGCATGTGCAAACAATACACCAAAACATCACCACACACAATGCATTGATCACATGTAATTTAAACAATATCATTTTAAATAATTAAATTTATTAAACAGATGTTTGATGTATTATTGTTTACTAGTTTTGCGTTCTATACAATGTAAGAATAGCATCATAGGAAATACTGCCATTATAAATGTGGGTGGCTCCTATAATAGTGACCATCTTGGTCTTAGTAGGGAATCTGTTTGACCAAGCTGGTAGTTTATAGAGATCGGTCACACTGATGTAATATAATACTACTCACAACACGTGTGAACCAGCAGGTGGACGAAACTGAAGCTTACCGTGTGGTAAATATAGTTGCATCAAACCATCAGGCAAAGCACCCTAGAGGGTAAGAGAAGTCAAACCCCTGGAAGAAAAAAATGTGTGGGTATTTTAGTAGATAACATCATGGAGTGGACTAGTCTACCCTCAGAAGACTGACCACACTGACAGTGGACAAAACAACACTGACCATCCCGAGTTAAAGGGTTGAGTGTAGTGTAGTCTGACAAATCCAGGGATCAAATTTGGCCCACTGCCGTGGTGCCCTGATAAATTGAACTGTATCCACAGCCTGGTACCAACTAAACTGAACTTGGCAGCATTTGTCACTTGCCGTGTATCCATCCATAAGAACAGAAATCCAAAGATGAAAGAGATGTCCTTGCCGACTCACAGTCATAAAAAAATTGTAATGGCGCAGCCATATTGTTTTTGTTTACAAGCTTCATATACGAGAACTAACTGCGCCCAGCCCTCTAAGTTGTGACTGAATTGATCGCACATTTTTGTTTGGCGACTGACACATTATGCTTCATAAATTTCATAAACCGTTTCATAAACCACGTGTTGTTGTTTGTCGGAAACACCGTAAACGATACTCAATTTATTGGCGATATTTTGAAACAAACATGATTACTCTGCAACAGTATTAATTTATTTTGGTGGATTTATGACACAGGATTTTAAAAATGCGCAAGGCAAATTGCTACGAAATGTAATGGCGTCCGTTGTACCTTGTGTCAACCGACGTAAACGGGGACGCGAGCTGAAGGCGCTAACATAAACCGTTTCGCGATCGTTGTCTGGCTGTCCGATAAGTGCATTGAAGACATGTTGCTAATTAAATGTAGTTGTCACATTGTTAGAACACATATTCCGGTTTTGAATACAAAACTTGAAGGAATAACAACAGCCTAGGTTATGCTGGCTCAAAGTTATATAGTCCGCGTTTTATAGTGTTCCCACAAATTCCATTGGATGACATCATAATAGTTTAACAAAATTATCAGTGAAACAGCATCAGTGATTTAAACATTCATAATTGTTAATATGACTACTTATGTAATTTACATTTGTTAACTTTATTAAGCACTTATTAAGCATTAAAAAACCAGTCATTTATGTTATAGTGTGAGAGGAATTATTTTATCTAAATATGTACAGTTGTTACAGTGTTGCAAATATTGCACAAATAAATCAAACAAAAAAGCATCAGTGAAAACTTGACAAAAAGTGGCCTTGGTTCCCTGCCCTCGAAAGAAAAGTTGGCCTTGATGCCCTGCCCACTAGCCTTGGTGCCCCCCAAATTTTCCAGATACCAAAGCCAAAATGGCCTTGCCCTGAACAAATTTTAATTCTACCCCTGCAAATCTTTTTTTACATGCGTGTGCAGTAAACAAATTTTAATTCTACCCCTGCAAATCCTTATTTTACATGCGTGTGCAGTGAACAACATGACCTCACCCCCGTCAGTTGTGTTGCCGTGCTCAGGGGGCGTGTACCCAGGGTTGATATATTAGGGAGTTTCCAAATGGATATCACTGTAAAGGTGGATGTTGCACGTCATCCTTCCCTGTACATTGTCATATGGCACTTATGGGCAGACAGAAAACCCACTGTTGCCAGAAGTAGCCAAGTTTTATTTTCTCTGTTGTCATCTTGTTTTTATTAATGTTTCATGCAAATACTAGCACAAGTTATTATTTATTCATTTTATTAACAATATATGTTAAACTTAAACATAGTATTAGTGCAGACCACCTTAGAAGCAATGCCTATTTTTGACATGGTTGTAGTAGCGGCTTATTCTGGCTCAGCACTACTCTTGACCCATTCCACTGGTCGTGGAATAAAGTGAAAGAAGTGAAGTATAGAAGTAGAACAACATCATCAACATCTTACAGACCTGACACCATCAGTGTTGTGTTTGTCTGACAGACCTGATACCATCAGTGTTGTGTTTGTATGACAGACCTGACACCATCAGTGTTGTGTTTGTCTGACAGACCTGACACCATCAGTGTTGTGTTTGTATGACAGACCTGACACCATCAGTGTTGTGTTTGTATGACAGACCTGACACCATCAGTGTTGTGTTTGTCTGACAGACCTGACACCATCAGTGTTGTGTTTGTATGACAGACCTGACACCATCAGTGTTGTGTTTGTATGGCATACCTGACATCATCAGTGTTGTGTTTGTCTGACAGACCTGACACCATCAGTGTTGTGTTTGTCTGACAGACCTGACACCATCAGTGTTGTGTTTGTCTGACAGACCTGACACCACCAGTGTTGTGTTTGTCTGACAGACCTGACACCACCAGTGTTGTGTTTGTCTGACAGACCTGACACCATCAGGGTTGTGTTTGTCTGACAGACCTGACACCATCAGTGTTGTGTTTGTTTGACAGACCTGACACCATCAGTGTTGTGTTTGTCTGACAGACCTGACACCATCAGTGTTGTGTTTGTTTGACAGACTTGACGTGGCAGCTGGCCCGAGGCACCAATGTACTGGTGACAGGGGACAGTGGCTGTGGCAAGACGTCCCTCCTACGAGTCCTTGATGGACTCTGGAACACCACTTGCTCAGGTAGGTACACATGTTGTCACCTGCTCAGGTAGGTACAGGTAAACACACATGTTGTCACCTGCTCAGCTAGGTACAGATAGACACACACGTTGTCAACTGCTCAGGTAGGTACAGGTAGACACACATGTCACCTGCTCAGATAGGTACAGGTAGACACACATGTTGTCACCTGCTCAGATAGGTACAGGTAGACACACATGTTGTCACCTGCTCAGATAGGTACAGATAGACACACACGTTGTCACCTGCTCAGGTAGGTACAGGTAGACACACATGTCACCTGCTCAGATAGGTACAGGTAGACACACATGTTGTCATTTGCTCAGATAGGTACGGATAGACACACATGTTGTCACCTGCTCAGACAGGTACGGGTAGACACACATGTTGTCACCTGCTCAGATAGGTATGGGTAGACACACATGTTGTCACCTGCTCAGATAGGTACGGGTAGACACACATGTTGTCACCTGCTCAGATAGGTATGGGTAGATACACATGGTGCCACATGCATGTGTTGATACAGGTAGACACACATGTTGTCACCTGCTCAGGTCGATACAGGCAGACACACATGGTGTCACATGCACATGTTGATACAGGTAGACACGCATGTTGTCACCTGCTCAGATAGTTACAGGCAGACACGCATGTTGTCACATGCACAGGTTGATACAGGTAGACACACATGTTGTTACCTGCTCAGATAGGTACAGGCAGACACTCATGGTGTCACATGCACGTGTTGATACAGGCAGACACACATGGTGTCACATGCATGTGTTGATACAGGTAGACACACATGGTGTCACATGCACGTGTTGATACAGGCAGACACACATGGTGTCACATGCATGTGTTGATACAGGTAGACACTCATGGTGTCACATGCACGTGTTGATACAGGCAGACACACATGGTGTCACATGCATGTGTTGATACAGGTAGACACACATGGTGTCACATGCATGTGTTGATACAGGTAGACACACATGGTGTCACATGCATGTGTTGATACAGGTAGACACTCATGGTGTCACATGCACGTGTTGATACAGGCAGACACACATGGTGTCACATGCATGTGTTGATACAGGTAGACACTCATGGTGTCACATGCACGTGTTGATACAGGCAGACACACATGGTGTCACATGCATGTGTTGATACAGGTAGACACACATGGTGTCACCTGCTCAGGTAGGTACAGGTACATTGTGTCACATGCACGTGTTGATACAGGTAAACACATTTGTTGTGCACATTCCTGAACAAACATCAAAATGTTTACTTAGAATGCGTAGTGGACACTTGCTGTAATGATTACTGATGATGATGTAAGAAACGTGCTAAACGGAACAACTTTGAAAACCCTGTTCTGACCTGCACTTTATGTTTACCCACTGGTGTAATGAACACCGGATACAATAAACAGTTTGACCAAGTCCCAATGCGTTCTTTACAACGAGTAGGCACTGTATGTCAGATTACATGATTTTGCATTTGTATTCAAACTGAGCATGTTTCTGATTTTTGTGTGTCTGCACAACATTTAGAACCTCTGTCCCTTGAATGAGTAGAAACTAAGTTTGGTAATCCTGTTTGTGACCACACACACCATGTCACATAAATGATGGAAACAATACAGTATACACCTCTACTTCACCTATTACATGTAACATTTTTGTATATAATTTTTTATTCGTTATGTATTCTTATTTAGCTTTATGCTTGAATGTAGTATACCAAATAGAGCATAACTATTACTTTATAATGAAATCTAATTAATCTTTTCTCCCTTTCTGTTATCTTTGTTTCTAGTTAACCTGAGAACTTCCCCAAAGAGCTCTGATAATATTAACTTTACAAATGACTATAGGGAAATAATAATATTGAAATTGTACTACGTCAATGAATGTTGTACTACGTCAATGAATGTTGTACTACGTCAATGAATGTTGTACTACGTCAATGAATGTTGGTCCTTCTTTTTATAATAACGTTTAACAACTACATGAGTAAGACAAATACTATCTCTACGAGAAGTGACAGTCATGTTAACCATGTGTTCGACCAGGTTCTATCGAGCGTCCCGTGTCCCATGACCGGAACGGAGTACTCTACCTACCCCAGAAGCCTTTCTTAACAGACGGCACCCTGCGCCAACAGGTGGGAGCAGCGGAATACATTCAAAGTACAGCCGCCAAGTTGTGTTGGGAAATATGTCTTAGATCCAGTTCCCCAACAGGGCGACACCTGGTGACAACTTTTCTAGTCATTCAATTTTTCAAAAAATTTCCATCTGGACAACAATTTATATGATGCATCACTGGCGATGATCAGAATAATCTTGCAGATTCCATGGACAATCTGTGCTTTCAGCAAGTGCATATGAATAAATAGGCTGTCAGGGATTGATCTGGGAAACGACATATAGAGATAGAACTATGCGCCTTTTCAAAATTTTATGTGCCCCAAATCAGTTGATTAAAATTGTATTAATTAATTTGCATGATTGATAGTATGGTCATTTAAATAACCTGGTAAATGTGAACATTAAATTTTTTTAATATTAGGCATAACTTCATGTTATTATTTAACTTGTTTGAATTCTATTCAGGACTGCCAGCTCGACATATTTCTGGGTACATAATGTATAACCATCAATATCAACATGCTCAGAAATGTTCATTTGTTTTCAAAATCTGTAACGTTACAAAACTAGATACATTCTGGGTAAGCATGCCCCATTTTTTGTGGACTGGTCATGCTACTAGGATCTACTGCTCCAAGGATAGGGAGATTCTGAGAAATACCATGCAGCAGTTTGTGACATTGAATAACAATGATTCCCATACGAGAGAGCACCAACTAAAAATATTCAAAGAACGATGTTGATTAAACATTAAAAACTCATTGATACACCAATGAACAGATGTATGGAATAGCCTCACTCAGTCTGTGGTTGATACTGAATTGGTGCAGTCTTGAGAGGAAATTAGATTATAAGTTGTGGGAGATCACACAATTAAACTAGCCCAATTAAATCATACTATACATTCAGACTATTACATGTAAGACTAGAACGTAGCATTGTCATTTTAAAAAGTTTATGAGCCTAGGTGACGGGGGCATTTGTAATGAATGTACTATTTGTGAGCCTTGGTGATGGGTATGTTTGTTATGCTACTCCTAGACACTGTGATGGAGTTAGTGTATGGATGTACCGGGTGTGTTTGTTATGCTACTCCTAGACACTGTGATGGAGTTAGCGTATGGATGTACCGGGTGTATTTGTTATGCTACTCCTAGACACTGTGATGGAGTTAGCGTATGGATATACCGGGTGTGTTTGTTATGCTACTCCTAGACACTGTGATGGAGTTAGCGTATGGATATACCGGGTGTGTTTGTTATGCTACTCCTAGACACTGTGATAGAGTTAGCGTATGGATGTACCGGGTGTATTTGTTATGCTACTCCTAGACACTGTGATGGAGTTAGCGTATGGATATACCGGGTGTGTTTGTTATGCTACTCCTAGACACTGTGATAGAGTTAGCGTATGGATGTACCGGGTGTGTTTGTTATGCTACTCCTAGACACTGATAAAGTTAGCGTATGGATGTACCGGGTGTATTTGTTATGCTACTCCTAGACACTGTGATGGAGTTAGCGTATGGATGTACCGGGTGTATTTTTGTTATGCTACTCCTAGACACTGTGATGGAGTTAGTGTATGGATGTACCGGGTGTATTTGTTATGCTACTCCTAGACACTGTTATAGAGTTAGTGTATGGATGCACCGGGTGTATTTGTTATGCTACTCCTAGACACTGTGATAGAGTTAGCGTATAGATGTACCGGGTGTATTTGTTATGCTACTCCTAGACACTGTGATAGAGTTAGCGTATGGATGTACCGGGTGTATTTGTTATGCTACTCCTAGACACTGTGATAGAGTTAGTGTATGGATGCACTGGGTGTATTTGTTATGCTACTCCTAGACACTGTGATAGAGTTAGCGTATGGATGTACCGGGTGTATTTGTTATGCTACTCCTAGACATTGTGATGGAGTTAGTGTATGGATGTACCGGGTGTATTTGTTATGCTACTCCTAGACACTGTGATGGAGTTAGTGTATGGATGTACCGGGTGTGTTTGTTATGCTACTCCTAGACACTGTGATGGAGTTAGCGTATGGATGTACCGGGTGTATTTGTTATGCTACTCCTAGACACTGTGATAGAGTTAGCGTATGGATGTACCGGGTGTATTTGTTATGCTACTCCTAGACACTGTGATAGAGTTAGCGTATGGATGTACCGGGTGTATTTGTTATGCTACTCCTAGACACTGTGATGGAGTTAGTGTATGGATGTACCGGGTGTGTTTATTATGCTACTCCTAGACACTGTGATGGAGTTAGCGTACGGATGTACCGGGTGTGTTATGCTACTCCTAGACACTGTGATGGAGTTAGTGTATGGATGTACCGGGTGTGTTTGTTATGCTACTCCTAGATACTGTGATGGAGTTAGCGTATGGATGTACCGGGTGTGTTATGCTACTCCTAGACACTGTGTGTCTCAGATGCCATACTTTCATTGGTTCATCTGCAACCCCAGGAAGGAAACATATCAATATTGCTGTTCAAAATTCACCTCAATATAAACACTTGAATTATAATTGTCCCAAATTACGTCGTTCCCTGATGTATTGCTAAATGGTGTATGAATTTAACGCTAATTTTGGATCACTCAAAATTTTACGTCCTACGCCACATGTTGGCAGATGGGGTGGTTGGTGATTTTGGCCAATACTAAACACTATTCATTTTTGTGTGGACTACAAACGTATGAGATATTGAAAGATTAGGGCATTTCTCACAATGCATGCTTTTTAAAAGCGTTCAACAAATAAATCGGCCTTACATTCATTGCATAAGTTTTCAGTGTACTGTTCCTCATCTTTGCTTCCCTTTGTGTTTCAGATTACCTACCCATACAAGGAACATGAGCCTTCACGTGAGTAACAGTGACCACTCCCGTGTGCTCTTTTATGTAGGTCAATATATAACAATGAACACTCCCAGTGTTCTTGTGTGTTGATACACCCTTGTATGCATCAGTATATCGTGCAGATCTGCCTTCTGTCAACCCTTCTCTGATACTATACACCCTGTTAATATTAGAAGATATTACCTCAAGACAGAGTTGGTAGTTCTACCCTACTCTTGGCACATGTTGTATGTAACTGAGGTTTTTATCTATGCAGTGTTTATTGCTTTTGATTTAAAACACTATGAAAAGCATAAATTATTGCACAGTGAAACATGAAGCAATGTAATTACTTTAGCAGTGAAACATGTGTACACGGCTGTTTGGCAATTTTCAATGACGCCAGTTTTACTGTTTCCCCAGGGTTGGATGACCATGATGTCATCAAGCTGCTGCAAGAGGCAGACCTGATGGCCTTGTATGACAGACTGGGGGGACTCGATGTACCCATCGACTGGAACTGGTAAAAACAGTTCTTCTGTCAGAGAGAAACATTTATAGGTGTTCTTATCTCTGTGTGCAATGTAAATTGACTGTTTTACACTTCATCAAATGAATCCATTGTTGTAATTGACACACTGAAGAGAATTGTGTGGATTTGTTTGCTAGTACAAACAGAGATTTCATGGTTTATTTAAAAAGTCAGACGTTGTAGATTATATAATATATTGTGTAGAGGGATAGATTGTCTTTGTGTGCATGGGTGTAATAAGTTAAGAACATAAGACAAATACATTTAACAACATATCCACACGATATACATAATTTACTTTGTTCTCAATGGCATTCATTGTTGCTTGGTGGTTCCATGGCTAGATGGTGTGTTCCTGTTGCCTCGTAGAAAATAGTAAGGTGTTTAAATAATAAAATAAACCTAATGTTTTACTGGTACACATGTGATATGATCTACTTGGTGTTACACGTGTGATCTACTTGGTGTTACACATGTGATATGATCTACTTGGTGTTACACATGTGATGTGATCTACTTGGTGTTACACATGTGATGTGATATACTTGGTGTTACACATGTGATGTGCTCTACTTGGTGTTACACATGTGATGTGATCTACTTGGTGATACACATGTGATGTGATCTACTTGGTGTTACACATGTGATGTGATCTACTTGGTGTTACACATGTGATGTGCTCTACTTGGTGTTACACATGTGATGTGATCTACTTGGTGATACACATGTGATGTGATCTACTTGGTGTTACACATGTGATGTGATCTACTTGGTGTTACACATGTGATGTGCTCTACTTGGTGTTACACATGTGATGTGATCTACTTGGTGATACACATGTGATGTGATCTACTTGGTGTTACACATGTGATGTGATCTACTTGGTGATACACATGTGATGTGATCTACTTGGTGTTACACATGTGATGTGATCTACTTGGTGATACACATGTGATGTGATCTACTTGGTGTTACACATGTGATGTGCTCTACTTGGTGATACACATGCAATGTGCTCTACTTGGTGATACACATGCAATGTGATCTACTTGGTGATACACATGCGATGTGATCTACTTGGTGTTACACATGTGTTGTGATCTACTTGGTGTTACACATGCGATGTGATCTACTTGGTGTTACACATGTGATGTGATCTACTTGGTGTTACACATGTGTTGTGATCTACTTGGTGTTACACATGTGATGTGATCTACTTGGTGATACACATGTGATGTGATCTACTTGGTGTTACACATGTGATGTGATCTACTTGGTGATACACATGTGATGTGATCTACTTGGTGTTACACATGTGATGTGATCTACTTGGTGTTACACATGTGATGTGATCTACTTGGTGTTACACATGTGATGTGATCTACTTGGTGATACACATGTGATGTGATCTACTTGGTGTTACACATGTGATGTGATCTACTTGGTGATACACATGTGATGTGCTCTACTTGGTGTTACACATGTGATGTGATCAACTTGGTGTTATACATGTGATGTGCTCTACTTGGTGTTACACATGTGATGTGATCTACTTGGTGATACACATGCGATGTGCACTACTTGGTGATACACATGCAATGTGATCTACTTGGTGATACACATGTGATGTGATCTACTTGGTGATACACATGTGATGTGCTCTACTTGGTGATACACATGTGATGTGCTCTACTTGGTGTTACACATGTGATGTGATCTACTTGGTGTTACACATGTGATGTGCTCTACTTGGTGTTACACATGTGATGTGATCTACTTGGTGTTACACATGCGATGTGATCTACTTGGTGTTACACATGTGTTGTGATCTACTTGGTGTTACACATGTGATGTGATCTACTTGGTGTTACACATGTGATGTGATCTACCTGTTGTTACATGTGTGATCTACTTGGTGTTGCAGGTTTGACATGTTGAGTCCTGGGGAGATGCAGAGACTGGCCTTTGTACGACTCTTCTACTACAAACCACCATTTGCAGGTTTGATACTGGTTTTATTTTCACTGTAGTGTCCATTTCACAACCTTAAATACATAATATTATGTAAATGCGATAACAGGATATGATTAACATGTCATTAAAATAAGGCTGGTTGTGAATATGAAATAACTATGTTTCATTGTAGGTGTTCTCTTGTGGTTTGATTCACTCGAAGGCTGACTGCCAGACAAGTTTTATAACATTGTAATAATATTGCGAGATCATGGTGGTGATGTGAGGTAGTGATATGTGCGTGTTAGTATGGTGGTGTGTATGTGACTGTGTATGCAAGTTACAATATGTTTACACAATAATGCCTGTGTATTAGCATGGCTGTGCCTGTGTGTTAGCATGGCTGTGCTTGTGTGTTAGCATGGCTGTGCTTGTGTGTTAGCATGGCTGTGCTTGTGTGTTAGCATGGCTGTGCCTGTGTGTTAGCATGGCTGTGCTTGTGTGTTAGCATGGCTGTGCTTGTGTGTTAGCATGGCTGTGCTTGTGTGTTAGCATGGCTGTGCTTGTGTGTTAGCATGGCTGTGCTTGTGTGTTAGCATGGCTGTGCCTGTGTGTTAGCATGGCTGTGCTTGTGTGTTAGCATGGCTGTGCCTGTGTGTCTAGCATGGCTGTGCCTGTGTGTTAGCATGGCTGTGCTTGTGTGTTAGCATGGCTGTGCCTGTGTGTTAGCATGGCTGTGCTTGTGTGTTAGCATGGCTGTGCTTGTGTGTTAGCATGGCTGTGCCTGTGTGTTAGCATGGCTGTGCTTGTGTGTTAGCATGGCTGTGCCTGTGTGTTAGCATGGCTGTGCTTGTGTGGCTGTGCTTGTGTGTTAGCATGGCTGTGCTTGTGTGTTAGCATGGCTGTGCTTGTGTGTTAGCATGGCTGTGCTTGTGTGTTAGCATGGCTGTGCCTGTGTGTTAGCATGGCTGTGCCTGTGTGTTAGCATGGCTGTGCTTGTGTGTTAGCATGGCTGTGCTTGTGTGTTAGCATGGCTGTGCCTGTGTGTTAGCATGGCTGTGCTTGTGTGTTAGCATGGCTGTGCTTGTGTGTTAGCATGGCTGTGCTTGTGTGTTAGCATGGCTATGCCTGTGTGTTAGCATGGCTGTGCCTGTGTGTTAGCATGGCTGTGCCTGTGTGTTAGCATGGCTGTGCTTGTGTGTTAGCATGGCTGTGCCTGTGTGTTAGCATGGCTGTGCTTGTGTGTTAGCAACGTGGCGTGGTGTGTTGCCTTAGTGGTGTGTGTCTCGTCAGACATGCCGCATTATACATGTTTCCTGTATACAGTAAGGATTAGGAATACTGGTTTTGATACAGATTTGCATCAAATTGTGACAAAATATATATTTATGTATATGTATTCAACACACAAGTATAAAACCGAATCACAAACTTAAACCAGCCAAAGAGAAAACACTTGTAATGCTAAACAAATTTAGTTAGATCAATGAAGGAATATTCCATAGCCTGACAGATGGTGAAACTTGTTTACGATAGAAATGCTTTACATGGGCAGTTAATATCACGTAGCTGTGACACATATTTATACAGAATTTAATGTCAAAAATACAGATTTGAACCAAAATATTATGGCATGTGTGTTGTTGCAGTGTTGGACGAGGCGACAAGTCAACTGGGCCTTGACATGGAGCACAAACTGTACACCAAGTGTCGCGAGCTCGACATAACCCTGCTCAGTGTCGGTCATCGTGACACACTCCGACAGTTCCACGATGTTCAGTTACGACTCCTTGGTCAGGGGGGAGGGTGGGAGCTCAAGGAGATACACCCCACTCAGTGAAGGGGGCTCAGGGCACCAAGGCCACTTTTTGTTAAGTTTTCACTAATGCGAGTGACAGATGAGATTCCATTACACAGGACCCACAATGAATAAAATAAAGTACGTGATGATTTTTGTCCTCAACCAATGCGTAAGTAGTACTAGAATTTTATTTTGGGACCACCTATATAAATTACAAACCCACAGACGGCAACCACTTTCACAGTGATTTTGACTAATTTCGAACATGATAATTAATTTTTATTCACCTAACTGAACAAAATAGTCATCATTGTCATCGTGCCCTCGGCTGCTTTCTTCAGTTGGTCAATTTTTTTTTTCTCGGCATGATTTTTGGGTATTACCGATTTTTGTACGCCATGATAAACGTAATTTTAACGGTGCGCTTGAGAGTGATTCGATCGAGCGTTTTGATTGGTCAAGATGTATGCATGTGACCTATTTGCGTAACCTCCTAAATGGAGGAATGGCTAATTAACATAATACTGACCTTGACCTGGTGTGATTTTCTCTGTGCAGAACAGTCTTTATAGAGCGACTGTGCAGTTAGTTCTCACATATGTAGCTTGTAAACAACAACAATATGTCTGCGCCCATTAAAATCATGTGAGAGTCGACAGATACACGGCAAGTGACAAATGCTACCAAGTTCAGTTTAGTTGATACCAGGCATAGGAAGGGCACTAGGGCATAAAGGGTAGGCAACCACGGCTATTTATGGTCATGGATAGTCCAATTTATCGGGGCACCACGGCAAGGAACAAGGGCAACTATGGCAATTGCCGTAGTGCCGTGGACCAAATTTTATCCCTGGGTTTGTATTATGTAGCGAAACTGTTGATGTATAACATTTTAGTACATTTCTGTTCTGTTACCCGGAATCATTCTCTGAAGTCATGAGTGGTAATTATTAGTAGGAAGTCCACAGAATAAGTTGTATTTTGTTCCACTTGTAGAAATCAGGCCGGTAGCACCCAAAGTCTAGGAATGTGTAATATCACCCGACTCCGCAACAGTTGTGTTTACTATTTGAATATTTTGTGTATGTTTCATGGGTGCAGTATTCAAATTATGAACTGCGTTTTAGGCTTATTAATTGCAGTTTGGCTGGCAGTATACTTCAACATTCTGACATTATAATTTTTATAAAAATTTAGGAGCAGAAGAGGTCGGCTTAAACCAATCCATTGTATGTGGAATTCATAATGTCACAAAAATTGTTTTGGTCATTTTTTTCAATTTAATGAAGTTTAATTAATCAATTAAGCGCTGAGTTGATAGCAAGTACTGCCTTATGATTGGTAGTGGTTCAATTAATGGTGTGTGTGTGTGTGTGTGTGTGTGTACATATCATGTTATTTTGCACAAAAAGCAAACATTCAGATTTGCTTGTGTTTGTGCTAGCTCATTTGTGTAACAGTTATATGTAGTTTTGTTGAAATCGTCAAACAAACTTTTAACCTTCTGAAGTTGGACCCAACATTTAATCTAATGAAGTTGGAGGCTGTGCATGATTGCGCAATAGGGTTATGCATGGAAGTATGTAATGATGTGGTCAACTGTCTTTGCTCTTAAAAACCATGTGGCAACATCGTGTGCTGCTCTCACACTAGTAAGAAACCTTCATGCAAAGTTCTACCTCTAATGCAGGAAAAGATTTAGTAATACTTTTGTGTGTCAGACATGGATCTAGTCAGTCAGAACTGCACAAAAGATTTGTTACAAACTTAGCAATGTACAGTGGACCGCTGTAAGCTACAGCAACCATACCATAGCAATGCACAACGAACCATAATAAACACAACAATGCACTGTGGACCATAGCAATGCACAACGAACCATAATAAACATTAATGCACTGTGGACCATAGCAATGCACAACGAACCATAATAAACACAACAATACACTGTGGACCATAGCAATGCACAACGAACCATAATAAACATTAATGCACTGTGGACCATAGCAATGCTCAACGAACCATAATAAATAAAACAATGAACTGTGGACCATAGCAATGCACAATGAACCATAATAAACATTAATGCACTGTGGACCATAGCAATGCTCAACGAACCATAATAAACAAAACAATGAACTGTGGACCATAGCAATGCACAACGAACCATAATAAACATTAATGCACTGTGGACCATAGCATTGCTCAACGAACCATAATAAACATTAATGCACTGTGGACCATAGCAATGCTCAACGAACCATAATAAACATTAATGCACTGTGGACCATAGCAATGCTCAACGAACCATAATAAACATTAATGCACTGTGGACCATAGCAATGCTCAACGAACCATAATAAACATTAATGCACTGTGGACCATAGCAATGCTCAACGAACCATAATAAACATTAATGCACTGTGGACCATAGCAATGCTCAACGAACCATAATAAACGTTAATGCACTGTGGACCATAGCAATGCTCAACGAACCATAATAAACATTAATGCACTGTGGACCATAGCAATGCTCAACGAACCATAATAAACATTAATGCACTGTGGACCATAGCAATGCACAATGAACCATAATAAACAAAATAATGGACTGTGGACCATAGCAGTGCTCAACGGACCATAATAAACATTAATGCACTGTGGACCATAGCAATGCACAACGAACCATAATAAACATTAATGAAGTGTGGACCATAGCAATGCACAACGAACCATAATAAACATTAATGCACTGTGGACCATAGCAATGCACAGTGGGCCATAATAAGCTACAGCAATTCACAACAGGCCACAGTATATGCTTTGCACAGCAGACCAGAATATGCTACACCAGGCCAGAACAAAGTACTGCAATACACAGCAGGCTGCAATTAGTTAAAGCCATACACAGAAGGCCAGAATAAACTACAGTGATGGCATATTCGTTCGGATTGACTTTGCAAGCCAGTCTTGAGCACAGTAACTAGAATATATTAAACTAATTAGTCTAAATACAAATTATGTTCAGCCTACCAGTTGAGGTGTGTACAAGACTATTGTACTTGCAACTAAAAGTTTACCGGTGCAAGTAGTCTTGCTTCAATAACAAACTTCGACCACATCCTTTCTAACCAACAGTGTTAGCATCTGGGACCAACTACATTATATATATTTGTTATGATAAAGTAGGCATTGCTTCAGCTAATTTATGCAAGTGTTTTTAGTGTACATATAGAGTGGGTACATAACTAATGTCAAAGTGCAAGTTTTTTGCAGTTGCAAGCAAGAACGAGAGTTGGCAGGACCAAGTTTGTTGTTTATGTGGAACTAATTATGTGGGAGATGTTGATGTGATTGGCACAAGTATAATATGCCAAAGTGCGTGAATGTGGTGATTGCAAAGCAATTGTTCATCTTAGATTTATGTAATGGTTACCAAGTAACAGTGTTTAGAGATGTACCTGTATTGATGTGTTGCTTTGATAGATTGGGCAGTGTGTTAAAAACACATTTCAAAGTTTTTGCTGACTTACCCAGATGCCCAGTAAGTTGTTTTCAGTAATGAACCACTAAACAAATATAAATTTGAAAAGTATGCCAGTCGTCATTTATTAACCCATGAAATTGTTTGCTAATATTGTACTTGTGTAAATCATGGACAGTGTTGGTTGGAGAGAGAGAGTTGGTGGAAATGTTCATAACAGAGGTGGTGAAAATGTGCAGAGATGGTAAAAATTATTTAGATAGAAATGCACAAAATGACTTAGTCTGCGGTATTGCAGCTTTGGTTGCGAATGTGGTCATGATGGCAGGTGATTTATAACAAATATATTCCAGACTATGTCTGGGGAGGGTGTAGATATGACAGACTGTCGGGACATAGATGAGGATGTTATATTTCTAATTTGTTACTCTTATTGATTGTTGGTAATGACTGCTCAGCTAGAATGTTGTGGAAGCTTTGTAATTAAAGCTGTTTCTGCATTTACACTTTTTACGCCATTTTGGAATCATTTTGAAAAAGATCCACTTATCTACTAGTATTCATTAAAACCTGCTACCTGCATTGTACAAATTATTTAGTTTTGATGAAACCAATGGACAACCAATTAGATTATTCTTGACTGGGTACAGTTAAAATTCAGATGGAGAAGGCAAAAGTGGCTCTGCTTCTAAGTAAATATACAACAAATGATAAAATGAAATGATGTAAAACACAATTACCGGTACTTACACTTCACAAGTTATCCGGTCAGACGATCATGCAGCTGATACTGAATTCATGTGATGCTCTTAACAAAGGTATGTCCTGTGCTGAATGCATTAAGTTGATTGAAAGTGCGCTAATGTTTGATCCTATGAGGCCCAAGTTCCACATTATTTTCTTACAGCAAGAGACAAGGAAGATAGCCTAATAAAGTGTGAAACACAACCTGTTGAAGAATTAGTTTCGGTGAAATTCACAGCTATTTGCAACAGTGACCTGTTCAGAGATCGGTTCATTTCAGCTCTACACAAAGTATCCTAGGTAAAAATGTGTTCAACTGCGTAGCGCGAAATTCAATTTAAGCAGATCATGACGAACAACTGTGATGCCTGTGGTCAAAGTTAGTTTGATATTGCACAGGCAACATGCACTTATTACAAATGAGTCGGCATTCCAATCACAATGCAAACAAACAATTTTTGCTATACATTCCTGTTTACATTCACATTTTGAACAACATTCTCCCCACAATTCCATGTTCGCGCATGTGCAGCAGTGAAAATTAACAATCTCCGAACAGGTCAATGTTTGACATCTCTGTATGCTGATAAACTTAAACTTTTCTCCATTTAGTGACGATTGCATAACATTAATTTTCTTTCAGCCTGTTAAGTGCGTCTGGTTTCAGTTAGATTCTTATTTCATGAGGTTTTAGTTACCAATCTCAGTCCTTGTGTTCGGCTCAACAGACCTTTCGACACCTTCACTTTCTTTAACAGTATTGTAATGTGCTGTTAAATCTGGATTCATGTCCATTTTTCAAGCTCAGATTTTTTTGGGATCAATTGTTTATTACCACATGGAAAATGCATACAAAGAGAACTACCGGTACACGCAATATATAATACATAAACATTTACACATGGAAATGGGGGAAGATAGAAGTGTTGTACTTGACATTATAACCAATCATACATTTATTTCCAAATATGAAACTAGCTGATCTCCATATGTGTGGATGCTGCATGTTAGCTGTTTAATAACTTCCAATATCGTGTAATTCAAAAGTTGTAGATGCGGGTCCATTTTTCATGCAATGATATTTTGACCCCTGCCCCATCCTAATGTTCAGTGTAACCGACATCACAAGTTGGTTCTGCAATGGTGAAGACTATGTCAAGGACTGACATACTGTTTATGAATCATATGATGATGTCCTAAGATAAAGAGAGAATAAACTGATCAATGCATAACACTGCCAATACAGATTTTCTTCTTTTAAGCAGGAAACATACGATTGATATGGAAATTCAGATAGAATGAAATGAAAGTCAAACACTTACTTGTAAGGTAATAATAATAGTGTTTTTATTTTCAAACGTAGGAATTCAATATGCAAGCAATTGCATTTTTTATCCACAATTATTTTGCTTGATGCTGATGATACATTCACATGGTATTGCTGGTAATACTGCAACTTTCTTTGTAGTTAATGAGACTAATTAATGTCATAGGTTATCATAGATTCAG
The DNA here is from genome assembly GCA_020002185.1 of Paraescarpia echinospica. Lineage (NCBI taxonomy): Eukaryota > Metazoa > Annelida > Polychaeta > Sabellida > Siboglinidae > Paraescarpia > Paraescarpia echinospica. The sequence goes on along the minus strand of CM034536.1, from coordinate 40,977,349 downwards.
ATATATTTTCTGATAATGGTGTGATAAGCATATACAGGCAACATCACAGATTTGTTAAAATTGAAATTGCCGCAACAAATTATTTACTCATGATAAAGTTGTTCACATAATAAATATGTAAAATTGTATTAAAAGTGAAACACAGGAACCACTTGGATATCATAATTTTGCAATAAATTCCACATCTAAAAACCAATGTAAAAAATAGAGATGACAAAACCAAAATTGGCATATTTTGTCCTTAAAGAAGTCATGTTTCTCTTAATAGTATGTCAAATAATAGCAAAGTAAAGTGCACAAGAAAGCTCACAGTAAGTGCAACCAGAAGGGAGTAGCAAAAATGCTTTTATGTAAAAATGTACAGGTGATATGTGTCAAAAAGCTACGTTTCAATTTTGAAGAATTGACCGTGTGTGTGTGCGCGTACTTTTGTATGGCGTGTGCACTTACGTTTATATGGTGTGTGTGTGCGTGCGCATGTTTGTATAGTGTGTGTGTACCTCGTACCTATATGTAGGTGTAGTCAGAAGTCGCAGACCACGACCTTGTTTACATTTATATATAACTGCATTACTGATGATTTTGTATTCATCAGATATTGTTATTGTTCATAAATAATTCAGGTGCTTTATTATTTACATTTTCAATTTATTTTTTGACTCTGCTCCAAGTATAACTTAAAAGTAAGTGTGACAAGGCAAAGATGGGGTTTTGGGGTGTCATCTAATTTGTTGTAGAACCACCAGCTGGAGAACTTTTTTCTGTCTTGGGTTGCTTGGCTGCAACAGTTCAGAAGACATTCTTAACAAAGACAAATTCTTCATAGTAAATTGGGAGTCTCATCAACTTGAAAGCCAAAGAAAGGGATTTTCAGATAATAATAGTACAAGTCTTTTTCTTGAATAAGTCATTAAAAATACACCCTAATGGCTGTTACGTCTTTCTTCTTCATCACATTTATGTGGTGACCTCTGTACAGAGCTATATCCCACAATACGCACATGCGTGGTCAGATTTAAAAGAAGGTGGATAAAAACAATATATTTTTTAAGAGGATGGGTCTAGCTGGTATTTTTTACCCAGACCTCAACTACCACTTTCATGATAATCCAGGGTTTGGAGACGATTACACATTAAAAGTAAACCTTACCTTCTGTAATTGGATGTGACTCCATTTCTGCATCAAATTTAGCATGTTCCCTTTGCACCAGTTTTTTAAATTCCTCCTGAAGATCGAAAAATTTTAAGAATCACCAATCCTATCAGCAACGCAGGACAATAACATGCCCAAAATAAATGTTTCATTTGCATTTTTGTTTACTTAATTTTGGTAATATAAAATGTACTAATATATACAATACGCAGCAAAGCATCAGCTGAAATAAACTAGGCAAATAATATAAAAACATAGTTGTGGATTTTTTATTTAAGTCAAAACATATTAATGGTATCTACATTTTATTTACACACTGTCATCAAGGCCAGGGTTTATCAATGACATAAACCTGTCACAACCAGCCCAGATGACTTTCTATTGTGATTTTTACTGTGTTGTGAGCTATTTTGTGCAAATGCAGTTAGGGCTTTTTCACGAGTTCTCGATATAATATATACATAACTATATATCTACTAACATAACATAACATAACGTTTATTTGACCCCATGTAGGTACACAATTAATTGGTTTCTGAACATCACTTATGCAGTAAAAACAACAAATATAAACATTATGCAGGCATACATATATGTATGTTCAACATACTATTTGGAAAATACATACAAACGCATGTATAGCTATTATGGTATTGATGTACCATAGACATTAATCATATAGCTTATTCAATCGGGGTCGGTGGCTCCTATTAAGACACAATTGTCGCTATCATAGGAGCCACCCTATTTAAAAGATAAGGTTACGTAACTAGGTAAATCTGGTGGAATAACGAGGCACATATATACAGTCATTTTTTTCCTATGCATTTACCTGGGTAAATCAAATAAGTCGTTATATTTTACTAAAATTTTATGGTTAATAATTATTTTATGTTTTTTTTATACAGCATTCAATGCACTAATGGTGAAATGGGACTGAGAGAAAAAGAAACAATCGCTACTGCCATCATACTTACTCCCCAACCAATTAGATCTGCAAGTTTGTAGCAACCATCATCACATGCTCCCTGCCAGAAGACGTCTCTACAAAGACATGTTTACCATCAAGACATCTCTACAATGGCATGTTTACAGTCAAGACATCTCTACAATGGCATATTTAGTCAAGACATCTCTACAATGACATGTTTACCATCAAGACATCTCTACAATGACATGTTTACCATCAAGACATCTCTACAATGGCATATTTAGTCAAGACATCTTTACAAAGACATGTTTACAGTCAAGACATCTGTACAATGGCATATTTAGTCAAGACATCTTTACAAAGACATGTTTACAGTCAAGACATCTGTACAATGGCATATTTAGTCAAGACATCTTTACAAAGACATGTTTACAGTCAAGACATCTGTACAATGGCATATTTAGTCAAGACATGTTTACAAAGACATGTTTACAGTCAAGACATCTGTACAATGGCATATTTAGTCAAGACATCTCTACAAAGACATGTTTACAGTCAAGACATCTCTACAATGGCATATTTAGTCAAGACATCTCTACAAAGACATGTTTACAGTCAAGACATCTCTACAATGGCATATTTAGTCAAGACATCTCTACAAAGACATGTTTACAGTCAAGACATCTGTACAATGGCATATTTAGTCAAGACATGTTTACAAAGACATGTTTACAGTCAAGACATCTGTACAATGGCATATTTAGTCAAGACATCTCTACAAAGACATGTTTACAGTCAAGACATCTCTACAATGGCATATTTAGTCAAGACATCTCTACAAAGACATGTTTACAGTCAAGACATCTCTACAATGGCATATTTAGTCAAGACATCTTTACAAAGACATGTTTACAGTCAAGACATCTGTACAATGGCATATTTAGTCAAGACATGTTTACAAAGACATGTTTACAGTCAAGACATCTGTACAATGGCATATTTAGTCAAGACATCTCTACAAAAACATGTTTACAGTCAAGACATCTCTACAATGGCATATTTAGTCAAGACATCTCTACAAAGACATGTTTACAGTCAACATAAGACATCACTACAAAAAATATCATTGTCAGTGAAATCTGCAGTCAACATAAAACATCCCTACAAAGATATTTCTGTGACAGTCAATGAAATTAACAGCCAACATAAAACAATACAATATATCTACAAAGATGTCGGTGAAGTTGACAGTCAACATAAGAGGTCGCTATGGAGACAGTGTTGTCAGTGAAGTTTGCAGTCAAGTAACATCAATATAATGAATGGTTTTATAAGTTAGCAGAGTCCAAAACATACGTGATGCATTTAGCATTGGTTCAAACTAGCTTTTGGCACTAGTTCGCATTAACATGTTTCACATGCTAGGTGGCACCACTGTAGACATTAATTTTGCAAAGACCTGGTGATAGCCAAACCACCACTGCCCACATATTGCTTAATATAGTTTAGAGCTCTGTAAACTTATGTGACCGCCCAAAAGACATCACTGTCAATGAAGTTTACCATTAATAGGTGGTGAGATAACAATATCAATGCACATACACTGCTGTAGAACAACAACAATAAGGCATACCTGTAATTATCTTTGTCATCAAACTTGAAAGAGTTGCTCATGCCTAGCATCACCATCCATGGTTCAGACTGGAACAGGAAGTACACATTAATACAACCGCATGCAACAATAGGCCACTTTCTGCCATGCTGTCAACATATACCTTAACTGAAGCTATGCAGCAGACATACCGACTTCACACCACATTTCAGTGCACTGTAATCTCTTGGGTTGTGTTCTTTCAACACAAGGAAATGTTTCACTTACATGATTTATGTTCAATTGCATCCATCCAAAATGAAGCCAACATTTTTTGTGTGAAGTGTAGTTTGGTTACAAAACACCGCAAAAGGAATTCAGAGCAGGTGAAAATACTTAAACATGCCTAGAACAAAATGGTGTGTCTAGCAGTGCAGGTATGATTTTATCATGATCGGATGTGAGAAATTTATGTCTTGATGTGGTCATTGTGCACAAAATAACATTTGGTATGATGGAAACTATTGCTTGCATCATTGCTGTCGCATTCACTCTTGATTTCAAATATCTTAAATCATGAATAAGTGAATTTCCAGAGATAATTTACCATTTTATCTGGGATGAGGATGCTATTAGCTGTTGTGATTTTAAAGACTTGTATTATTAGAAGTATATCCTTCATTGGGACTATCAACCTCGTTTATGATTTGAACATATATTATACAGCTGATCTAGTGTGTGTTTGTGCATGTGTCTGTGTGACTCTGTGTGTGTGCGTGCATACATATATGCGTGTGTGTATGTGACTTGTGAATCATGTGACTACAATGACTTGTGAATCATGTAACTACTATGACTTGTGAATCATGTGATTACTATGACTTGTGAATCTTGTGATTACCTACTTGTGAATCATGTGACTACTATGACTTGTGAATGATGTGATTACAATGACTTGTGAATGATGTGATTACTATGACTTATGAATCATGTGATTACTATGACTTGTGAATCATGTCATTAATATGACTTGTGAATCATGTCATTACTATGACTTGTGAATCATGTGATTACTATGACTTGCAAATCATGTGATTATTATGACTTGTGAATCATGTGATTATTGACTTGTGAATCATGTCATTACTATGACTTGTGAATCATGTCATTACTATGACTTGCGAATCATGTGATTATTATGACTTGTGAATCATGTGATTATTATGACTTGTGAATCATGTGATTACTCACTGCTTCGACACTTTTCTCCATGTTTATGTAGAGCCTTGGCGTTGTCTCGGGTACTCTGTAAGTATCGTATCCACGGAATCATCAACTTTGCCAGCTCATTATGTATACAGTCAGCATCATTTAAACACTTTTCAGCTTAAAAATCAACAGGTTGTGTGATGTTAGCAACTGATCACTGGACACTTCTACGTCATTCCAGTGACTGTGTCAGTAAGATAAATGACCTCATAAGGAAAATCCATCATCTGTTGTTAAATTTAGGACATTTTCAAAATGCAAAAGGCCACTGCTGTATCATCAAGGACACCATGACACACCAGCGAAAGTGTCCCAGTGGTGCCTCCTGGTGTTGACAGCTTTCACTATACAAGGTCACTGTTAAAGAGTGAAATCGGTCTTAAAGAACAAAATCGGGTTTAATAACTCACAAGAATACTAGTGAGATTGTCCCCAGTACTTGGCAATGTTCCATTAAATGACTACCCGGGTAATCTTTATATATATTGCTGTTACTAGAATTTGATGGTCTTATGAAGTTTCATTCAACTAAGCGGCCTTTTTCAGAACATTATCAACCGAAACAAGCCATCCTCTTTATGCTGGTTACTGCCAGGCTGCATGTCACCCTTAGTGGATCTTTTTACAAATTATGATGGGACTGACATTATTGCAAACTCCAAGTCATAAAGGATACCCATGTACACAGTCCCCGTATTGACAGCCACAAATGTATCATACCATGTCTCAGTTTTGAACTCAGATTTCTGGTGTCTTAGATAAATGTGCTAAACGGTAAATTCCACAGCTCTTTATCATGATAGACATACACAAGAATCTAGCAAGTGAAGAACTGTTAGTTGGTGAACTTACCGTTCTGCCAGAGATGCAAATGGCTGTACAACAAGAGATGTGCCCATGATGATCAACATATCACATTGGGGGATGTCCTGCAACATAACCACAACATAATATCACCTGGCCAGTGTAATATCACCTGGCTCATAGGAAATTAGTTTTAATCGTTAAAATGATTAGAAAGGTTTAATTCAAGTCCAACTATTATAGTTCAACACTACATGATCCCGGGAGGTTCTGTAGACTGAGAGGTTCTGTGTGACTGGGAGGTTCTGTGTGACTGGGAGGATCTGTGAATTGAGAGGTTCTGTTTGACTGAGAGGCTATGTGGACCGGGAGGTTCTGTGACTGGGAGGTTCTGTGTGACTGAGAGGTTCTGTATACTGTGAGGTTCTGTGTGACTGGGAGGTTCTGTGGATTGAGAGGTTCTGTGTGACTGTGAGGTTCTGTTGACTGGGAAGTTCTGTGTGACCTGGAGGTTCTGTGGGCTGAGAGGTTCTGTGTGATTGAGAGGTTCTGTGGATTGAGAGGTTCTGTGGATTGAGAGGTTCTGTGTGACTGAGAGGTTCTGTGGATTGAGAGGTTCTATGTGACTGGAGGGTTTGGTGGTACAGTCCACAACGTTTGAGAGCCAGGTTTTTACTCCAAACATGATGTCTCTGACTCAAGGAGATTGGAACCCACAGTGAATATATTGATAGTGATTATATATTTTATACATATTATTACATATACAATACATAGTTAATACTCTGACCAATTAAACAGTCAGGCTATATGAACTCGTGCAGCTGATCAACCATTTTCTGTGAGACAACACTTAATAATGTGACTAAGATTATTGGAATAACTGAAATACTGTGACACTTTGATTCAGTATAAACACAATACACCTGAGAGTGACTGTTTAAACAGGTCTGACAGAATATAGATTGCTTAACATGCTAAGTAAAATACAGCAATCAATGATAAATGAAGTTATGATTTACCTCGCTCACTGCATGGAAAAATGTTTTTGGTAGAGCTTCACCGAAAAAAACTATGTCTGGAAGAGTAAAATGTGAACAATATTAGTTACAAAGTCAGTGTTTTATTGAATCATATGATCTCTGCATCATTTAGTTAAATATGAGAACATTAATTATCAATATTAAATAATAAATATGAAAACCGTATTTCACTCCATGAAACAATTCCCAAAGGCATATTTAATCTAGAAAATGTTGACATTCAAAACCTCCAAGAAACTTTAATTTTGTGACGGAACATTTTTCTGTAAGTTTTGATTCCATATGTACGTAGTAAGATGTCATCCTAAACACCAAACCTTTCTCCAAAAGCGTAAGACTAGAACAATTCCACAGATGTAACATGAGGTCACCAACCTGGCTTAACAATCCCTCCACAGTCAGCCTCAGAGCAATGAGGTATTCCTTCGGCAAAGATCTTCTCTGCAAGCATAATAAAGACGTTATTCTTACGATGTGTGAAGGCTCATCTCAGAATGTTTATGTCCGATATCAGAAGAAATTATGTTCATCTGCCCTCAGCCCCCACCCACCCCCTCAAACAATACAGTTTGTAAACACTGATATGATGATATCAGTATATGAACAGTATCAGCTTGAAGTATAAAATATTAATGTCCATTGCCAGATGAAACTGCCTCTAACCCCCCTCCCCCAAACAAAAGTAATTTTGTTTGATATCGGACATCGAGATTGTGAGACGATCAGTAACTGGCATCATTTAAACAAAATTAACAGCACACAAGAACTGTCTTAGGTGTCCATCAAAATCAAATTTATTTAGATACCACATATGTCTAAAACAGATTCGGGGGTGTTTATAAATAATACAAAAATGCACTACATCAGTGAATATAATATTACAATATATGTATTACATAAAATAACAAAATAAAATGTAAATGAGTAAATTTTATTGTATCATGCAATGGTAGCACATTATGCAGGAGTACGGCTGGAATCAACATGATCTTTACTCCCTTGTCTACTCACAGTTTTATTTAGTGCCAGGTTAATGTTGAAATCTGAGTTAAACTACCAATTTAAACTGTTTCTAAGAAAGTGTTTGCTCCACATGAACAATATTTACTTAATGTATGGCACGTGAATATAATTGTTTGTTTTTTGCACTGTTTTATTTTAATTACGTGAAAACAAGTTTATATGGTGTTAAGGAAAGTGATATATAGTGACTGAGGCATGTTGATTTAGAAATTTGTAAAGTGGAACCTCACTAAAGTCACCACAGGGACTGGAAAAAAATGACCTGACTAACAAGGTGACCTTATTAGCAGGACTAATTTCCTATACTTTACTCTATATAAAAATAATTTGGGATTGTCCTAGGTTTGACCTTAACTGCGAGATGGCTGTAATATTGAGGTAACTGTAAAGCGAGGTTCAACTGTAATTAAAAGATGGATAATTTCAGAATGCCACTTTAACCGACAGTAAGCTATGTGAATGATCCAATCTTGTGAGTATTCCTTGTGACAAACAAGTGTGTACCTTTGATCCAATCTTGTGAGTATTCCTTGTGACAACTGAGGCAATGTGAGGTATGGAATGTGCCGTGAGCCTCTGTCAACCGGCTCTCCTCAACTCCCGCCTCTCGCTCCAACGAGTCTATGTTCTGTTGCATACAACAACACAAACTACTAAAGTAAAGGTAAGTTCTTATATAGCGCAGTATTCAGTTAGGACCGCTCAAAGCACTCTATGCTTTACTCCCTGGCAAATCTGATCAATCGAACACCATCTCGACTTCTCTGGGAAGCATTCAATCACACTACAATTAATGCAGGAAGGCTAATCGTACACAAATACCTAGGATTCGAACCCGGGTTCTCTCAATTGAGAGTCCGATGCTCTAGTTCCCGTGCTTTTGCACTCATAATGACAAGTCAGACTCAACGAACGAACGGCATTATACTGGATTAGAAATCACAGACAAAGAGTAAAACCTTATGAGACAAAGCATAAATCCACTGGTTTTGTCCCCGTTGCGACTCTAAAGTTATGAAATGCTTGAAAGATGATAATAGCTGTAAAGATGTGAAAAGTTTATGAAGTGGAAGAGAGAATCATTGACCTAGAGAAATAAATAAAAACAAAAATGGAAAAAAACAAGAGTTAGTGAAATGATAACAATAATTAGAGCATTTATAAAGGTCAAACCCAAATGAAGTTAAGGTGGGTGCTAGGCATGAAATCAAAGTAATGAAACGTTAAATTCAAGTAAAACAAACAGAAAATTGAATTAAAAGACAGAAAAAAAGATTTAACAACTCTTTGGTATATGCTCCCTCTTGGTGTTAGATCAGTTGAAAATATTACAAAATTCCATCATCATTTAAAAACTTATCTTTACAACCTTGCTTATCCACCGTAGCTCCCTAGCGCCTTCACCCATCTGTTGACAACTGGAATACTGCTTATAGATTTTGAGATTGACCAATCCGTTTGTCTCGATGCTCCTCTGAGCTTGGTTTCCAAGGATTTAGGCGCAATAAAAGTTATCTTATTATTACTATAGTAATGTTCAACTTACCAGAATCCACATCATAATTAAAAACAACAAGACAACAAAATGACAAGGCACATATTTTAGAAACTAGCACAGAAATAAATTCACAGACACAGACATCACAGAAATGTGGAGGCTTGGCTACCAGTCACACAAACACACATTGATAAACCAAAGCCACCACTGATTCATGGTCAAGTTGATTAGCTCAATGCACCAACTAAGACAATACACAACACTGTGAGTGACAGTGTCCAGAGTGAGGCCTAAGCAGTGTCCTGGAATTGCTGAATAGATCAATTAAACCTGCCAAGTGGGTGACATTGTGCACAAATGTTCATTAATCCTTAGTGATTGTTCAGAACGCCAGACTGACCACATACCTAAACAAAGCGAATGTAATAGGTGAAGAACAGGCAGTGTTCAAATAGGGGTATTGGTTGAATTGTATTTGTCTCGACGCAGAAGGCTTTATTGTGTCTTCATCGATTTTATGACAGAACAACACAACAACTCATTTGATAATTGCATCAAATTTTTATTATGGCAAAATGGGACAGTCCGGCCAGATCTCTTTGGGGCCAGCTGTTACAGCCTGAGAACAGGATGCATGACCAGGATATTTCACATGACCGGACATGATCCTGGGTCAGTTACTTGATCATGTGACTGCGGCCACATGACCAGAATCCTGGGTCTGCATCCCTCTGGGTGTCAAGCCGAGATATTTCACGTGACCGGACGTGATCCTGGGCCAGCTACTTGATCAATGGTCATGTGACTGCGGCCACATGACCAGAATCTTGGGTCTGAACCCATCTGGGTGTCAAGCCAACCCTTTAGAGTTACCGACCCTCCCATCATTACAAAGGTGGAGAAATGGGGCTGGTTGGTGGGTGACATACTACTTTGTTCGTGCTAGAGACAAAGATGGCATCGTGGAAGTTGTTCTTCCTATAACCCTGGGCAAATGTAGATGATTGGGTAGCTTTATTTTCCATGCCCCAGGGAATATGTTATGATTGGGCAGCTACCCCCTGCATAGAGGAGGTAGTGTAAGTTTCAGAGGGTGCCAATGTTGTGATTGGTTAGCCACCCCCTGCAGAGGAATGCTGTAATACAGCCTCCTGACCCTGCTGTGACTTGTTGTTGGTGAATGCCCCTTAGGTGGCCTCTTGACCCTGTAGTGACTTGCTGTTGTTATTCTGGCATAAACCCTGCACAGTGATAAACACTATGCCTTGATTTATGACAGAACAACACAACTCATTTGATAAATGCATCAAATTTTTATTATGGCAAAATGGGAAAGTCCAGCCAGATCTCTTTGGGGGCAGCAGTGACAGCCTGAGAACAGGATGCAAGACCAGGATAATTTACATGACCGGACGTGATCCTGGGTCAGTTACTTGATCATGTGACTGCGCCCACATGACCAGAATCCTGGGTCTGCATCCCTCTGGGTGTCAAGCCGAGCCAAAAAGGTGTTGAGACCGAATGCATCATAAGGTGTTGACACCGAATGCCCCAAGATATATAAGAAAGCATTTGATTTAGTAGACCGGTCCTCACTGTGGTCTAAGATAATTTCATGCGGTATTAATGGTAATGTGTTGAAAGTTGTTTACAGCATGTACAAAAATGCTAAATCATGTATAAAACAGGGCCAGGCTACGTCAGCCTTCTTCTCATGTGATGTATAGGTATGGCAAGGAGAAAACTTGTGTCCTTTGTTATTTGCTATTTACCTGAATCATTTTGAACATTGTTAGTTATAATTATAAGGGACTTGACATGGCAGCTGGTGAAATTTACAACAACCTTAGTGATGATGATATAGAAAATGTATGTTCTACTATATGCTGATGACACTAGAATGATTCAATCAAATACAGATTTCTTGCTTGTGTATAGCAGGACTATGTCAACTCTTCTAATGGTTGACATTTGGTTGTTTCAGGTGTCAACTATATTGTGAATCTGTAATTATTAGTCTATATTGATACAAATGATTTACACAGTACCATGTCTACACAAGGCATGGCAAGCGTAAACAGAACAGTAGAATGCATTTGATATCAATAAAGTGTAGGATATTTCACTCTATAGTTGTCCAGAATATTAATTTTCTATGTTTGTCACCTACAGGTTTCTACAGACAATACATCTTTAACCAATAGACACCACAGTCACACCATTTTATAATAATTAAATGAACATCAAAATAAACACAACTTGCAATTATAGAAAATCAATAGTTTTGAAGATACAGTTTAAAAGTGTTATGGAACTGTTTAGTATAACAGGGGTCAAGTGTGTCTACTCTGCCTGGGCACTGTGACCAGTTAAAGATTAGTCAAGGTCTCAATGGAACAGTTGCACTAGGCTGCAGAGTTTAGTCACACTGCTGACTTTGTGGCACATTAAACAAAATCTACTGTTGGGGGTGGTCTCAAGGGCCCTTCTCAAAACCTCATTACTAGATAATGTAAAACTTTTGCCCTTTGGGGGCCCCTTAGGTGCCCTTAGAATGATTCAATCAAATACAGATTTCTTGTGTATAGTGGCAGCACCCTAAGATACATCTATGCACAATTAGAAAATATAGCTACTCTGAGGTAGACAATTAATTTTAGTTAGCAAATTTAGCATTTTTGGGGACCTTTGGTGCCCTTAGAATGATTCAATCAAATACAGATTTATTGTGTATAGTGACACTACCACATGAAATGTATATGCAAAATTAGAAAAAAAGTTGCTGAACAGTTTAAAAAAAAATAGGCAAAAGGTTGCATTTTTACCAGTTTTGGGGTCCTTGGAGGCCCTAGGGAGCCCTTAGAATGATTCAATAAAATACATATTTCTCGTGCATAGTGGCAGTGCCCTAAGATATGTCTATGCAAAATTAGAGAAAAACTTGCTGAACGGTTTCTGAGATACGGCAGCTAACGGCAGACGCAGAGTGATGGCAATAGTCCCTTGGACCTTCGGCCAAAGGACTAAAAAAAGAGATGGATAAGAAAAGCTTTACAAAGATGTGAAGTGAAAGAGACATTCACTCAGTGATTCACTCACCTGTGTAAAATGACGGCACAGAAGACCTTTTTCCCCCAACATTCTGACAAAGTAGTGACTTGGGGTTGGCTGCAAGACCAACAACAACATGTCAACCATTCACTGATTCAGTTGTCATACATATAGGAAGTACTAGGAACCACATGGACATGCAGAACATCAAAAGACCTTGCAGGTAACCCAGAACAGCACAGGGTCATACAGGTAATCCAGAACATCAAAGGGCCTTGCAGGTAACCCAGAACATCACGACACATTGGAGGTAACCCAGAATATCAAAGGGCCTTGCTGGTAACCCAGAACATTGCAGGCCTTTGCAGGTAACCCAGAACATCAAAGGGCCTTGCAGGTAACCCAGAACATCACAGGGCCTTGCAGGTAACCCAGAACATCAAAGGGCCTTGCAGCTAACCCAGAACATCACAGGGCCTTGCAGGTAACCCAGAACATCAAAGGGTTTTGCACCTAACCAGAAAATCAACTGGTCTTACAGGTAACCCAGAACATCAAAGGGCTTTACACCTAACCCATAACATTAAAGGGTCTTACAGGTAACCCATTCATATATCGTTTTCATATAATAGACACACTGAAGATCTGAAGAAAAATTATGTAACATCTTAATAACATGGGTAGTCAAACAAGACACAGTGTCAGGACTAATTCGTGTTTGTAAATATTTGAACAATGTGTCTGTAAACAATATTTGTCTGTAGTCCAGGTCTTTGGACAGGTGAGAATTTAATTATTATCAGGTGTCCAAATACATTCAGTCATTATCTTACATATATCTTCTACCTATACCTTCATCACTCGTTGTGTGTAGAGAATATAAAATATGACAAAATACCTTGTAATGTCCTGGCCACAATTCTTTGGCTAATTGGAAAAACGGTTCCGGATTCTCCTGTAAAATGCAGTACAAACTTTTTAAAAGTAACAAAGTAAGCATGTATGAAAGATAGATTAGTGTGGTAAGTAGTTGGCCAGGGTGAGTAATAAATTTGTATGGTGAGTAGTTGACCTGGATAAAAGATAGATGGCCAATATATTACAGGTGTGTCATCAACCAATTTTTTGAAGTAAAGTGCTCATTAAAAGAGAGCACTTATCTTAATTTATCTTGACCTACATCTTCCTTTTTTGTAGTGCAATTTAGCAGTTGTTATTCAGATATATGGCATGTAATAAATACCTAATTTATTATTATTATTATTTCCAAATGAAATTGATGCTCTAATTCACCTTAAAGAAATCTATAGAAAAGATGTCAGTTGGGTTAGCAAGATTGTACTTCTGTAGATTGTCATAGAGACCAGTGCCAGGGCTCCGGAAGTCTGGAATCCCAGCAGCTGCAACATACGTTTACACCAGTTAGGCAACACCTCTACTAAATCATGACCTCTTGGCCCATTTAGGCTTAATCTGAACTTTGCAGTTCATTTAGGATCAAATGTGCACAGTCTGAACATTTAAGGTCTTTTAGCCTAACATATGCTAAGCTTTATATTGAATTGAACAACTACTTACCGCATGAGACCTCGTGTGGTAAGTAGTTGGCCTGGATGTGTGATAGATTTGTGTAGTACACAGTTTGCAAGAATGACAAGATGGAAATAGCCATAACTAGTTATATGCCTGCCTTAGACAATGATCTCTTCTAAAGAGAAGAAATCATGCACTCACATGTGGATATACCAGCCCCTGCCATCACAATGACCTTCTTGCACTGGCCAGTTTTAATGTACTTCGCGACTCCTTCAAAGGTGACTTCGTCCAGTAACTGGGCCGGTCGCTCACGATCTTCACCGAGACTCAGAGTCTGATTCATCAGACTCGCCAGCCATTCTGCTACAACAGGCAAGTCATTACATCAGTAGTGATTCTACCCAAGAGTCATTTCATCCCATGATCAAAACTCACTTCATTTGACCAAGAATCACCGAATTTGATTAACAATTATTCAATTTGACCAAGATTAATTTCATCCCATGATCAAAACCCACTTAATTTGACCAAGAGTCACCCAATTTGATCAACAGTTATTCAGTTTTACCAAGAGTCACTTCATTTGGCTAAGGGTCACTTAATTTGACCAAGAGCCACTTCATTGTTACCTTTTTTGACAAACAGTCACTCAACTTGACCAAGAGTCACTTCATTTGACCAAGTCACTCATTTTTACCAAGAGTCATTCATTTTGACCATTGTCACTTCATTTGACCAAGAGTCATTCAATTTGATCAAGCGTCATTTCCTTTGACCAACAGTCACTTCATCTGACCAACATTCACTCAATCTGAACAAGAGTCATTCATTTGACCAACAGTCACTCAATTTGATCAAGGGCCATTTCATTTGACTAAGTCACTTCATTTGACTAACAGTCACTCAATTCAAACCAGGAACATAGAGAGTGCTCACTTGGACATTAAGTCATAAGAAAAGAGACAGACCAAAAACAAGATGGAGGCGAACCATGGAAGAAGACAGGGTCAGAGCTGTTAACTTTCCTGTTGTGTTGAATAAAAATATAGGGCCTAGAAATGGTGATATGTCAAGAAATAATTACATGAACTGAGTGCAATTGAACAGGTTTATTGGTAGAATGTCTTGATGTGCATCATGCATGCATGCTTTTAAACAGTTATTTTTCAGAGCTGGATGTAGTTGGTTTTCATCAAATTGGACCAGCTAATTAATGACATGATGACAGTGACTGTGAAGAAATTTCTTAATATTCTCACATTCATTTTTTTTTATAATCTGACAAAATGTGAACATGGCCATGAATGGGAAAATCAGCTGTGTTTTGTGCCCCGAATTGAAAGCTGCTTTGGGCACCGCAGTAAGGAGAGCCTAAAGTTGAGTAAGTCAGTCAACCCATCACAGTTGTTAAGAATAAGATTCACATGGTCCAAACATGATGTCCATTAGTCTGTATATATACAAAAAACCTCATCTACGTTAACGTTGCGTTTTTGTGATATTAAGTATCATTTG
Organism: Paraescarpia echinospica; assembly: GCA_020002185.1. Classification (NCBI taxonomy): domain Eukaryota; kingdom Metazoa; phylum Annelida; class Polychaeta; order Sabellida; family Siboglinidae; genus Paraescarpia; species Paraescarpia echinospica. Next base: position 40,961,935 of record CM034536.1, on the reverse strand, counting down.
AGCAGCTCCTTCATGTGTTATATCAAATTACATATATGAGAACTATTTTCTGCATTGTTGAATTACTTTTATATTGACTGGTAGGGATTTTCCAAAATGTACAATACTACAAGCGTACAATCAAATGACAAATATTTCAATTATTGGGTACGCATTGGGGTAGGCTAGAGAAGGTTCTGCTGTATTTTGGAAATGCATGACTTACATGTACTCTTTGTACTTGTGTTTGAAACAGGACCCTGAAATGAGAGATTACAAATTAGCACAGCAACAGATAACCAAATTCCTCTTCAGTAGTCTGGCAGATTTGTGAAACATTGTGGCTTTTGACATACAAACACGAAATGTTGCACAGCTGTAAACCCAACAAATGTTTCTAGAAGTGGAGCCTCTAAAACGACTTGTCCTGCGTGTAACCACTGCCTGCATGTATAGCGTATGCTTACCACAATTATGTTTGAAAAAGTTATTACACTATCAGTTCATTTTCATTATTACATTAAAACATAAACATCATTACATTATCAGATGAAAGTCACAGTATCTGTTATATTATAATTACATGATCGGTTTTATTACTTTATCAGCTTCATGTATTTCACTATTTATCTGCCCTTTCAGGAAATGTATAGTTTATTTGGTGATAGCTGCACAGTAAATGCATAAAAATACATGTTTAGAATGATGTACAAGTCTCAAAAAGGGCCTGACACTTTTTGTAAGTCAGTGCAATTTTGGTTGGAACTGAAATGGTTATGACCTACATGGGGTCAAATAAACGTTAAACATTAAAACCTGATAACACATCCATGATGATCAATATATTCTTCATTCAATGAGAAATATGTTTCAAAATAGTCACCCTCGATGTTTCACTTTCCTCTTCCTCCACCTCCTTTGTTCGTTGTTCCAGATGTTTATCATCTCCTAGATGATGTAGAAACATACCCAGTGCATCCAGTGAGTCCTCACTATTGATATGTCAATCTCACACATTTTATTCTTAATTTATGTAGAGACTTACTAAATTAAATGCAATAAATGTGATATAAATTTAGAGACATTTTGCAGTGAAGGTGGTTATTCTGGGAAATCATGATTGTAATATCACTCAAGATAGTTGTCAGAAAATAGTGGCTCAATCGCCTGGGAGGCTGGGGTATATTTAAATGGACAGTTCATTAGCTAGAGGTCTGTTTAAATGGACAATGGATAGTTCAATAGCAAGTATCTATTTAAATGGACAGCTCAACTGTATGGAGTTAATCCAGTGATCCAACTAATCACCATGGTTTGAATGTTTAGATCAAGCTGAAACATCCCCACATCATTATATTATATTGGGCTTGTGCTAAAGAACAAGCCCAACACAGCATTCGACAAAGGTCTTGTGATTTCTCTTTGATGCTGTGTAAAAATAAAGTATTTGGTGATGCTTCCTTCCTAACAGTTCCTCGAGTCCCATGTTATGTCCCCAACACTGAAATCCCCGGTGATGATGACATTCGGATGTCTATGCAAACACTTGGTGTGCAGTTGTCAGTGATTCTGCTAGTAAGTGCTGTAGATGTTGCGCTCTAGGCGTGTAGTAGGGAGGAAGCTGTACAATGTGCTATATACAGTAAACCTTGCCTAAGTCGGATTCAATCGGATTGAGTGATATAATCCGAGTTACGCGAAAATACGACTTAGCTGAAGATGACATATCCCAGCTCCAAAGGCAACCCTCTAAAAGCCCTTAGGTAACTGTGAATAACGCTTGAAAGTGACAGGATACTGCGGTAATTCTACATATGTTGATGTCCACAAGCAACTTACAACATTATGCAGTATTAGAACAGTTTTATGCTTCATTTTGGCACGAATCGCTAAGGTTGTAAACTTGTAGCTTAGTAATTATTATTAATTGTAAATGTCAGTTATCTTCTATCTCATGGTAATGGCCTCTACTTGCCAGTCAACTCTTCGATTTCACGAACATCAAGCCAGAGTGTCTTAATTAGCATCCACAAAGCAGCATGCATGCCACTGAGTTTTGTTATCTCATCTTCAGACACAGAGACTTTGCTGCGTCACAGTCGTCCATCGTGCAAACAACATCTCCATACATCTCGTGGAGCTAATTCCATACGTTTCTCATCGAAGGAGCTGCTTCGCCTTCATCATCGTCTTGATGCTCAACACCTGACATGAATCCCGTTTTTGTAGGTGTTTCGAAGTGTTTGCGGTTTCAGTTTGTTCCACGCTGGTTTCAAGGCAATGACGACATCCAACGTAGTTCAACTTCTTGAGAAAATGGTGTGACTCCTTTTGATGCCTCTAGTCTCCTGGTGGCTAGGATGTACCAGTAATGGAACGTCATGTTCTTGGTTATACCAGCGTCCACTGGCTTGGTGATGGTAGTTGTATTAGATTAGTGAAGACGTGACACCTACGTACGTTGCTGTCTGGATTATTTTTTTGGAATAGCCATTTCACTTTTTAGTTATCTGGTACATATACTCCAAGCAACCAAGTGATTTTGTTGAATACTGCGATCCGACTTAGGTGAGAAAAAACACATTATCTCGGATCAAATGGACCGACTCAGTTATTTCAAGTTAGGCGAAGACCCGACTTACATAATCCGACTTAGACGAAGATTTTTATGGGAAATACACTAAGAGTCAACCGTTCCTCGGAATTCTATCCGAGTTGAGCAAAGATCCAACTTAGGCGAATCCGACTTAGGCGAGGTTTACTGTATATATTCTTGAATGATGTGTGGGTCAACTATTGCATGGGACTCATAGTTCTTTGTTTATTTCCCCCTAATATTGATTACAGTTCACTGATAGGATCTTGAGAAATTAGAAACCTTTCTTTGGGGGTTATCTTGAGTTGGCACTGTTCTGGTGAATGCCTTGTTTTGGTTCAACTTCAAATTAGTGCCATATACTAGGTCTAGCTAGACCAGTAGCATTCCTACTGGTGGACAGCCTATTGTGTTTGACCACTGGTACTGTCTTTAACTGCCAGTGGATAGGTGTAGTGTGGCTAACTGCCAGTGGATAGATGTAGTGTGGCTAATTGTTTCAATGAGAAATGTTGCAGTCTATTGACACAGCTGAATCAGCTGGCAGCTTGTAGTTGTAAATGAATCATGATTGCCATGGTGACAATCGCAGTTCACTGGAGATGGCACAGTATAGTTGGGTAATGGTCGCGACTTTGCATATATTACTTTATATATACAATATATATATATATATGGGTAGTGATATATGTACATGGACTTTGCTTGACATTTTAACTACACTATACTGTTAGTAGTGGGTGTCATAGTTAAACAATATACAACTTATTGTGAATTAGGTGATAAAAGAACGGAAGTTGGTAAATATGTAGAATAGTTCGAAGTTCGTTTTTATAAAGACCTCCATGATGTATACATATATATTAATAATGTTATTATTATTACTAGATCGTTGCATTTGTTTCAGTTGATTCGTTCGCTACACATAAAACATAAGAATACTGATGGATTATTTTCAAAGACAATCTAGCCATCTCCTCATTGGTAACGAATGCACCAATCGAATACCTGCTATCGTCCGCGTGGCGTGAACGGGGATGAAGGAAATTGAGAAGAAAGCACAGACACTCAAAAGCACGTGTAGCGTTGACCAATCTTCACAAATCCACATCACAAAGGGGTCGCCAACATGTGTGATATTCAGTGTTTACACAAACCATGACTACACTACACACATTCTTAGAGAAGAAGAGTATCAACAAATATTTGTGCTACGCTACTTAATTGAACATTAGTTACTATTATTGTTGTTACATCTTACATATCTGATCTATTATAACAACTTAATTCACACGCTACACGTGGAATTATTATTACCTTGTTTACACAGTTATTCTGAGGTTGACCAGTTCACTAAATAAGTATTTATTTTATACTAGTTTAAATTAATGAACTGGTTACAGCCTTGGTTGGCTCCACTGTCAGCCCGGAATTGAATGTCATTTCACCGTCTGTTACACTTGAAGTGCTTCTCTATGATAGGTATAATGACGTTCAGCGATGCACAAACACTCGATCCAGCCTGATCGGCTAACTCACCAACTGGTGTTTATTGGGCGTAGTGATACATGCGATAATGTAGTTCGCTATAGCAATTATGGTATGTGCTATATCACAACATCTCCCTCTGCAGAAATAAAAGTGAACGATATACATAGAACTAGAACAATAATTATGAATATTGTAATTGTATAGTCAATTAATAACTAGTCAAAATTACTCATTGTTGAATCTGGCCGGCTTCCTGATCACGCGCCCTGATCGTCGGATCGCTGGTTCGGAGGGCGGTGTGTCACCGGTCGTTGTGGCCGGCGCCGCGACCGGTTGGTCGGAGGTGTCATCGTCGTCCAGCGGGTCACGGAATGTCACGGATCTTGGAGTTGGCGTCAACACCAGCTCTCTCAGATGGGACCTTGTTCTGCGCAGACGCGTGCCATTTGGCGTCTGTACGATGTATGAACGCGGTTCTGTGCTCTGCGCGATGATCTCTCCAGGGCACCATTGGTGTGTTTCCTTGTTCAGGATTCGCACGCGTTGCCCAGCATGCAGCGGAGCGAGCTCTGGACCCGCGTGTCGGTCGTGGTCCCGTATCATTCGATCTCTGCGTCGCTCGAGTTGCTCGTTGTTCGATTGCTGGCTCTGCATCAGCGTCGGGTGGTGACTCGGTAGAGTAGTGCGCACAGGTCTGTTGAACAAGATTTCACTCGGGCTAGATAGATGACTATCCAGCGGCGTGCATCGATGGTGTTGTAAGGCAATTAGCACGTCGCTGCCCGTCTTCGCACATTTCTGTATGATCGCTTTCACCGCCCTGACCTGTCTCTCAATGAGTCCGTTGGATTGAGGATATCTGGGTGATGTTGTAGTGTGTTTGACGTTCCACTTCTTACACATGTCGTGGAATGGTTGCCCTACATACTGTGGGCCATTGTCAGTCACTATTTCCAGTGGTGGTGAGAACATGCTGAACCATTCTGCCGACATGTTCGCGATGGCAGAACTGGTTGTTGACTGCATCTTCTGGACGAGGTAGAACTTTGAGTGAAAGTCGCTAATCAGCAGGTAGTTGTTTCCTTTGACCTGGAACATGTCGCTTGCCACTTTAGTCCACGGTGTTGATGGTACGTCGTGGGCGAGGAGAGGTTGTTGTCGGTGTTCTGGCTGATTCTCCTGGCAGGCTGTGCAGGTTTTCACCATTGTCTCAATGTCTTTGTGAATGTTTGGCCAGTAAACTGATTCACGCGTCAGTCGTCTGGTCTTCTCGATTCCGAGATGTGCTTCGTGGAGCTGGCCTAGGATGTCTTTCCTCATCGCCTCAGGAATGATGACCTGTCTCCCTTTGAAGATGACGCCATCAGAGATGCCAATTTCGTCGCGATAGGACCAGTATTGGCGAAGGTCCTGTGGCAGATCTCTGATCGTGTCGGGCCACCCGCTGTAGACCACTTGCTGGAGGGCTCGCAGTGTGCGGTCTGAGGTGGACAACTCTCGAAGCTGAGCACGTTTGTCGATGCTAAAGTTGATTAGATCGATGCTGTCGATGACGTTTTCCTCTTCTTCATCTTGCACGACAGCATCCACAGCCACGTCCAGTGGGATCTCAGCGTTGTTCTTCGGGTTGGGGAGCCTCGACAGAACGTCGGCAATGATCATCTTGTTGCCTGGTCGATACACAAGTTGGAAGTCGTACCCCTGTAGCTTGATCAGGAGTCGCTGGAGACGTGGAGGTGCACTCTTCAGCGGCTTGTTGTGTATCGTTATCAAAGGCTTGTGGTCTGTTATGACAACAAACTGCTTTCCGAACAGGTAGGTGTGGAATTTCTGGATGCCATTTACGATCGCTAGTGTCTCACGTTCGATGTTCGAATAGGCTGACTGGGCTGGGGTGAGTGTCTTCGATGCGAACGCCACGGGTTTGTTGTTCTGCAGCAGACAGGCACCCAACCCTTTCTGCGATGCGTCGACTTCCAGCGTCGTTTCCTTCTGTGGATGGTAGTACGCTAGACATGATTCGTTGCTGATACATCTCTTCAGATCGTCATAGGTGTGTTGGTGGTCCTCGTGCCACGCGAATGGTACGTCCTTCTTGAGGAGTTCTCTCAAGGGTGCCACCTTGTCCGCAAAGTGAGGTATGTACGCTGCAAGGTAGTTCATCAGGCCGATGCATCGCTGCAGGTCCTCCTTGTCCTGAGGGGTCGGCATCATGCGTAAGTCCTCAATCTTGCTCGGGTCCGGTCTAATTCCGTCTTGGCCGTAGACTGACCCGAAGAAGACGATCTCGTGGGTCTTCACGACACATTTCTTCGAGTTGAAGACGAGACCTTCCTCACTGGCGACCTGCATCAGTCTCAGCAGGTTCTTGTCGTGCTCCACGTCGTCTCGACCATACACGACTACGTCGTCTGCGATGCCGACGCAACCTGGCGTCCTGGCTAGTATGCGGTCCATGGCCTGCTGGAATAGGTCTTGGGATACGCACAGGCCAAACGGAAGCCTCTTGTAGCAATACCTGCCGAAAGGTGTGCGGAAGGTCGTCAGTTCCTGACTGGCCTCGTCGAGGTGGATGGACCAATACCCAGCCTTGGCATCCATCTTGGAGAAGACGCGTGCCTCTGCAAACTCAGGATTGAGCTCTTCTGTAGTCGGTATTTTGTGTGGGCACCGCTTGAGGCTGTCGTTGAGATGCTTAGGGTCTAGGCAGACTCTCAACGAACCATCCCGCTTCACAGTCGTGGTGATTGATGAGCACCAGTCCGTGTGGTACTCGATCTTGCGGATGATACCATCACTCTCCATATTGTCCAATTCTCGTTGGAGTTTCTCTTTGAGGTGAATGCTGCACTTGCGTGGTGCATCGATTGATGGTTGCACATCTGGTTTCAGTACTAGGCTAGCCTTCCCATCGAAGCTACCTAAGCGGTCGAACTGCTCTGGAAAACGCCTCTTCAGATCATCCACGGACTTCACGGTCACCGCATGTTGGGTTGTTTTGTCTCTCGACTTGACTGCATTGATGGTGACGATTTTCATCTGTTCACATGCTCGCAAGCCTAAGATTGCTGGCCCGTCGACATCGACGACGTAGAATTTGTACTTTCTCCACTGGCATTCTTTGTACTGGCAGAGTATTTTCATTGCACCGCAGCATTTTATCTCGCCACCATTGTAGGCTGTCAGCGTAGTGTTCGGTACGGGCTCAACTTTGGTTGTCCACTGGTCACCGTACATTTGTCGTGCTATGCGTATGGGCAGTGTGTTGCCCGAAGCGCCAGTATCAACCTTCAGTTTGAGTTCGTGGACGCCCTTCATGTCAGCGCACACAATGTTAAGTTGAGCGTACACTTCGTCACGTGGAGTGTCTGTGCAGCGACCCGGGTTTTCTGTCGTCATCGTGCTGAACAACTTCGTGTAGACTTCGCCTTCACTTTCACTTTCGTAGTCCGGGTTCTCGTTTTCTGTTTGGTAGCCGGAAAGTTCATGGATTGGTTTATGTGGTCTGTGGCGACTGTCACGTCGGCTTCGGCTCTTTGGCTAGCTATCACGTCGTTTGCGATACCTTTGTTGTTCATCTTTCTGTTTCTTCCTACAGCACTTGGCCCAGTGCCCGATGCCATCGCAGTGCTTGCATCTGTCTTTGTATGCAGGGCACTGCCTCGGTGCTTGTGACAATGCACAGTTTCTGCACGCGTTTCGGTGCTTTACCTCACTGATTGACGTGTGATGTGTGGATAATGTTTGTAGGGACGCTTTTCCGTCGGCTATGGCCTCGTACTTGCGTGCCTCTTGCAGTACACTCCTCATGTTGTACCCTTTGTTTTGGTCTAGCAAATGCTTCTGCAACAGTTCATGAGGTGTACTCGCTATGATGAGCTCAATGACTCGCTCCACTAGCTCACATTCATCAAAGTCGCACAAACTGCCTTTATGACGCGCTCTGTTGAGAAACTCGTCTGTACTTTCTCGCTCTGTTTGACGAAATGTCATCAGTTCCATTCTGTGGATGCGAAAGTTCACCCGTATGTCTAGTTGGTCTTCAAACAGCTGATAGAGTTTTGCGGGATCTTGCTTGTCTGTGTCTGATAGCATTGACGCATTTAAACGCTTGAGTCCTTCATTACCAACAGCAATCTGAATTTTGATTGCCTGTTTAGCTGGGTCAATGACATTCTTGTCTGTGAGTATCAATGTCATTCGCTGTTTAAAGAGTTTGAATGTATCTGCGATGTTATTGCCTTCCCAGTTCATAGTTGGGTATTTTGCCATTGTTAGCTGGTTATGTGTTGCACAGTGTGTAAGGTATAGCTACTGTAGCCTGGCGACCGCTTTATGGTTCCGGCTTTACGTAGGCTTACATAAAACTAACACTGTCACAGTTCACAAACACGCTAACGGTGTGCATGTACGATGCTGTCGCATTAGTTCCATCATTCAACATCAACCCAGGCATATTTACGTTTAAGAATATTGCGTCTGACTTAGACTTAGCCTTTATAAATACGAATGCCTTATAAATATGCCTAAGAATATAGGATGAAACTGACGTTGAATGATGGAACTAACGCACTGAGACTGAGCCTTGAGGTATCAAAGTTTGGCAAAACTCAAGTTAATTTTATACCAGGACAACAACGTTACAGTGTGGCACAAGCGCTCACATCTATACCTTACGCCAATGTCCGGAAGATTCACAACAAATCCAGCAGACTCCCGGAAAATCCGGAAGGTTGACAGCTGAAACTTCGACTTACCCTCCGCCATTGCAACTTCCGTGTTGATGTTAGCTTGGATTATGAAGGCGCCGAGAGGTGGCAGCATTGGCCACTCATTACGGCCTGGACGACAAGCTCCTGCTAATGTTACCGGTGTCGCGCTTACATTTGTCCGGGCGTTAAATTGTATCCGGATGATGTTTATGTGCATATGCAAGGCATAATATTTGGCAACAATATGATCTAGTAATAAATAATCTCCAGTAGTTAAATATGTGTCGTTTGTTGTCGTAACACGAGCGTTATAGTTAGAGTACATAATAATAATTTGCTGTTTCAGATTTGTAACGAAGTATAAGAGTAAGTCACATGACGTGTGCGTGAAGAGGGAACTGTTTTACGACATAAATTGTTTCTGTCTGTGGGAAACAAACATTTTATAATTTATGTATATATATATATATAAACATACATAACGCCCCGATAAATGAAAGCGCCACAGTCGTAACTGGTGCTAAATATGTTCCCCTAGATACGCGCACGTGCAGAAACGCCACCCGGATATTATTTAAGGACCGGATAAATTTAAGCGCGACACCGGTAGGGGGCTTTATCCCAGTTTCGGGTAGATGATTGGCTCTCAGGCCAATTATAACATAACAAACTAATTAAGGATACACTTTTATCAGATAATACTATACTATAACAACTATTCACCATAAAATTTATATTGTAACATGTCACACACAAAATAAACCGACATTAAATTTGTTCGTAGTTTAGTGCCTTTTTAATCACATGCATATTCTTAGGTGGTAGCTCTCAAAGCTGTCAACAAGTGAGCAGTCGAAGCGCGATTCTGAGCCAGACAATCTTCCTGGCGAAGTCGTGCAGTTTGACGAGAGTCGGTTAAGCGAGACTATACGTTGATGTGTAACCTAGTCTCGCCTGGCTGCGTGACCTCGCCAGAACGATAGGCAAGGCACTTGAATTCCAGTGGATTAAAATTGACAGAGATTTTGCAGTACTAATGACAGTTGGTGGTAGGCTGTCTTGCATTGCATAATTCCACAACGTATGTGTATTTTAGAGTAGCATGGTTATAATCAGCAGTCAAAAGACACAGGCAGTAATGTTGTTGTTTGTTTTCCTGTGATTTTAGGTTCACACCCAAGGCCAGTATCGTCTTTGTGTACAGCATGGATCAAGGGAAGCACAGTCTAAACACTGACAGTTATGTTGTTGTTGTTTGTGTGTTTGTTTGTTTATGTGTGCTTTTACAGTCCCAGCTGAGGTTAAGACCAAGTGGATTGAGTGCTATCGCCTTTGGATACAGCATGGATCAGACACACCTGTAAATGGATATTATGCATTTGTCTGTCATCACCTAGCCCTGGCCGGCCAGGGCTAGGTGATCAGTTGACAACTTCTCCGACGTTGGTGGCGCTTTCTGGTGATCAGCTTTGACAACTTCTTCGACGTTGTCTGCATCTGCGTGACGCCATTTTTTTGACTTTCGTTTCAACTAAACGTTTCGTTTGCGGCTTGTTAAGCTGGTAGCGCATTCAGTAACAATAGTTATAGTTCGTACACTGTTACCGCTGTTTGTAGTCGATATTCGCTCGTTTTTACCGCTGCCACCATGAAATGCTTCTCTATGATAGGTATAATGACGTTCAGCGATGCACAAACACTCGATCCAGCCTGATCGGCTAACTCACCAACTGGTGTTTATTGGGCGTAGTGATACATGCGATAATGTAGTTCGCTATAGCAATTATGGTATGTGCTATATCACAACAACACTTGTTTGATTATGTGTGTATGTATTATTTACACAATTCTATCTGTCTTGTCTATATATATATTTTCTTGTTATTCGGAATGTAACGTAAGATAATATACTAACACAAATCTGACACACAAGATCTGCTCAGTTCCTAACTTCTATTCAAAACATTCAAGGAGAACTTAGTAAGAACTGGATTACACAGGTAGGCCTTCACGTCATCAAAGTCAACGGAAACCAACTTCAGCTAGAAGCTGCTAATGTGGGACGCGTTGTTTCAACGCACTTTGTACAATGCCGTTATTCAAACAAAAGGTCTGTTCGATGAAACAATACAAGGGTATTAAGCCAATTGATATGGCCTCCAATTCAAAGAACAGACAACGTGCAACAATCTACTCAATAGAACAAAGCAGGAGTAGAGAAGCCAATTACACAACCCTCTAAATATTCTTGACACACACACGCCACACTTGTCACTGTTGTTGTTATCAGCCTGTCACATTAAAAGTCAAAGGTCATCATTTCAGTGTAATTTAATTATGAATGTCTACACTTATATAAGAAGATATAACCTTCAATTATTTATAGAAAATCAAAACGAAAACTTCCGCGAAACAATATAGTAACTATAATACACTAATTGTTTTATTAGAGTCTCGATCACTCCGTGTATTGATTCATTAATCATTTCTGTTTTCACTCGGTAACATACTTAGTTTACACTATTTTTTCGATGGCCAAGCCATTCATGCATCATTTATATCGTACAACATATGTACAAAGGGTAAATTAAAATATACAAATATTTGTTTTTAAATTAGCATAAATAATACAAAAATGTGAACATGCATTAACACATAAAACACATAACTATGATATATATATATATAATCGAAAATAGTATATGTATACCTTTATTATTAAATTTAATATCGTATGTATTATATATATATGTATATATATATAAAATACATTTACGATATCAACCATAACCTAATAAAGGTATATATATATGTAGTCCCTCCCCGTCTTCAACCCGCTGTCCAAACCAACATAAATTAGATTTATTTGATGTCAAAAGCTTTATTTCAATGTACTTTGTACAATCTTTTTGGTACAATGCCGTTATTCAAACAAACCGACAGAGTAGCTAGGCAATTAGTGTGGGCACACTTCCAAAACAACCAACATAAAAGACCTGCTCAACGCATGAGCAGGATGCCTATTAGGCTATTACTACATGACTTCTACACATCAAAGGACAATGTAATTGATATTTCATGATATGTTATGTAATACAATCATGCACGTGTATACGAAGACAAAACATAGTTTACTTTCAAGGATGTACAGAAAGTCAACGAAACATGTTATTTTTACATTAATTATGCATTTAATATTTTAATATATACACTTGTATTATCTATATGTATGCAAAGGTTTGATAATTTTACAATCAGTGGGGCATTCCGACCAAAAGTGGTGCATTGCGACCAGACAGTTGGAGCATTGTGACTACGCCGCTGGAGCATTGCGACTATGCGGTTGGAGCATTGCGACTAGGTTTTGTGCATTCAGGTAGTGGTGCATTCAGGCAGTGGGGCATTCCGACTATAATTCGTATCGTTACACAGAAATTAGTAATATCCAGTAAAATATCCAGGTTGTAGTCGGTGATGTCTGTTAACACTTGAAGTTGAAATAATATCAATATTAATATTATTGTTGACAATAATTAATTTGGCACTTGTATCGAATCCGGACCCCGGCCCATGCCATGGCCATGCACCTCGATTTCGCTGTTATAACTTGAGTTTTCCTAACTTTGATACCTCAGTGCGTTAGTTCCATCATTCAACATCAACCCAGGCATATTTACGTTTAAGAATATTGCGTCTGACTTAGACTTAGCCTTTATAAATACGAATGCCTTATAAATATGCCTAAGAATATAGGATGAAACTAACGTTGAATGATGGAACTAACGCACTGAGACTGAGCCTTGAGGTATCAAAGTTTGGCAAAACTCAAGTTAATTTTATACCAGGACAACGTTACAGTGTGGCACAAGCGCTCACATCTATACCTTACGCCAATGTCCGGAAGATTCACAACAAATCCAGCAGACTCCCGGAAAATCCGGAAGGTTGACAGCTGAAACTTCGACTTACCCTCCGCCATTGCAACTTCCGTGTTGATGTTAGCTTGGATTATGAAGGCGCCGAGAGGTGGCAGCATTGGCCACTCATTACGGCCTGGACGACAAGCTCCTGCTAATGTTACCGGTGTCGCGCTTACATTTGTCCGGGCGTTAAATTGTATCCGGATGATGTTTATGTGCATATGCAAGGCATAATATTTGGCAACAATATGATCTAGTAATAAATAATCTCCAGTAGTTAAATATGTGTCGTTTGTTGTCGTAACACGAGCGTTATAGTTAGAGTACATAATAATAATTTGCTGTTTCAGATTTGTAACGAAGTATAAGAGTAAGTCACATGACGTGTGCGTGAAGAGGGAACTGTTTTACGACATAAATTGTTTCTGTCTGTGGGAAACAAACATTTTATAATTTATGTATATATATATATAAACATACATAACGCCCCGATAAATGAAAGCGCCACAGTCGTAACTGGTGCTAAATATGTTCCCCTAGATACGCGCACGTGCAGAAACGCCACCCGGATATTATTTAAGGACCGGATAAATGTAAGCGCGACACCGGTAGGGGGCTTTATCCCAGTTTCGGGTAGATGATTGGCTCTCAGGCCAATTATAACATAACAAATTAATTAAGGATACACTTTTATCAGATAATACTATACTATAACATCTATTCAACATAAAATTTATATTGTAACATGTCACACACAAAATAAACCGACATTAAACTTGTTCGTAGTTTAATGCCTTTTTAATCACATGCATATTCTTAGGTGGTAGCTCTCAAAGCTGTCAACAAGTGAGCAGTCGAAGCTGGATTCTGAGCCAGACAATCTTCCTGGCGAAGTCGTGCAGTTTGACGAGAGTCGGTTAAGCGAGACTATACGTTGATGTGTAACCTAGTCTCGCCTGGCTGCGTGACCTCGCCAGAACGATAGGCAAGGCACTTGAATTCCAGTGGATTAAAATTGACAGAGATTTTGCAGTACTAATGACAGTTGGTGGTAGGCTGTCTTGCATTGCATAATTCCACAACGTATGTGTATTTTAGAGTAGCATGGTTATAATCAGCAGTCAAAAGACACAGGCAGTAATGTTGTTGTTTGTTTTCCTGTGATTTTAGGTTCACACCCAAGGCCAGTATCGTCTTTGTGTACAGCATGGATCAAGGGAAGCACAGTCTAAACACTGACAGTTATGTTGTTGTTGTTTGTGTGTTTGTTTGTTTATGTGTGCTTTTACAGTCCCAGCTGAGGTTAAGACCAAGTGGATTGAGTGCTATCGCCTTTGAATACAGCATGGATCAGACACACCTGTAAATGGATATTATGCATTTGTCTGTCATCACCTAGCCCTGGCCGGCCAGGGCTAGGTGATCAGTTGACAACTTCTCCGACGTTGGTGGCGCTTTCTGGTGATCAGCTTTGACAACTTCTTCGACGTTGTCTGCATCTGCGTGACGCCATTTTGTTTGACTTTCGTTTCAACTAAACGTTTCGTTTGCGGCTTGTTAAGCTGGTAGCGCATTCAGTAACAATAGTTATAGTTCGTACACTGTTACCGCTGTTTGTAGTCGATATTCGCTCGTTTTTACCGCTGCCACCATGAAATGCTTCTCTATGATAGGTATAATGACGTTCAGCGATGCACAAACACTCGATCCAGCCTGATCGGCTAACTCACCAACTGGTGTTTATTGGGCGTAGTGATACATGCGATAATGTAGTTCGCTATAGCAATTATGGTATGTGCTATATCACAACAACACTTGTTTGATTATGTGTGTATGTATTATTTACACAATTCTATCTGTCTTGTCTATATATATATTTTCTTGTTATTCGGAATGTAACGTAAGACAATATACTAACACAAATCTGACACACAAGATCTGCTCAGTTCCTAACTTCTATTCAAAACATTCAAGGAGGACTTAGTAAGAACTGGATTACACAGGTAGGCCTTCACGTCATCAAAGTCAACGGAAACCAACTTCAGCTAGAAGCTGCTAATGTGGGACGCGTTGTTTCAACGCACTTTGTACAATGCCGTTATTCAAACAAAAGGTCTGTTCGATGAAACAATACAAGGGTATTAAGCCAATTGCTATGGCCTCCAATTCAAAGAACAGACAACGTGCAACAATCTACTCAATAGAACAAAGCAGGAGTAGAGAAGCCAATTACACAACCCTCTAAATATTCTTGACACACACACGCCACACTTGTCACTGTTGTTGTTATCAGCCTGTCACATTAAAAGTCAAAGGTCATCATTTCAGTGTTATTTAATTATGAATGTCTACACTTATATAAGAAGATATAACCTTCAATTATTTATAGAAAATCAAAACGAAAACTTCCGCGAAACAATATAGTAACTATAATACACTAATTGTTTTATTAGAGTCTCGATCACTCCGTGTATTGATTCATTAATCATTTCTGTTTTCACTCGGTAACATACTTAGTTTACACTATTTTTTCGATGGCCAAGCCATTCATGCATCATTTATATCGTACAACATATGTACAAAGGGTAAATTAAAATATACAAATATTTGTTTTTAAATTAGCATAAATAATACAAAAATGTGAACATGCATTAACACATAAAACACATAACTATGATATATATATATATATATAATCGAAAATAGTATATGTATACCTTTATTATTAAATTTAATATCGTATGTATTATATATATGTATATATATATATATAATACATTTACGATATCAACCATAACCTAATAAAGGTATATATATATATGTAGTCCCTCCCCGTCTTCAACCCGCTGTCCAAACCAACATAAATTAGATTTATTTGATGTCAAAAGCTTTATTTCTATGTACTTTGTACAATCTTTTTGGTACAATGCCGTTATTCAAACAAACCGACAGAGTAGCTAGCCAATTAGTGTGGGCACACTTCCAAAACAACCAACATAAAAGATCTGCTCAACGCATGAGCAGGATGCCTATTAGGCTATTACTACATGACTTCTACACATCAAAGGACAATGTAAGCGATATTTCATGATATGTTATGTAATACAATCATGCACGTGTATACGAAGACAAAACATAGTTTACTTTCAAGGATGTACAGAAAGTCAACGAAACATGTTATTTCTACATTAATTATGCATTTAATATTTAATGTTTTAATATATACACTTGTATTATCTATATGTATGCAAAGGTTTGATAATTTTACAATCAGTGGGGCATTCCGACCAAAAGTGGTGCATTGCGACCAGACAGTTGGAGCATTGTGACTACGCCGCTGGAGCATTGCGACTATGCGGTTGGAGCATTGCGACTAGGTTTTGTGCATTCAGGTAGTGGTGCATTCAGGCAGTGGGGCATTCCGACTATAATTCGTATCGTTACACAGAAATTAGTAATATCCAGTAAAATATCCAGGTTGTAGTCGGTGATGTCTGTTAACACTTGAAGTTAAAATAATATCAATATTAATATTATTGTTGACAATAATTAATTTGGCACTTGTATCGAATCCGGACCCCGGCCCATGCCATGGCCATGCACCTCGATTTCGCTGTTATAACTTGAGTTTTCCTAACTTTTATACCTCAGTGCGTTAGTTCCATCATTCAACATCAACCCAGGCATATTTACGTTTAAGAATATTGCGTCTGACTTAGACTTAGCCTTTATAAATACGAATGCCTTATAAATATGCCTAAGAATATAGGATGAAACTGACGTTGAATGATGGAACTAACGCACTGAGACTGAGCCTTGAGGTATCAAAGTTTGGCAAAACTCAAGTTAATTTTATACCAGGACAACAACGTTACAGTGTGGCACAAGCGCTCACATCTATACCTTACGCCAATGTCCGGAAGATTCACAACAAATCCAGCAGACTCCCGGAAAATCCGGAAGGTTGACAGCTGAAACTTCGACTTACCCTCCGCCATTGCAACTTCCGTGTTGATGTTAGCTTGGATTATGAAGGCGCCGAGAGGTGGCAGCATCGGCCACTCATTACGGCCTGGACGACAAGCTCCTGCTAATGTTACCGGTGTCGCGCTTACATTTGTCCGGGCGTTAAATTGTATCCGGATGATGTTTATGTGCATATGCAAGGCATAATATTTGGCAACAATATGATCTAGTAATAAATAATCTCCAGTAGTTAAATATGTGTCGTAACACGAGCGTTATAGTTAGAGTACATAATAATAATTTGCTGTTTCAGATTTGTAACGAAGTATAAGAGTAAGTCACATGACGTGTGCGTGAAGAGGGAACTGTTTTACGACATAAATTGTTTCTGTCTGTGGGAAACAAACATTTTATAATTTATGTATATATATATATATATATAAACATACATAACGCCCCGATAAATGAAAGCGCCACAGTCGTAACTGGTGCTAAATATGTTCCCCTAGATACGCGCACGTGCAGAAACGCCACCCGGATATTATTTAAGGACCGGATAAATTTAAGCGCGACACCGGTAGGGGGCTTTATCCCAGTTTCGGGTAGATGATTGGCTCTCAGGCCAATTATAACATAACAAATTAATTAAGGATACACTTTTATCAGATAATACTATACTATAACAACTATTCAACATAAAATTTATATTGTAACATGTCACACACAAAATAAACCGACATTAAACTTGTTCGTAGTTTAGTGCCTTTTTAATCACATGCATATTCTTAGGTGGTAGCTCTCAAAGCTGTCAACAAGTGAGCAGTCGAAGCGCGATTCTGAGCCAGACAATCTTCCTGGCGAAGTCGTGCAGTTTGACGAGAGTCGGTTAAGCGAGACTATACGTTGATGTGTAACCTAGTCTCGCCTGGCTGCGTGACCTCGCCAGAACGATAGGCAAGGCACTTGAATTCCAGTGGATTAAAATTTACAGAGATTTTGCAGTACTAATGACAGTTGGTGGTAGGCTGTCTTGCATTGCATAATTCCACAACGTATGTGTATTTTAGAGTAGCATGGTTATAATCAGCAGTCAAAAGACACAGGCAGTAATGTTGTTGTTTGTTTTCCTGTGATTTTAGGTTCACACCCAAGGCCAGTATCGTCTTTGTGTACAGCATGGATCAAGGGAAGCACAGTCTAAACACTGACAGTTATGTTGTTGTTGTTTGTGTGTTTGTTTGTTTATGTGTGCTTTTACAGTCCCAGCTGAGGTTAAGACCAAGTGGATTGAGTGCTATCGCCTTTGAATACAGCATGGATCAGACACACCTGTAAATGGATATTATGCATTTGTCTGTCATCACCTAGCCCTGGCCGGCCAGGGCTAGGTGATCAGTTGACAACTTCTCCGACGTTGGTGGCGCTTTCTGGTGATCAGCTTTGACAACTTCTTCGACGTTGTCTGCATCTGCGTGACGCCATTTTGTTTGACTTTCGTTTCAACTAAACGTTTCGTTTGCGGCTTGTTAAGCTGGTAGCGCATTCAGTAACAATAGTTATAGTTCGTACACTGTTACCGCTGTTTGTAGTCGATATTCGCTCGTTTTTACCGCTGCCACCATGAAATGCTTCTCTATGATAGGTATAATGACGTTCAGCGATGCACAAACACTCGATCCAGCCTGATCGGCTAACTCACCAACTGGTGTTTATTGGGCGTAGTGATACATGCGATAATGTAGTTCGCTATAGCAATTATGGTATGTGCTATATCACAACAACACTTGTTTGATTATGTGTGTATGTATTATTTACACAATTCTATCTGTCTTGTCTATATATATATTTTCTTGTTATTCGGAATGTAACGTAAGACAATATACTAACACAAATCTGACACACAAGATCTGCTCAGTTCCTAACTTCTATTCAAAACATTCAAGGAGGACTTAGTAAGAACTGGATTACACAGGTAGGCCTTCACGTCATCAAAGTCAACGGAAACCAACTTCAGCTAGAAGCTGCTAATGTGGGACGCGTTGTTTCAACGCACTTTGTACAATGCCGTTATTCAAACAAAAGGTCTGTTCGATGAAACAATACAAGGGTATTAAGCCAATTGCTATGGCCTCCAATTCAAAGAACAGACAACGTGCAACAATCTACTCAATAGAACAAAGCAGGAGTAGAGAAGCCAATTACACAACCCTCTAAATATTCTTGACACACACACGCCACACTTGTCACTGTTGTTGTTATCAGCCTGTCACATTAAAAGTCAAAGGTCATCATTTCAGTGTAATTTAATTATGAATGTCTACACTTATATAAGAAGATATAACCTTCAATTATTTATAGAAAATCAAAACGAAAACTTCCGCGAAACAATATAGTAACTATAATACACTAATTGTTTTATTAGAGTCTCGATCACTCCGTGTATTGATTCATTAATCATTTCTGTTTTCACTCGGTAACATACTTAGTTTACACTATTTTTTCGATGGCCAAGCCATTCATGCA
>CM034536.1:40842168-40941748 GCA_020002185.1 Paraescarpia echinospica | reverse complement strand
ATTCTGAGCCAGACAATCTTCCTGGCGAAGTCGTGCAGTTTGACGAGAGTCGGTTAAGCGAGACTATACGTTGATGTGTAACCTAGTCTCGCCTGGCTGCGTGACCTCGCCAGAACGATAGGCAAGGCACTTGAATTCCAGTGGATTAAAATTTACAGAGATTTTGCAGTACTAATGACAGTTGGTGGTAGGCTGTCTTGCATTGCATAATTCCACAACGTATGTGTATTTTAGAGTAGCATGGTTATAATCAGCAGTCAAAAGACACAGGCAGTAATGTTGTTGTTTGTTTTCCTGTGATTTTAGGTTCACACCCAAGGCCAGTATCGTCTTTGTGTACAGCATGGATCAAGGGAAGCACAGTCTAAATACTGACAGTTATGTTGTTGTTGTTTGTGTGTTTGTTTGTTTATGTGTGCTTTTACAGTCCCAGCTGAGGTTAAGACCAAGTGGATTGAGTGCTATCGCCTTTGAATACAGCATGGATCAGATACACCTGTAAATGGATATTATGCATTTGTCTGTCATCACCTAGCCCTGGCCGGCCAGGGCTAGGTGATCAGTTGACAACTTCTCCGACGTTGGTGGCGCTCTTCTGGTGATCAGCTTTGACAACTTCTTCGACGTTGTCTGCATCTGCGTGACGCCATTTTGTTTGACTTTCAACTAAACGTTTCGTTTGCGGCTTGTTAAGCTGGTAGCGCATTCAGTAACAATAGTTATAGTTCGTACACTGTTACCGCTGTTTGTAGTCGATATTCGCTCGTTTTTACCGCTGCCACCATGAAATGCTTCTCTATGATAGGTATAATGACGTTCAGCGATGCACAAACACTCGATCCAGCCTGATCGGCTAACTCACCAACTGGTGTTTATTGGGCGTAGTGATACATGCGATAATGTAGTTCGCTATAGCAATTATGGTATGTGCTATATCACAACAACACTTGTTTGATTATGTGTGTATGTATTATTTACACAATTCTATCTGTCTTGTCTATATATATATTTTCTTGTTATTCGGAATGTAACGTAAGACAATATACTAACACAAATCTGACACACAAGATCTGCTCAGTTCCTAACTTCTATTCAAAACATTCAAGGAGGACTTAGTAAGAACTGGATTACACAGGTAGGCCTTCACGTCATCAAAGTCAACGGAAACCAACTTCAGCTAGAAGCTGCTAATGTGGGACGCGTTGTTTCAACGCACTTTGTACAATGCCTTTATTCAAACAAAAGGTCTGTTCGATGAAACAATACAAGGGTATTAAGCCAATTGCTATGGCCTCCAATTCAAAGAACAGACAACGTGCAACAATCTACTCAATAGAACAAAGCAGGAGTAGAGAAGCCAATTACACAACCCTCTAAATATTCTTGATACACACACGCCACACTTGTCACTGTTGTTGTTATCAGCCTGTCACATTAAAAGTCAAAGGTCATCATTTCAGTGTAATTTAATTATGAATGTCTACACTTATATAAGAAGATATAACCTTCAATTATTTATAGAAAATCAAAACGAAAACTTCCGCGAAACAATATAGTAACTATAATACACTAATTGTTTTATTAGAGTCTCGATCACTCCGTGTATTGATTCATTAATCATTTCTGTTTTCACTCGGTAACATACTTAGTTTACACTATTTTTTCGATGCATGAATGGCTTATTCATGCATCATTTATATCGTACAGCATATGTACAAAGGGTAAATTAAAATATACAAATATTTGTTTTTAAATTAGCATAAATAATACAAAAATGTGAACAAGCATTAACACATAAAACACATAACTATGATATATATATATATAATCGAAAATAGTATATGTATACCTTTATTATTAAATTTAATATCGTATGTATTATATATATATGTATATATATATAAAATACATTTACGATATCAACCATAACCTAATAAAGGTATATATATATGTAGTCCCTCCCCGTCTTCAACCCGCTGTCCAAACCAACATAAATTAGATTTATTTGATGTCAAAAGCTTTATTTCAATGTACTTTGTACAATCTTTTTGGTACAATGCCGTTATTCAAACAAACCGACAGAGTAGCTAGCCAATTAGTGTGGCACACTTCCAAAACAACCAACATAAAAGATCTGCTCAACGCATGAGCAGGATGCCTATTAGGCTATTACTACATGACTTCTACACATCAAAGGACAATGTAATCGATATTTCATGATATGTTATGTAATACAATCATGCACGTGTATATGAAGACAAAACATAGTTTACTTTCAAGGATGTACAGAAAGTCAACGAAACATGTTATTTCTACATTAATTATGCATTTAATATTTAATGTTTTAATATATACACTTGTATTATCTATATGTATGCAAAGGTTTGATAATTTTACAATCAGTGGGGCATTCCGACCAAAAGTGGTGCATTGCGACCAGACAGTTGGAGCATTGTGACTACGCCGCTGGAGCATTGCGACTATGCGGTTGGAGCATTGCGACTAGGTTTTGTGCATTCAGGTAGTGGTGCATTCAGGCAGTGGGGCATTCCGACTATAATTCGTATCGTTACACAGAAATTAGTAATATCCAATAAAATATCCAGGTTGTAGTCGGTGATGTCTGTTAACACTTGAAGTTGAAATAATATCAATATTAATATTATTGTTGACAATAATTAATTTGGCACTTGTATCGAATCCGGACCCCGGCCCATGCCATGGCCATGCACCTCGATTTCGCTGTTATAACTTGAGTTTTCCTAACTTTGATACCTCAGTGCGTTAGTTCCATCATTCAACATCAACCCAGGCATATTTACGTTTAAGAATATTGCGTCTGACTTAGACTTAGCCTTTATAAATACGAATGCCTTATAAATATGCCTAAGAATATAGGATGAAACTGACGTTGAATGATGGAACTAACGCACTGAGGCTGAGCCTTGAGGTATCAAAGTTTGGCAAAACTCAAGTTAATTTTATACCAGGACAACAACGTTACAGTGTGGCACAAGCGCTCACATCTATACCTTACGCCAATGTCCGGAAGATTCACAACAAATCCAGCAGACTCCCGGAAAATCCGGAAGGTTGACAGCTGAAACTTCGACTTACCCTCCGCCATTGCAACTTCCGTGTTGATGTTAGCTTGGATTATGAAGGCGCCGAGAGGTGGCAGCATCGGCCACTCATTACGGCCTGGACGACAAGCTCCTGCTAATGTTACCGGTGTCGCGCTTACATTTGTCCGGGCGTTAAATTGTATCCGGATGATGTTTATGTGCATATGCAAGGCATAATATTTGGCAACAATATGATCTAGTAATAAATAATCTGCAGTAGTTAAATATGTGTCGTTTGTTGTCGTAACACGAGCGTTATAGTTAGAGTACATGATAATAATTTGCTGTTTCAGATTTGTAACGAAGTATAAGAGTAAGTCACATGACGTGTGCTTGAAGAGGGAACTGTTTTACGACATAAATTGTTTCTGTCTGTGGGAAACAAACATTTTATAATTTATGTATATATATATATATAAACATATATAACGCCCCGATAAATGAAAGCGCCACAGTCGTAACTGGTGCTAAATATGTTCCCCTAGATACGCGCACGTGCAGAAACGCCACCCGGATATTATTTAAGGACCGGATAAATGTAAGCGCGACACCGGTAGGGGGCTTTATCCCAGTTTCGGGTAGATGATTGGCTCTCAGGCCAATTATAACATAACAAATTAATTAAGGATACACTTTTATCAGATGATACTATACTATAACAACTATTCAACATAAAATTTATATTGTAACATGTCACACACAAAATAAACCGACATTAAACTTGTTCGTAGTTTAGTGCCTTTTTAATCACATGCATATTCTTAGGTGGTAGCTCTCAAAGCTGTCAACAAGTGAGCAGTCGAAGCGCGATTCTGAGCCAGACAATCTTCCTGGCGAAGTCGTGCAGTTTGACGAGAGTCGGTTAAGCGAGACTATACGTTGATGTGTAACCTAGTCTCGCCTGGCTGCGTGACCTCGCCAGAACGATAGGCAAGGCACTTGAATTCCAGTGGATTAAAATTTACAGAGATTTTGCAGTACTAATGACAGTTGGTGGTAGGCTGTCTTGCATTGCATAATTCCACAACGTATGTGTATTTTAGAGTAGCATGGTTATAATCAGCAGTCAAAAGACACAGGCAGTAATGTTGTTGTTTGTTTTCCTGTGATTTTAGGTTCACACCCAAGGCCAGTATCGTCTTTGTGTACAGCATGGATCAAGGGAAGCACAGTCTAAACACTGACAGTTATGTTGTTGTTGTTTGTGTGTTTGTTTGTTTATGTGTGCTTTTACAGTCCCAGCTGAGGTTAAGACCAAGTGGATTGAGTGCTATCGCCTTTGAATACAGCATGGATCAGACACACCTGTAAATGGATATTATGCATTTGTCTGTCATCACCTAGCCCTGGCCGGCCAGGGCTAGGTGATCAGTTGACAACTTCTCCGACGTTGGTGGCGCTTTCTGGTGATCAGCTTTGACAACTTCTTCGACGTTGTCTGCATCTGCGTGACGCCATTTTGTTTGACTTTCGTTTCAACTAAACGTTTCGTTTGCGGCTTGTTAAGCTGGTAGCGCATTCAGTAACAATAGTTATAGTTCGTACACTGTTACCGCTGTTTGTAGTCGATATTCGCTCGTTTTTACCGCTGCCACCATGAAATGCTTCTCTATGATAGGTATAATGACGTTCAGCGATGCACAAACACTCGATCCAGCCTGATCGGCTAACTCACCAACTGGTGTTTATTGGGCGTAGTGATACATGCGATAATGTAGTTCGCTATAGCAATTATGGTATGTGCTATATCACAACAACACTTGTTTGATTATGTGTGTATGTATTATTTACACAATTCTATCTGTCTTGTCTATATATATATTTTCTTGTTATTCGGAATGTAACGTAAGACAATATACTAACACAAATCTGACACACAAGATCTGCTCAGTTCCTAACTTCTATTCAAAACATTCAAGGAGGACTTAGTAAGAACTGGATTACACAGGTAGGCCTTCACGTCATCAAAGTCAACGGAAACCAACTTCAGCTAGAAGCTGCTAATGTGGGACGCGTTGTTTCAACGCACTTTGTACAATGCCGTTATTCAAACAAAAGGTCTGTTCGATGAAACAATACAAGGGTATTAAGCCAATTGCTATGGCCTCCAATTCAAAGAACAGACAACGTGCAACAATCTACTCAATAGAACAAAGCAGGAGTAGAGAAGCCAATTACACAACCCTCTAAATATTCTTGACACACACACGCCACACTTGTCACTGTTGTTGTTATCAGCCTGTCACATTAAAAGTCAAAGGTCATCATTTCAGTGTAATTTAATTATGAATGTCTACACTTATATAAGAAGATATAACCTTCAATTATTTATAGAAAATCAAAACGAAAACTTCCGCGAAACAGTATAGTAACTATAATACACTAATTGTTTTATTAGTCTCGATCACTCCGTGTATTGATTCATTAATCATTTCTGTTTTCACTCGGTAACATACTTAGTTTACACTATTTTTTCGATGGCCAAGCCATTCATGCATCATTTATATCGTACAACATATGTACAAAGGGTAAATTAAAATATACAAATATTTGTTTTTAAATTAGCATAAATAATACAAAAATGTGAACATGCATTAACACATAACTATGATATATATATATATAATCGAAAATAGTATATGTATACCTTTATTATTAAATTTAATATCGTATGTATTATATATATATGTATATATATATAAAATACATTTACGATATCAACCATAACCTAATAAAGGTATATATATATGTAGTCCCTCCCCGTCTTCAACCCGCTGTCCAAACCAACATAAATTAGATTTATTTGATGTCAAAAGCTTTATTTCAATGTACTTTGTACAATCTTTTTGGTACAATGCCGTTATTCAAACAAACCGACAGAGTAGCTAGCCAATTAGTGTGGGCACACTTCCAAAACAACCAACATAAAAGATCTGCTCAACGCATGAGCAGGATGCCTATTAGGCTATTACTACATGACTTCTACACATCAAAGGACAATGTAATCGATATTTCATGATATGTTATGTAATACAATCATGCACGTGTATACGAAGACAAAACATAGTTTACTTTCAAGGATGTACAGAAAGTCAACGAAACATGTTATTTCTACATTAATTATGCATTTAATATTTTAATATATACACTTGTATTATCTATATGTATGCAAAGGTTTGATAATTTTACAATCAGTGGGGCATTCCGACCAAAAGTGGTGCATTGCGACCAGACAGTTGGAGCATTGTGACTACGCCGCTGGAGCATTGCGACTATGCGGTTGGAGCATTGCGACTAGGTTTTGTGCATTCAGGTAGTGGTGCATTCAGGCAGTGGGGCATTCCGACTATAATTCGTATCGTTACACAGAAATTAGTAATATCCAGTAAAATATCCAGGTTGTAGTCGGTGATGTCTGTTAACACTTGAAGTTGAAATAATATCAATATTAATATTATTGTTGACAATAATTAATTTGGCACTTGTATCGAATCCGGACCCCGGCCCATGCCATGGCCATGCACCTCGATTTCGCTGTTATAACTTGAGTTTTCCTAACTTTGATACCTCAGTGCGTTAGTTCCATCATTCAACATCAACCCAGGCATATTTACGTTTAAGAATATTGCGTCTGACTTAGACTTAGCCTTTATAAATACGAATGCCTTATAAATATGCCTAAGAATATAGGATGAAACTGACGTTGAATGATGGAACTAACGCACTGAGACTGAGCCTTGAGGTATCAAAGTTTGGCAAAACTCAAGTTAATTTTATACCAGGACAACAACGTTACAGTGTGGCACAAGCGCTCACATCTATACCTTACGCCAATGTCCGGAAAATTCACAACAAATCCAGCAGACTCCCGGAAAATCCGGAAGGTTGACAGCTGAAACTTCGACTTACCCTCCGCCATTGCAACTTCCGTGTTGATGTTAGCTTGGATTATGAAGGCGCCGAGAGGTGGCAGCATCGGCCACTCATTACGGCCTGGACGACAAGCTCCTGCTAATGTTACCGGTGTCGCGCTTACATTTGTCCGGGCGTTAAATTGTATCCGGATGATGTTTATGTGCATATGCAAGGCATAATATTTGGCAACAATATGATCTAGTAATAAATAATCTCCAGTAGTTAAATATGTGTCGTTTGTTGTCGTAACACGAGCGTTATAGTTAGAGTACATAATAATAATTTGCTGTTTCAGATTTGTAACGAAGTATAAGAGTAAGTCACATGACGTGTGCGTGAAGAGGGAACTGTTTTACGACATAAATTGTTTCTGTCTGTGGGAAACAAACATTTTATAATTTATGTATATATATATATATAAACATACATAACGCCCCGATAAATGAAAGCGCCACAGTCGTAACTGGTGCTAAATATGTTCCCCTAGATACGCGCACGTGCAGAAACGCCACCCGGATATTATTTAAGGACCGGATAAATGTAAGCGCGACACCGGTAGGGGGCTTTATCCCAGTTTCGGGTAGATGATTGGCTCTCAGGCCAATTATAACATAACAAATTAATTAAGGATACACTTTTATCAGATAATACTATACTATAACAACTATTCAACATAAAATTTATATTGTAACATGTCACACACAAAATAAACCGACATTAAACTTGTTCGTAGTTTAGTGCCTTTTTAATCACATGCATATTCTTAGGTGGTAGCTCTCAAAGCTGTCAACAAGTGAGCAGTCGAAGCGCGATTCTGAGCCAGACAATCTTCCTGGCGAAGTCGTGCAGTTTGACGAGAGTCGGTTAAGCGAGACTATACGTTGATGTGTAACCTAGTCTCGCCTGGCTGCGTGACCTCGCCAGAACGATAGGCAAGGCACTTGAATTCCAGTGGATTAAAATTTACAGAGATTTTGCAGTACTAATGACAGTTGGTGGTAGGCTGTCTTGCATTGCATAATTCCACAACGTATGTGTATTTTAGAGTAGCATGGTTATAATCAGCAGTCAAAAGACACAGGCAGTAATGTTGTTGTTTGTTTTCCTGTGATTTTAGGTTCACACCCAAGGCCAGTATCGTCTTTGTGTACAGCATGGATCAAGGGAAGCACAGTCTAAACACTGACAGTTATGTTGTTGTTGTTTGTGTGTTTGTTTGTTTATGTGTGCTTTTACAGTCCCAGCTGAGGTTAAGACCAAGTGGATTGAGTGCTATCGCCTTTGAATACAGCATGGATCAGACACACCTGTAAATGGATATTATGCATTTGTCTGTCATCACCTAGCCCTGGCCGGCCAGGGCTAGGTGATCAGTTGACAACTTCTCCGACGTTGGTGGCGCTTTCTGGTGATCAGCTTTGACAACTTCTTCGACGTTGTCTGCATCTGCGTGACGCCATTTTGTTTGACTTTCGTTTCAACTAAACGTTTCGTTTGCGGCTTGTTAAGCTGGTAGCGCATTCAGTAACAATAGTTATAGTTCGTACACTGTTACCGCTGTTTGTAGTCGATATTCGCTCGTTTTTACCGCTGCCACCATGAAATGCTTCTCTATGATAGGTATAATGACGTTCAGCGATGCACAAACACTCGATCCAGCCTGATCGGCTAACTCACCAACTGGTGTTTATTGGGCGTAGTGATACATGCGATAATGTAGTTCGCTATAGCAATTATGGTATGTGCTATATCACAACAACACTTGTTTGATTATGTGTGTATGTATTATTTACACAATTCTATCTGTCTTGTCTATATATATATTTTCTTGTTATTCGGAATGTAACGTAAGACAATATACTAACACAAATCTGACACACAAGATCTGCTCAGTTCCTAACTTCTATTCAAAACATTCAAGGAGGACTTAGTAAGAACTGGATTACACAGGTAGGCCTTCACGTCATCAAAGTCAACGGAAACCAACTTCAGCTAGAAGCTGCTAATGTGGGACGCGTTGTTTCAACGCACTTTGTACAATGCCGTTATTCAAACAAAAGGTCTGTTCGATGAAACAATACAAGGGTATTAAGCCAATTGCTATGGCCTCCAATTCAAAGAACAGACAACGTGCAACAATCTACTCAATAGAACAAAGCAGGAGTAGAGAAGCCAATTACACAACCCTCTAAATATTCTTGACACACACACGCCACACTTGTCACTGTTGTTGTTATCAGCCTGTCACATTAAAAGTCAAAGG
The DNA here is from genome assembly GCA_020002185.1 of Paraescarpia echinospica. Lineage (NCBI taxonomy): Eukaryota > Metazoa > Annelida > Polychaeta > Sabellida > Siboglinidae > Paraescarpia > Paraescarpia echinospica. Next base: position 40,932,445 of record CM034536.1, on the reverse strand, counting down.
TCATCATTTCAGTGTAATTTAATTATGAATGTCTACACTTATATAAGAAGATATAACCTTCAATTATTTATAGAAAATCAAAACGAAAACTTCCGCGAAACAATATAGTAACTATAATACACTAATTGTTTTATTAGAGTCTCGATCACTCCGTGTATTGATTCATTAATCATTTCTGTTTTCACTCGGTAACATACTTAGTTTACACAATTTTTTCGATGGCCAAGCCATTCATGCATCATTTATATCGTACAACATATGTACAAAGGGTAAATTAAAATATACAAATATTTGTTTTTAAATTAGCATAAATAATACAAAAATGTGAACATGCATTAACACATAAAACACATAACTATGATATATATATATATATATATAATCGAAAATAGTATATGTATACCTTTATTATTAAATTTAATATCGTATGTATTATATATATATGTATATATATATAAAATACATTTACGATATCAACCATAACCTAATAAAGGTATATATATATGTAGTCCCTCCCCGTCTTCAACCCGCTGTCCAAACCAACATAAATTAGATTTATTTGATGTCAAAAGCTTTATTTCAATGTACTTTGTACAATCTTTTTGGTACAATGCCGTTATTCAAACAAACCGACAGAGTAGCTAGCCAATTAGTGTGGGCACACTTCCAAAACAACCAACATAAAAGATCTGCTCAACGCATGAGCAGGATGCCTATTAGGCTATTACTACATGACTTCTACATATCAAAGGACAATGTAATCGATATTTCATGATATGTTATGTAATACAATCATGCACGTGTATACGAAGACAAAACATAGTTTACTTTCAAGGATGTACAGAAAGTCAACGAAACATGTTATTTCTACATTAATTATGCATTTAATATTTAATGTTTTAATATATACACTTGTATTATCTATATGTATGCAAAGGTTTGATAATTTTACAATCAGTGGGGCATTCCGACCAAAAGTGGTGCATTGCGACCAGACAGTTGGAGCATTGTGACTACGCCGCTGGAGCATTGCGACTATGCGGTTGGAGCATTGCGACTAGGTTTTGTGCATTCAGGTAGTGGTGCATTCAGGCAGTGGGGCATTCCGACTATAATTCGTATCGTTACACAGAAATTAGTAATATCCAGGTTGTAGTCGGTGATGTCTGTTAACACTTGAAGTTGAAATAATATCAATATTAATATTATTGTTGACAATAATTAATTTGGCACTTGTGTCGAATCCGGACCCCGGCCCATGCCATGGCCATGCACCTCGATTTCGCTGTTATAACTTGAGTTTTCCTAACTTTGATACCTCAGTGCGTTAGTTCCATCATTCAACATCAACCCAGGCATATTTACGTTTAAGAATATTGCGTCTGACTTAGACTTTATAAATACGAATGCCTTATAAATATGCCTAAGAATATAGGATGAAACTGACGTTGAATGATGGAACTAACGCACTGAGACTGAGCCTTGAGGTATCAAAGTTTGGCAAAACTCAAGTTAATTGTATACCAGAACAACAACGTTACAGTGTGGCACAAGCGCTCACATCTATACCTTACGCCAATGTCCGGAAGATTCACAACAAATCCAGCAGACTCCCGGAAAATCCGGAAGGTTGACAGCTGAAACTTCGACTTACCCTCCGCCATTGCAACTTCCGTGTTGATGTTAGCTTGGATTATGAAGGCGCCGAGAGGTGGCAGCATTGGCCACTCATTACGGCCTGGACGATAAGCTCCTGCTAATGTTACCGGTGTCGCGCTTACATTTGTCCGGGCGTTAAATTGTATCCGGATGATGTTTATGTGCATATGCAAGGCATAATATTTGGCAACAATATGATCTAGTAATAAATAATCTCCAGTAGTTAAATATGTGTCGTTTGTTGTCGTAACACGAGCGATATAGTTAGAGTACATAATAATAATTTGCTGTTTCAGATTTGTAACGAAGTATAAGAGTAAGTCACATGACGTGTGCGTGAAGAGGGAACTGTTTTACGACATAAATTGTTTCTGTCTGTGGGAAACAAACATTTTATAATTTATGTATATATATATATAAACATACATAACGCCCCGATAAATGAAAGCGCCACAGTCGTAACTGGTGCTAAATATGTTCCCCTAGATACGCGCACGTGCAGAAACGCCACCCGGATATTATTTAAGGACCGGATAAATGTAAGCGCGACACCGGTAGGGGGCTTTATCCCAGTTTCGGGTAGATGATTGGCTCTCAGGCCAATTATAACATAACAAATTAATTAAGGATACACTTTTATCAGATAATACTATACTATAACAACTATTCAACATAAAATTTATATTGTAACATGTCACACACGAAATAAACCGACATTAAACTTGTTCGTAGTTTAGTGCCTTTTTAATCACATGCATATTCTTAGGTGGTAGCTCTCAAAGCTGTCAACAAGTGAGCAGTCGAAGCGCGATTCTGAGCCAGACAATCTTCCTGGCGAAGTCGTGCAGTTTGACGAGAGTCGGTTAAGCGAGACTATACGTTGATGTGTAACCTAGTCTCGCCTGGCTGCGTGACCTCGCCAGAACGATAGGCAAGGCACTTGAATTCCAGTGGATTAAAATTTACAGAGATTTTGCAGTACTAATGACAGTTGGTGGTAGGCTGTCTTGCATTGCATAATTCCACAACGTATGTTTATTTTAGAGTAGCATGGTTATAATCAGCAGTCAAAACACACAGGCAGTAATGTTGTTGTTTGTTTTCCTGTGATTTTAGGTTCACACCCAAGGCCAGTATCGTCTTTGTGTACAGCATGAATCAAGGGAAGCACAGTCTAAACACTGACAGTTATGTTGTTGTTGTTTGTGTGTTTGTTTGTTTATGTGTGCTTTTACTGTCCCAGCTGAGGTTAAGACCAAGTGGATTGAGTGCTATCGCCTTTGAATACAGCATGGATCAGACACACCTGTAAGTGGATATTATGCATTTGTCTGTCATCACCAAGCCCTGGCCGGCCAGGGCTAGGTAACACCTCTGTAGTCTAGTTAAACGGTTCTTTTCAGAGCCACTACTCTTTCATAAGAGAGTTTGTTAGCAACATATCAGTGTTCAATAAAACATGAAATGTATACATGTGAATAATAAAAATGTACTGAATAAATCTACTGAATGCGACTAATGTGAGAAAACTGCAGTCAATATTGATTACAATCATTACCTACAAATCAATCAATACGCATTTATTGTCGTCCGATTTCAAATACACTGGCACACCATGCATGTTCGTACCAAATCAGCACAATTCGATATCCAAAGTTTCAATGTTGGCTAAATTAGCGAAGCGTACGGAGTATTTGAGAGAACAGACTACCTAATATATAATTTATAATAAACAACTATTTACACCATTCAAATCAATCAATACGCACTTATTGTCGTCCGATTTCAAATACACTGGCGCACCATGCATGTTCGTTACCAAATCAGCACAATTCGATATCCAGTCTCAATGTTGGCTAAATTAGCGAAGCGTACGGAGTATTTGAGGAAAGAGACTACCTAATATAGTGTATAATAAACAGGTAGACGAGACATGGGCAAATCCAATAATTTTCTTAAATGCCATAGTCGATTCAATATTTGAAAAAGGCGGGCAATATAAACAAGAAGGCAATATTGTCCTTCAAATCGGAAGGAAGTTATCGGGATTGCGCGCGCACAGGTAATTCGCCCTTCCAACCGGAAGGAAGTTAACGCTACCGGAAGTATTCCGTGCGCAGACTTTACCGCCGATTTACCAACTATCGGTGATTCGCGAACGATAGTCTGGCTCTGAATGGCCCTTCTGAATGTTATGCCATGAGAGCTGCCACCTAGTGAATATGCATGTCATTAAAAGGCATTAAACTACGAAAACAGTTTAATGTCGGTTTATTTTGTGTATGACATGTTTCAATATATGTTTAATGTTGAATAGTTGTTATAGTATAGTATTATCTGATAAAAGTGTATCCTTATTGAATTTGTTATTTCATAGTTGGCCTGAGAGCCAATCATCGTCTCTACCCGAATCTGGGGTAAAGCCCCCTACTGGTAACAATGGCTAGAGCTTAAAAATCCAGTCAGTTGTGACGGGAAAATGCGGCGGCTGGATAATCGAGGCTACGTGTAACGTAACTCTCATTCACCCGCTCGTCTTCGGGTGCCGCCACCTCGCGGCTCTAAGACGATGTTCCAACATTCGCTAGGTGGCACTAGTTTTATCGCTCACGATCCATTGGCGACGAAGCGTTCATTATTTCGCAAGGGGTTGCTTGAACATTTTCCTACCAACATAACACATTGCAAAGTTACGCGCGTTGCTTATATTAAAAACTTTCAGTTTAAACAAAATATCAACAAGATTGCCATCCCAAAGTAGACATTTGAGACACGCATGACCCGGTAGCACTTTTGAAAGTGATAGTTTATAGTGAGTAGAGTAGGTTGGTGGGCAGAGCCCCTAATATAATGTGAATTTTATTGATTTTTTGTGAGCGTCAAGGGTGGTGCAATTGGAGGAGGCTCCCGAAAAATCTGCAACGACACCCCCGTCGAACCACGTAAAATGTCCGACACTTCTTCCTTAGAACCGCGCAAGATCTCCACAACACTGTGACAATACGTATATGAGGCAGATGTCGAGGGATCAATCCCCTGGTTACTCAGCACATATGGCATCAGGTTCGGTACTCAATAAAATGTGATTTATAACCAATACAAACAGCGAGTTTCGTTACATGGTGGCAGCGGTGGCTTTAATCGAGTCATTGTGAACAGTGTACTCGGTTATTTCAGAACAAAACGCCGTAACAAAGACAATAAAGTCGCATGTTGAGTGAAGTGGGCGATAATGGCAGCGAGTTTCGCATTACCGCCGCCGCAGTCGTTAGAAATAAATAACGTCAATGCGGCTAAAAAATGGCGAAAATTCCACAGTGCATGGTCGAACTATGCCCTAGCCACTGAACTGGCTAACAAACCAGAGCCTGTGCAGGTCGCCACCCTTCTAACAGTCATTGGGGAAGATGCGCGGGAGGTGTTCTCTACGTTCACGGAGTGGACAACAGACGGCGACGAACAGCGGATTGGGCCAGTATTGGAGAAGTTTGCCCAGTACTGTCAACCGATGAAAAATGTACCGTTTGAGAGATTCGTTTTCAACAAGCGACAACAGGAACCCGGCGAGCCATACGAATACTACAGAACGGCACTACGAAAGTTGTCAGAATCCTGCCAATTTGATGTGATTACCCCAAAAGAAATCCTCAGGGACAGGTTGCTCTTCGGTATCACAGACAATAAAGTTAGAGAGCGGTTGCTGAGGGAGACTAACCTGACGTTAAAGAAAACGGATGAAATCTGCAGGGCAGCCGAAAGCATGGCCACTCAGATGAAGATAATGGCAGACGGTGATCAGGCAGTGCACGCTGTGAAATCAGAGAGCAAGCGGCAACAACGAGGGCCGGCTGTTAGAGGCAGAGACAGCGCCTCAGCCGGTTACTGCGGGAAGTGCGGGCGGAGACATGACTTGACGGAAGAGACAAACTGCCCCGCATTCGATAAAAAGTGTTTCAAATGTCAGCAGATCGGACATTTTTCGAACAGATGCAGGCATACGACTAAGACTCGATCAGTGCGCGCAGTCGACGATGAGGAAGAGGTCTTTATGCTGAGCGAAGTATCGACGGTTGACGCGTCACAGGTAGTCACCGTCAAACTGGAGTCGGGAAACTACCTGCGGTTCCAGATAGACTCTGGAGCACAGTGCAACGTGATTCCTTTGTCTCTGTACGAGAAAGCGACCAAAGACTATAACAGACGTTTCGTGAGACCAGTGACGTCGTCGATCGTGGCGTATGGTGGGGGTAAGCTTGTTGTCGTGGGTCATGTCACGATTCGGGTGTCACGCAGAGACATTCATTGCAAACTTGAGTGTAAACTTGTTGACAGCGATCAGATCCGTCCTATCCTGGGGCGCAAGGCGTGCATCGGCATGCAACTGATAGAATACCACAACAATGATGAACTCAACCAACCAGAAAAGCAAGCATCGCCTGTGTACTCTGTGAGCAAAGATGATACGCAGATAAATCGTGAGTCGTTGATCAAGCGATTCCCAAAAGTGTTCGGCGATGGTGTCGGCTGTATGGAAGGGGAATACCACATCAAGGTGGACGAGAGTGTAGATCCGGTGCAACATGCCCCACGACGCGTGCCCGTGGCAATCCGTGCGCGGTTGCAAGACTCGTTGGATCATCTACAGAGACAGCAGATAATCGCTCCAGTGACACAGCCCACCAAGTGGATAAGCAGTACCTGAGATTCCTTTTATCGGTCACGTCATGACTAGTGAGGGGTTGAAAGTGGATCCCAGAAAAGTGCGGGCAATCTTAGAGATGCCAAGACCCACGGATGTTCCGGCAGTGCAGCGTCTCTTAGGAATGACTCAGTACCTGGCGAAATTCTTGCCGCACTTGTCAGACACAACGAAGGCGTTGCGTGAGCTGACATTGAAGGAGACAGACTTCCAGTGGGACGAACCACAACAGAAGGCGTTTGAGGCGATCAAATCGGCAGTAACGAGCACACCGGTACTCAGGTACTATAACCTAGACGAAGAAGTGACACTGCAGTGCGATGCATCGCAGTCGGGTTTAGGAGCGGCGCTGTTGCAGACAGAAGAGCGTTACGCGCAGATAGAGAAAGAACTGTTGGCTGTTGTGTTTGCATGCCAACGGTTCGACGCTTACGTTTACGGTCGAGCAAATGTGAACGTCGAAAGTGATTATTAGCCTCTCGAAATCATCATGCGGAAAAACTCGATTCGGCACCCAAAAGACTGCAGCGGATGCTTCTTGCTATCCAGAAGTACGACATCAACCTGAAATACAAGCGTGGCGACACCATGTATTTGGCGGACACCCTGAGCCGAGCTTATCTACCAGAAGAGTGCGCGTGTGAGATAGCGAAGGAGTGCGAGACGATAGACCACAGAACGACTCTGCCTGTGACAGACAAGAGATGGCAGCAGTTGCAGTTGGCTTCGGAGCAGGATGGGGTCTTGCAGAAGCTGAGAGATGTCATTCGGCGAGGATGGCCGTCGACGAAGTCGGGGATGCCCGATTGTGTTCGGCCTGTCATCAGCTCCGGCAATCAACCCAACCATCAACCTGACATCGTCATCTCCGACGAAGCGTCAGAAGCTGTTGCCTCGTTATACCTGCTGTATGTGTGGTAGTACCTTCAAGTATAAAGGGAATTGGCCCGCATGTGAAGCAGGGCTGCTGTCAAAGGAAGCAAGATATACAGCGGCGACGTAAAGAACAACTTGAAGAACAGCTTGAAGAACAACTTGAAGAGATAACAGTAAGCTTCAATTTTTTCATAGTGTTCAAATGGTATTCATGCTATTTTGTTAGAACATTTTCAAAAGAACATAATATAATATTTTTTCTTATACATACCAGTTGACCATTCATTATTAAGCTCATTCCTTCACTGTTTCAGCGTCAAGAAAAGGAGTGTATTACTGCAAACGTCGCTACTTCTCCCTCTTCCCCCCTGTTGCGGCAAATATCGGCCCTCCAAGCGACTGTCTCTACTGCTGAACACACCCAAGCAGTGCAAGGAGAAACGACGACAGTCTTTACATAGTAGAGTTAAACTTACTTCAAATGGTTGCCTGTTTGCAAACTGGTTTGAACTGGTTGACTGTCTGGAACAATACCACAACCGAGTATCCGAACCGACTTTGTTTGACCCACAAGGGCTCCTCGCCGTATGGCAGGCAAGACTGAAGTAGTGAGGTGTGGTATTGTCTTGTACACGATTAAACTTAGCAAGACTCTGTATCAATGTCTAGTCTAGTCTCTGATGACATGTAAATACGTTTGTGTTGTTCACGAATAAACTGTGCAAACCTCATCTTGTGTCTTTATAATAGTATAATACAAAGCATATGTTGGGAACCTTACTAATAGTCTTACACTTCACAAGTATGTCTGTGTAGTTCAGTAGAGATGATAGCCACTTATGTCTGTGTAGTTCAGTAGAGATGATAGCCACTTATGTCTGTGTAGTTCAGTACAGATATGTTAACCACTCATGTCTGTGTAGTTCAGTACAGAGATGTTAATGTACTCAGACCAACTAGTTGGACAAACGAAACACTATGCTTTGACCAACACGTGTCACGAATTGAACTTTGATCAACTAGACACATCACACGAGACTTCGGATGACACATCACACGGATGACACGTCATACGAGAGTACCGACGAGACAAGAGACGAGACTATGACCGAGATATGTCACGAGACTACGGATGACACATCACACGAGACTACGGATGACACATCACACGAGAGTACCGACGAGACAAGAGAAGAGACTATGACCGAGATACGTCACGAGACTACGGATGACACATCACACGAGACTACGGATGACACATCACACGAGAGTACCGACGAGACAAGAGACGAGACTATGACCGAGATATGTCACGAGACTACGGATGACACGAGACTACGGATGACACATCACACGAGAGTACCGACGAGACAAGAGATGAGACTATGACCGAGATACGTCACGAGACTACGGATGACACATCACACGAGACTACGGATGACACATCACACGAGAGTACCGACGAGACAAGACTATGACCGAGATATGTCACGAGACTACGGATGACACATCACACGAGAGTACCGACGAGACAAGAGACGAGACTATGACTGAGATATGTCACGAGACTACGGATGACACATCACACGAGACTACGGATGAAACATCACACGAGAGCACCGACGAGACAAGAGACGAGACTATGGCCGAGATATGTCACGAGACTTCGGATGATACGTCATACGAGAGTACCGACGAGACAAGAGACGAGACTATGACCGAGATATGTCACGAGACTACGGATGACACATCACACGAGACTATGGTCGAGATATGTCACGAGACTTCGGATGACACGTCACACGAGAGTACCGACGAGACAAGAGACGAGACTATGACCGAGATATGTCACGAGACTACGGATGACACATCACACGAGACTACGGATGACACATCACACGAGAGTACCGACGAGACAAGAGACGAGACTATGACCGAGATATGTCACGAGACTACGGATGACACATCACACGAGACTACGGATGACACATCACACGAGAGCACGGATGACACAAGAGACGAGAGTACCGAGATATGTCACGAGACTACGGATGACACATCACACGAGAGCACCGACGAGACAAGAGACGAGACTATGGCCGAGATATGTCACGAGACTTCGGATGATACGTCATACGAGAGTACCGACGAGACAAGAGACGAGACTAAGACCGAGATATGTCACGAGACTACGGATGACACACAAAAATTAATGTTTTTGTCCCTCTGGGACAAAAACAGAAAATTTTCAAGAAAATTTATACAACAACCCACCTTAGTGGTTGTTGTTTAAATTTTCGCGAGGTTAACCCCAACTTTTTTTCTCTACCTAACCTAATTGTATTTTTAACCGCTAGATGGCGCCACCATGTGACGTAGTACTCCGATTATCCGCTAGGGGCGCTACACCGGAAGTGACGTCGTACCGGAAGTTACTTGACTGTCATGGCAGCCTCTACTAGGGACGACACGTCGGAAGTGACGTCGCACCGGAAGTTACTTGACTGTCATGGCGGCCTCTACGCTTCCGGTATTCCCGGAAGTGTGTCAACGAATAGAGATCTATCATGGCCGGTAGTTGGCGTTATTCTGAGTAGTTACATTGCTATCCGTTGGGGCCATCAGATGTCGCCTGTCTCATGAACGTGCACAGTTTTTGTGTTAAGGGAAGTCACGTGATGTACGTTCGGTCTGATTGATTATGCAAATGAGATCACGCCGAAAACTAGTGTATATACCGTGCTTCCGACGATTCTGGTCTTTCCTTTTTCGACTCTCGAGAAGGTCGTATCGTATCTGGTCGCTCGCACTATTTGAAAATATGGAATTGTTACGTTGAAAAGACGGCTGCTTCATATACATATGTTTTCCATTAAAAGAAGCGATATCTCATACGAGTCCTATGATCGCCTCGTTGGATGTGAATCCGAACAGATGATCGTCTCTTGACATGAAGGTATGTGATGTTTGGTACCTCATTGAATGAAGTCCTGTCAGGTGGTCGTCCTTACATGTTATTGACATAGTCGTTTTCGATCACAGCAGTTTTCAAATTCGCTTGCTATGGCCGTATGTGACGTAGTACTCCGATTATCCACTAGGGGTCTCTACGCCGGAAGTGACGTGGTACCGGAAGTCATTTGACTGTCATGGCGGCCTCTACTAGGGACGCTACGCCGGAAGTAACGTAGTACCGGAAGTTATTTGAATGTCATGGCGACCTGACATGGCGGCCTCTACTCTTCCGCTATTCCCAACGAATATGTGTGTCAACGAATAGAGAACTATCATGTTCGATAGATGGCTATACTCTGACTAATTACATTGGTGTCCGTTGAGTGGCGTCGGAAACCATGATGGTCACCTCTTTGAATGTCTCGTGACGTATCTCTTGTCTCGTCCGTACTCTCGTGTGATGTGACATCCGTAGTCTCGTGTGATGTGTCATCCGTAGTCTCGTAGCATATCTCTTGTCTCGTCCGTACTCTCGTGTGATGTGTCATCCGTAGTCTCGGTCATAGTCTCGTGACATATCTCGGCCATAGTCTCGTGACATATCTCGGCCATAGTCTCGTGACATATCTCGGACATAGTCTCGTCTCTTGTCTCGTCGGTACTCTCGTGTGATGTGTCATCCGTAGTCTCGTGTGATGTGTCATCCGTAGTCTCGTAACATATATCGGCCATAGTCTCGTCTCTTGTCTCGTCGGTACTCTCGTGTGATGTGTCATCCGAAGTCTCGTGAACATTAGACACACCACTCGTAGTCTCGTGTGATGTATCATCCGTAGTCTCGTGATATATCTCGGATATTGTCTCGTCGGTACTCTCGTGTGATGTGTCATCCGTAGTCTCGTGTGATGTGACATCCGTAGTCTCGTGGTATATCTCGGTCATAGTCTCGTCTCTTGTCTCGTCGGTACTCTCGTGTGATGTTTGTGCAGCGTGTTGGTCAAAGCATAGTGTAATGAGTGCGTGAGTGAGTGACTGCGTGAACAGACACGAAGGGTGAGTGAGTGAGTGAGAGAGTGAGTGAGTGAGTGAGTGAGTGAGTGAGTGAGTGAGTGAGTGAGTGAACATATACGAAGGGTGAGTGAGTGAGTGAGTGTGTGAGTGAAGACACGAAGGGTGAGTGAGTGAGTGAACAGCCACGAAGGGTGAGTGAGTGGCTTTGCTTCCTTTTGAAGCAAATCTCACGCGATAACACGTCTATTTGCTTTGCTTTGCTTCCTTTTGAAGCAAATCTCACGCGATAACACGTCTATTTGCTTTGCTTTGCTTCCTTTTGAAGCAAATCTCACGCGATAACACGTCTATTTGCTTTGCTTTGCTTCCTTTTGAAGCAAATCTCACGCGATAACACGTCTATTTTCCTGAAAAAGGAAGGAATTGATGCAATAACGTCTATTTTCCTGAAAAAGGAAGGAATTGACGCGATAACACGTCTATTTTCCTGAAAAAAGAAGGATTTGACGCGATAACACGTTAAGATTAGTGTTTCGTTTGTCCAACTAGTTGATCTAAGTTCAATTCGTGACACGTGTTGGTCAAAGCAGTGTTTCGTTTGTACAACTCGTGTCTCGTCGGTACTCTCGTGTGATGTGTCATCCGTAGTCTCGTGTGATGTGTCATCCGTAGTCTCGTGACATATCTCGGTCATAGTCTCGTCTCTTGTCTCGTCGGTACTCTCGTGTGATGTGTCATCCGTAGTCTCGTGTGATGTGTCATCCGTAGTCTCGTGACATATCTCGGTCATAGTCTCGTCTCTTTTCTCGTCGGTGCTCTCGTGTGACGTGTCATCCGAAGTCTCGTGACATATCTCGACCATAGTCTCGTGTGATGTGTCATCCGTAGTCTCGTGACATATCTCGGTCATAGTCTCGTCTCTTGTCTCGTCGGTACTCTCGTATGACGTATCATCCGAAGTCTCGTGACATATCTCGGCCATAGTCTCGTCTCTTGACTCGTCGGTGCTCTCGTGTGAAGTGTCATCCGTAGTCTCGTGTGATGTGTCATCCGTAGTCTCGTGACATATCTCGGTCATAGTCTCGTCTCTTGTCTCGTCGGTACTCTCGTGTGATGTGTCATCCGTAGTCTCGTGTCATCCGTAGTCTCGTGACATATCTCGGTCATAGTCTCGTCTCTGTCTCGTCGGTACTCTCGTGTGATGTGTAATACGTAGTCTCGTGTGATGTGTCATCCGTAGTCTCGTGACGTATCTCGGTCATAGTCTCATCTCTTGTCTCGTCGGTACTCTCGTGTGATGTGTCATCCGTAGTCTCGTGTCATCCGTAGTCTCGTGACATATCTCGGTCATAGTCTCGTCTCTTGTCTCGTCGGTACTCTCGTGTGATGTGTCATCCGTAGTCTCGTGTGATGTGTCATCCGTAGTCTCGTGACGTATCTCGGTCATAGTCTCGTCTCTTGTCTCGTCGGTACTCTCGTGTGATGTGTCATCCGTAGTCTCGTGTGATGTGTCATCCGTAGTCTCTTGACATATCTCGGTCATAGTCTCGTCTTTTTTAACTCGTCGGTACTCTCGTATGACGTGTCATCCGAAGTCTCGTGACATATCTCGGCCATAGTCTCGTGTGATGTGTCATCCGTAGTCTCGTGACATATCTCGGCTCTTGTCTCGTTGGTACTCTCGTGTCATGTGTCATCCGTAGTCTCGTGTGATGTGTCATCCGTACTATCGTGTGATGTGTCATCCATAGTCTCGTCTCTTGTCTCGTCCGTACTCTCGTGTGATGTGTCATCCGTAGTCTCGTGACATATTTCGGTCATAGTCTCGTCTCTTGTCTCGACGGTACTCTCGTGTGACGTGTCATCCGAAGTCTCGTGTCATCCGTAGTCTCGTGACATATCTCGGTCATAGTCTCGTCTCTTGTCTCGTCGGTACTCTCGTATGACGTGTCATCCGTGTGATGTGTCATCCGAAGCTGTTTTAGTTCATGACCTATCCGCTAGGTGGCGCTGTTCTAGTAGGAAATTATTTTCTAGCCACGCCCACAATGCCCCCATATAAGGTCATTTGCATAATTAGCCACGCTCACAATGCCCTTATAAGGTCGTTTGCATATTTAGCCACGCCCACAATGCCCAGCTCGCTCCTGATTGATCAATTCCACTTTACCCACAATGCCCATCTCGCTCCTGATTGGTCAATTCCACTTCCGGGAGCAAAATCCGTTCAACTCATTTGCATAAATCATAACTGGAGGAAAATCCGCAGTCTGAGCAAAATCCCTATCTCTTAACATGGGATCTTGCTCTGCGCCGCGCCACCATACGCGGTACTTAACCTATATTACTACTGCCATGTTCTAGTTTTGACTGTTCTAGTTGTGTTCACTGTTCAAGTTCTTTTTAGAGGAGAGATGTGACAATACGTATATGAGGCAGATGTCGAGGGATCAATCCCCTGGTTACTCAGCACATATGGCATCAGGTTCAGTACTCAATAAAATGTGATTTATAACCAATACAAACAGCGAGTTTCGTTACAAACACCGTCTTCCGAAGTCCTGTCCGACAGAAGCGAAGCTTCAGCTCCAGCTACGGTTCAGCCCCCCATAATATTCACCACGTTTCGACGCCTACGTAGGACCTGTTGTACAGTCTTTAACACTTTGTATGTAGTTGTGCTATTCTTGAAGTGCTTTCGGATGATACTATTTCAGCAAGGTATCTGAAAATATCGCAATTTAGAAGGATACGAAAGGCAACTGTTTGGTGTTATGTCCCTAAAAGGGTTAACACTTGTAATCTGGGAAGGTACCAAAATGGCGCGGTCCATACAATTTATATTATGTATCTTCAACAAGGTTATTCTAGCAAACTACTGGTATAATATTATTAACTGTAGTTGTAAATGATTCGTACTTAGTAACCATTTTATATGCTTCTAAGGCCAAAACAATTGTGTTTTGTTTCCCTTTAAAATAACGCATGCTGTCGCGTTAAATCGATTCGAAAGTTATCATTGCTTTCGCAGTACGATTAATTGACCCGTGAACCGATTTAATCATTCTCGCGAGGATGGATTTAACGAAATGATTCAATTCCCTCCAAGAATGTTATATATGCCCGCATCGTGACGGTTAGCAGTCAACCCCACAGTGGTTTCCATCTAGGCACGTAAGCAATTAACGTTAAAACTATCTGTTAACACTCATCACACTCATATTTTCGAAATTAAACATTCAGATTAGAGAAAAATGACTTCAATTATATGTTATATAGTTACTTCATTTTGCCACTGAGAATGGTCCTAGCTGCGCTGGTATGAAAAAGTGCTACCATATAATATGCTAATTTTGGAGCATCTGATAGCAATTTGTTAGACTTACAATTAAACAATTACAGTTTCCATCTCATTTATTTAAAAACTAAGCGAAAGTAACATGTTTTATTCCCAATCTGAAAGCAATATACTCTAAAAACAGTGTCCTGATATTCAACTAATTTGTTAACGCCCTCCGTCACCCTGTTTAAGGCCCCTTTTAGTCGCACTTTTCGGCACAGTTTATTGCGACACCTAGCAGCCGAGGTGACGTCACCACAGGTAGCACCGCTAGAATTTAGCATGGTGCGCATGTATGTGGGTTGGTGTTCAGGCCGTACCTAAAATTGCAATCGCGGAATATTATATTATTTTTATATCACCGTAAAGACATCTGATTGACTGATTTCTTTGTAACGCGCAAATGACCACGTTTGAGCAGGCTTAGTGACATGAGTTCACACAATGAACAGGCTTCATATTTGACACATTACTTGACAAGAGTATTACGTTTACGTATACGAAGTTTGAAAGACATTTAAAATTCCACTTCACTTTGTCATTAAAACACACTTTTTCCCATCAATATATGCGTGAACGTGCACAATGTATAGTTATTTCCAAAATAAATGTGCCCAAAAAGTGCTTGGAATTGCGAACAAAATCATCGACAACTGCTATCATACACAGAGGTCTTCTTTTGTCTCTATTAACATGCAACATCATCGAATGGTTCAATCGTGCTTCTGTCATGGTTGTCCTCAGGTATGTTTTGACCCGACGTCAACTGCTCACTGGTAGCGTTTATAACTGGCATTACCACAATTAATTTTGCTAATTTTATACCCTCTATCAATAGCTGTTGCTACTGTGAAGAAAGAAATCGCAAAGCGAACACTTTAGGAAGTATCACATTTACGAGCACATGTGGAATAATATTGGTGAAAATGCTTAGATCTGTCTCAAACCTTTTCTATAATCAATATTGCAGCCATAGAAACTAGCCACAGTTCGAGTTTCATCGGTGTATGCATCTTCACGAACTGCTTTTAAGACTAGTTATTCACAGTTCATGTAGGCCTATACTTATACTGTGGAAACGTTCACTGTACCTATCTTTTATAAACAGCACAATCATGACCCGAATCTGATAATATATGGTTCTGTATAGATGTGTTTTTGTTTGCAAATATTACAGCGCTGCTGTACCAGTATAAAATAATCGAAGGTTTGAAAAGATCTGTAGCATTTTTTATGTTAACGACCTTTTCTGCTTCTTGCTATGTTAACAAATGTTCACCGACATCACGTGTGTTCACAGGTAGAATTAGCAGGCGTTGAACTGCTTCTTTGTGGATGTCAGACCTGTCGTGCGCTGGAAACCCCACCTTACTTGCAGTTGCATCCTTCCAGTTGGTAAAACCAAGCGATAAAAGCGCAGGTCCTATACACGTTGAAATCGCTGCATAGTGTAGGACTACACACTTGTGGCGGCATCTCATAACTATCCCCTGCAGTGCAAGTGGAGTATCTCCTCTGTTCTCGCCAACAAATTCTTCCTCTTGTTGATTCCGTCTGGCCTCTGTTTGCACATCCTCTTCACCATGCATCCCCATACTCGACTTCAGCACCTGGTTTGGGCTGCAGGAGCAATACACCAAGAGCTACATTTATCAGAAGACAAGCACGGAACCTTGGTCTTTGTGCAGTGACTCGGGAACGAAACTCATATTGGAGGGGCTTACGGAGCTTCAGCACCACTGAAACATTTTCGCCGCCGCATATCTTCACATCTTCTCCCTCACCTTGTGGCTGTCTCGGTTGGCTCGACTGTGACATCGGAACAAACACTGGGCTATTAACACAAACATATTTTGTTTACGTCGCGCCGCTGCTGTCAATTTACCTTCTCCACCTTCTCTCCATTCGCGCGATTTACCCTCGCCACAAATACAAACATTCACGCTCACATTTAATGGGGCAGAACCATATGTCTGCCCCCAGAGAAATTCCAGGGGCAGCTGCCCCCTTTGCCCCCCACCCCTGTTCCCGCGTCTATGTCTTTGTGACGGTTAGCCCACGAACATGGAATTGACTTCTGTGCATACACAGTTTCCCAAAGCTCGTTCAAACAATTATCTTCCATGCATTTGCAGCGTGCAGACAGGAATGACACCAATTGACGGAATACACCGAGAAGTAGCTGCATATGCTAGACATACTGTCCATTATCGTGTTTAATAGTGTATGCTTTCAGGTAGACTGCCAGAAGTCGGACCTCTGATGTCTTGTTCTCACTAGGCAGCTTGTATAGGCGTATCATGTTGCGGAAATCTGCTAGTTGTACGTGTAATGTCTTCAGCACTGACTTTCTCGCGCGTGATGACACCAAGTCTTGTCTTGTTTCTTTTGACAAATTATTATTTAGAGTATTCTAGTTGTAGTCACAATCGCCTGCCACTGACAGAATCTGCTACCGTCAGCAGCTTGCACTCGTTTCTCACCATCTCCGCCCCTACTTAAACAGTTGCATTGGCTTCCAGTTACATATCGAATACAATTCAAGTTAGCCACTATCACATATCGTACCCTTTCTAAGGAACACCCATCCTATTTGTTTAGCATCCTTCTTTTTCTGATATCCCCAGGAATCTCAGATCATCTGTTTCACAACACTTTCTGTTCCGCAAACCAAGCTTACTATTGGCAAACGTGCTTTTTTGTAGCTGCACCCAAAATCTGGAATCAACTCCCTACCTGCGCCTCTGAGCTCAGATTCCTGGGGATTTAGGCGCTGTAGAAATTTGTCATTATTATTCTGCACAAAACAGTTCACGTTCCTCTTCATTGGTAATCAGCCTTCTTTGTCCATGTAACTCCCAATCATGGACAAAGAAGGAAGGCTGTTTTGTAGTTGGTGCTCCCCAATCTGTAGGGTTATTTTGTAGGCCTACACCGTGCTCATCTCTTGTCTCGAAGCGGCTGTTTCAGTAGTGTTTGTAAGATCCTCTAAATGCTTCATTTTACCACTCCTAAATGAGAGCTTATTTAGCTCAGTGTATTGTATTCGCACTTTTTCTTTTAGTCTTTCAGATTTTGTTTGGCCGGTTACGATTTTCAGTAGTTTTCTGTCTTGAAAGTGTTCCCATGTTGCAGATCTGATTCACTCTGTCTTGCCAAATGTTAGTGCCCAAACAGTGTGTCTCTGTTGGTTTGCTGATGTTTCCCATTTCACTTGTACTTCATCCGACGTATCTGTTTCTTGTTCCAAATCTTCAAATCTATTCTGTATTAGTATGGTGTGTTCTTAATCAAATAAATATACTTTGAATGTGTTTCGCCCACACACGAAACATTCAAATTTTATAAGAAACAATAAAATAGTAAATACCAGCCACAGCGAAGGCAGGTGGGACTAACTCCAAGTTCCTGAAATTGTTACGTGACGCTGGATAGGATCGGACAGGTTCACAAAATTAAAACAATAAGTGGTACGAAGAACAACTGATTCAGCGAACTACCTGCTATTATTGCATTAACATTTCTGGCTTGAGAGGGTGATTCCGGGTACTAAACGGAAGAGACAAGGTCGCTTTAACTGGCAGCGTGAGTATAAAAACATTCGAGTCCTGTCACGCGCGGCATAATGCTCGTGCTCCTGCATCGAGCTCAGTCGTAATCCTCTCGCGGCAAAAACTTCATGCGCGAGCTTTGGCTTTAATCCTCGCGCGTGCCTCTCGCGTTATTATCGACACGCGACCGAGAATACGCGGTCTCCATGCAAATTAGACAGCGGATTATGGGGACGGCTTCACAGAAGCGTGTAGGGATAGTCGCGTTTAACCCATCCCCCGTGTCAGGTAGGTTCTGTATTCAGTCTACGTATACCACAGTGAAAATAAACACCCAATCGCGTGACTCGTGATCATTTACGAAATTCGGATATGGTGTTTTCTACGACGGCTTTTAGGTAGACGTCGAGCGGTTGTGAGAATGAAGCGTGCCTGCCACCATCGCGACTGCGTAATATTGATAACACGGTAGATACAGTGCTTTGCACAAATATCTGTCAAAGCTTCGGTACAGTTTAAATATGATATTCTCTTCACAGAAAACCTCTGATCATCGTTGGGTACTTCTTGGCAGTGTTAACCACTATTATTATGAGTTGCAAATTAAGTGACACAATACTTATACTAGTCAATAGGTATGTGCCATAAATAATGTGTTAGCGTTGGTGTTCTGCAAGTACGCCTATATCATGATATATCAGTATATGCCGTGGCAGTACTGCAATGGCAATGCCAATGCCAATGGCAATGCCAATGGCAATGATGCCAACTGGTAGATGTACTACTGCTATTACTAGTAGTAGTGGCAGTGTCAGTGGCATTGCCGCTGACACTGTGACACTGACAGAGAAAGTGACAGAGCCAATTTATAATCATAAATGCGTAACGTGCAATGTGTTGGTAAAGAAAATAGTAAATATAAATTTAATTATAAAACTGCAGTCTAAACATGCTTGGACTCCCCCAAAAACCCAAATAATAGTCTGAAGCTATGTCAATGAGTATGTGTATGAGTGGTATGATTGGGCATGAAATAACACATATATGGTAGAATTATTGTCAATTTATAGTCCCTTACACTTGTAATAATATAGTTACATCTGTCAACCATGCTGCATGTTATGGCTAATTTGTGTTGGTGAAATATCTTGCACTTGTGCAAGACATGCCTGCAAATCCTGCAGAATGAAAACAGTTGCAACAGTAATGGATTAGTTCATCCCCCAATTAAATAAAGTAAACACAATAATCAGGACACCTTGACATTGCCACAGGCAAAAGTCCTGTTGTGGTTTGAAAAAACTGTCTACCAACAGATACATTTCACTAGCCTACATTACAAGTGAATGTGCTCGTAGCAGAATAAATTGATTTAGACTTGAGTTCCTTTTCTTTCTCATAATACGTAACCAAATGTCTTATTTCCGTAAAAGACTACCAACAGGCTATGTACTGCAAAATTATGTGTGTCCTTGGAATGGTATTGTAATGCAGTGATTGATTAGGTTATTAAATTTGTCTTTAATTCAATTTTAGTAGGCCTACTCAAACAAAATTTAATTAAATAATGTTAGGAAAAAAGAGTTACAGCATTACATTGGTGTCTTCATTTGACAATAAGTGTTTACAATGAAACTAAAAACTAGTATAACTTGAAGCAAAACTACAGAACTAAATGTATGCCCCCTACAATTTGATGAGTTGGCTATAATATTAGGTACAGCTCTACTTGCTAAACCTGTCTTGCCAACAGAAATGCCTAAAAGGGCATGTCTGCCCAGAGAATTCCTTGTCTTCAACAAGACAACAGTAGGTACATGTTTAAAATGTTTTTTTAAGATATCAATGGCTAGTAATTTTAGGTTACCCGATGCACTTTCTAGACATTGGCAAGCATTGTTTTAGTCTGTTGAAGTTGTTGGAAAAAAAAATATTTTTTATAGGTAACTGAAACATCCCTCCTTACTCCTTGCTCCTTAGGCTTAGTGATGCTTAATGAAAAACACCCTGTGGTACTTAGTAGTTCTATGGTTATTGAGTGACACAGATACAAGGTATTACAATGGTGAACAGTGACAGCCACTATCTAGACAAGGTGTCTACAACTACTCAACTAGCAACATTGATGCAATTCAAGATCACCTGTGGCATCATCTTTTTACACAATGTTTTATACCCAGTGTTTGGCAATCCATTCTTATATTATTATGAGCACTGGTTTGAACTTATCTTATGAACCAGTATTGTTGATGTTCAGATTTGTAGTGTGTAAATAGTTTTATTCACAGTCGGTTTATTAAAGGGATGTTTTCAGTTTGTTTTTATTGTAATGTCATGTCGTACAGTATAAACTTACATGCTGACCCTCCAAATAAATTTTAGAGAAACAGAAACAACAATTAAATTCATTATTATAAACTGTTACAAAAAATAAATTTATTTTTATGTCCCTGTCAAATATATATGTGATTCCCAGTGTTTTGTTATTTTGCAGTCCGTGTGTAAGCGCTTGAAACACAGTGTAGTGAAAATTATTATTACACAGTCACTACCAGCACTTAACATTCATCCAGCCAGGGACAGATATTGATTAAACACACGTTCCTACTTGAACATGCATCTAATCATACAGCTACTCAATAATACACCAATTACTTTTTCCAACCACTATGTTCACTTTCTCTTGTAGTACAGGCAGCAAATACACAGACAGCAGTATGGTGCAGTGACATGTGGCATGTCACACTTTAATAGAGATCAAGATTGACAAGTACGATTGTACCTCGGTAAAGATCAAGATCACCATTGGGTCGATCTCATCAGCAGCAGTTTCTGGTGCTGGAATGATACATTTATTGTTTGTTTACATTCATCATAAATGTGCATGTTTCTGTCATATTCATCTTATATGATCAGCTGATTTTTATACTATGATGGATGACGATAACAAATACAAAGAATTGTTTTTGTCATGGAAAACATCCATCTCCTTAGTCAGCCCGTGGAACCCCCAGTTGTTTGCTCATGGACCCACTTCCCCAATTCCACCTTGTCATTTGGACTTTGATAGTTAAATAACCACTACTGGTACTAACTTCACTAATGGCTATTATTGTTAAATAAAGAAAGCAAGAACAGCATTCGTTTGAAAATGACTAACACTGCAACTGAATGTCATATGCTGGTATATAATTTTATTATTTTGTTTCTCCAGGAAACGTTAACAATTAGAACATTGGATTTTCTAAAGATATATCTTGTTTTGGTTAGATAATGATACCAGGATTAGTATTTTTATGTATTCATAAAGAAGACTTTTCAGATGACAGCCTAGCAGTATGGAATATGTTGTTGTGCTACTGTCAGGCAGTTAAATTGCTTCCAAAACCAACCATTCAATGACACCTTTAGGTTCCCCTTACTATAGTGGTTGACTCCCGAATTACCACTGTATTTTGATCTCTGCAAATGATGACTAACTGATAAAAACTAAAATGTACAGTACTGGATAGTCCGGTTTCTTTCACCCTCTCCCAGTCTCAATGTCCATGCTTGCTTTGTGTTCGGAGTGATCATGTCTGCTCAGAGTGTTCATACTATACTATGACACTATATGAGTATGAGTTTTCATGTCATTGCCTGTTCATAACGTTCATTCTTGCACTGACAAATGTTCGTGCCTGCTGCAATTTAAATCAAGTGTTGTGTCAGATCATTTCACTTTTTTTTTTATAAATTACTTAGTTTTAGACAGTGTGATATTTCATAAACATCTAAGACCCAAAGTTGGTTTGAAATAATTACAAAATTATATTTAAACTTTGCATTATATAAAATGCATGCAAAACTCTATTTAAAAACTTTGGTTGCATGATCACAATTTCTTTTATATTTAGACTACATGTTTGTTTTACAATTTTTGTTAGGAACTTACAATTGTGGATTCTAGACAAGGATGGGGGTCTTTCTGGAAATCCTCTGATGACATCTATGATAAATTATTATAACTTGATATCACGTTTGACTAATCACATGTCTAGGCACACAAACTTATCTTTTATATTTAGCTTAAGTTGCATGAGCCTGCTCAGTCTAAATTGTCCTGATGAAATTGGAGCGAAAGATACAAATACAGATACTTTATTGCCATTATTGACTTAAAATTCAAGTCAATTAGGAATATGACTTGGTGTTAAAACATGCAGTCACATCAAACATACCACAAACATACAGTAAAAGATAAATAAATAAATATAATAAAAAATAAATTAAATAATTAAGTCTAAAGTTGTTTTAAAATATAAAAAATACCCATTAAAATTTATAGGTTAAGCTAAAACTAACACATAAAAGACGTATAAAACACATCTGGCAAAATTAACATTCCGTTGTCTCTATCTATCACTAAAGTCTATATTTAATACTCGATAAGGCAGCTGATCGTTTGATGCTAGTTGATATTTCCGAACCACACACCTATGGCGAATGTAAGTACACTCTCAATAAAATTGAAGAAGAATTTCTCTCCTTAGCCCGAATTTCTTCAGCTGGCGCAGGAAGTAGTCCTTGCTGGACCTTCTTCACGACTGCATCTGTGTTTTTTCCCATCCTAGGTCATTAGAAATATGAAGCAGTCCACTCTTTTGATGGCTTCGACAGAAGACACATTCTTGTTGTGGTATATGACATATTTTTTTATTCATTCATGAAAATATGGGTGGCATTGGGTGGGTGTATTCTTGTGGGTGCATTTTGTTGGGTGTGGCATGTTGGTCTTGAAAGCGAAACCATAGAAACGACATAACCATAAAATGGCTTTTAACTTTTCTGCTTACAATGACATCACTCAGTAGTCAGTTCACACTGCAAAATGAACAGGACTATTAACCACAATAGGTATCCAATATATTTTGTCGGGGATTTAATCATAGTAATCAAAAAATATATTAATACAGCTTGTAAAGTTGTACAATCAGTCGATCTGCGTCACTGTCACTGGCATATTACATTCTTTTAATGTCTTAAGTAATTCATTTAACAATTATTGCATTTCAACTCTTTATTTACTGTTGAACTAATGGGAATATTTACAGGGCTCAGCCACTGGTGCATTTTGGATCAGCCAGGTGGAAAAAGACCTCTTTCGGCTTTAATAATTGATGACATTATTCTGGTTGGCTTGTGTCATGTTGCTTGACGTGTTTATGAGCATGTGCTGACTTCCCACACATTTGCCCTGATAAATAATGTTGTTACCCTGTGAGCCTTGTTAACATTGAAGGAGGGTCGTAATAAATCAGTAGTTAATGTCTCGTGAAGTTTAGGTTTTCGCAACAGCTGCCACTTGTACTGCAACAGGAGGTGACACAAAGTGGCGCAATCGCACCCAGCTATCTTATCTCGTTACTGGAGATGTGTTACATTATTAATTGAGCTGTTTTAAGCCATCAATTGAACTGTCATAACTCTTACATTGAACTGTCATTAAGACTTTTCCATTCGAACTATCTTAACCCATCTATTGAACTGTGTTATCTTATCAATTAAACTGTCTTAACTTGATATGTCTTATCACATCCACTGAGCTGTCTTAAATCTCACCCATTGAGCTCTTTTAGTTTTACAATATTACATCATCCATTTGAGACTTTTTGAGTTGTCTTATCTCATCCGTAAAACCTTTTTGCCACCAATGTTGAGTTGTCTTTCCGCATCCATCGTTTTAGCTGTCTCATCCAGACCTTGTGGTTTCACATTCAATCACTATTTAATGTCAACATTACAAACAGTGTCAGTGTTTTTATTGGAATATCTTTGACAAGATGTGATATGGACAAGAACAGCTGCAAAGGGCAGGCGGTGTCAGTGAGAAATGATGCCCTAGTACCGCATCTCAGTGCTTGTTTAGAAAGGAGACCAGGAGCATTTTTGAGACAAATAAATCATTTTGAGGAAGAAGGCTGTATAAACAGTGCTTGTTGCTTCAAGGGAGTGGGTTTCCTTGCCCAAACACACCCTCTTTCTTTCAAGGCATACCCAGGAGGTGAAAGCAGTAACTTTCCTATAACCGCCAGCTTGCATCTGTCTGTTATCTCTGTTGTTATAAACTCTGCGCTGACCTTGGCCCTTAAAGTGGAATGGATAGCCTCAAACTGAACCATACTTGCTAGTTGTAATAGTTGTTCTCAAGCTATATAAAACAGCCGTATAAACAGAACTCTATGCACATCTGTCAAAAGTTAAATTTCCCGGCAATTCAACTGCATTCATGTTTATGTAGAAAAGTTAGAACACAGGTGTTTAACAAATCATGTAAATTATTATTAATAATTATAATTTCAGTTTTGCTTAAGTTAATTAATGCTTTTTTATTAATTTGTTTGACATGATACATATATTATATATATAATACATATATTATATATATATATATAATATATATATGTATCATGTCGACTATTTTAAATAAATCTTCAAAAGGGGTTCAAGTACAACATTATGCTGTGAAAAATATTATGGTGCACAGTTTTATACTCTCTTATCGAATCAATTTTAAAAAGAAACTGTTTTATAAAATATAAATCCTTGATGATTTAGTTTTATTCTCCCCGTTATGTAAATTTGTATATAGTTATATAGTACATTGGTTGTGATTTATATTATTATTAAAATTTTATTAAATAGGCTAAGTAATGAAATGGCTGGTAAAATAATACATGGTATTATACAATTTATAGAAATTAGACAATTTGAAGTGTTTGTAAACTTAGCAAGAAGCAGAAGTAAATCTTTCTGTCTATGCCTGTCTGCATGTCCATCTGTCTCCCAGCTAGACTGGAACTTGCAGGTGGTAGTGCTACAAGTCAGACCACCACAACCGGATCATTGCTCCGATTAAATGTAGCGTGAACTTTGCTGCCATTTTGTATAGATATATGATACACATTTCTGGCACAGGCCTCTTTAAAACAAGTCTACATAACAGCCTGCCCAGGGTTGTGGGTGTCCTATCTCAGTAATGTATTCCTCCCTGTGGGCTTTGGGACACTCTCCCCTCCTGCCTGATGCAGGCAGCTTTTATAGTTCTCAGTGAGGACCTGCTAATGTGTTTTCAGGGTGCAGCTGCAGATTAGAACTCATCTGGGGTGCTCATATTTCTGGGAATGGTTTTTGTTTATACCACAGCAGTTGTTAGAGAGAAGGAGAAATGCATGTGTGCTGATGGCCGGATGGCTGAAGGAACTAGGCCAACGCAGGACAAAGAAATGTTGCAGAAACGTATAATATGGGCTATAAAGAAATTGTGGTGTTTTTGCTGATCGGTGACCATGATAGCTATCTCAGCAGCTTGAAGACATGAACCTTTCTCGATTTTCAGGTGAGTTTTTGATAGTTGTATACACCATTGTCAGATGATATATATGGACCCGGGTGATATTTGGACCTGCTGGTCCAAATATCATAGCGAAATATGGACCCGCCTTATGATATTTAGACCCCGCTTTATAAATGTACTAATTCATTATATTTGTTCCTTATTTATGTGTGTGTTGTCTTATTACTAGTTTATAGCAGGTTTGTGCTTATATCCAGGTGTCTGGCACATTACTTCCTATGTCAGGTCACATAAAAAAAATGTGTATAAATTGTTCACATAGGGAGCATTTCTTGTTTTGTTCTTAATACTCAGTGGCTTCATCCTTACAATGTCACTGGAATATACACACTTGCAGAATCAACTTGTGATTTCAGCAACATGAAACATTAGGATTTTTTTGTTGGGGGTTCAAAATATCATAGCTTAAAAAATGGACCTGTGTACAACTTTCGAAGCAAATTAGGTATTGGAAGTTACTAAGGAGCTAAACTACATTCAGTATTATGAATTAGGATGCTAGGCCAAAATATCATAGCATGAAAAATGGACGCAGGTCCAAATTTAATGTGATATTTAGACCCTGGGGTCCAAATATTATACCGAAATATGGACCCCCATGACATTTGTACTCCTTTGAAAATATAGTATTTAATCATTAGAATTACTTCATACATAGTGTATATGTGTGCACGTGCGCATGCATGTAATGAATTAAGAAAAATAGTTTTTAAAAGTGGGTACACATTTGGGAAGTCGCTAATCTCTTAGGTGGTGGGGTCCATATTTTGCTGTGATATTTAGACCTGTGGGTCCAAATCCAAATACATAAAACTTTTTAAAAGGAGATACAAATGTTGGGCACTCATTAATCTCACAGGTATGTAGGGGGGGTCCATATTTTGCTGTGATATTTTTACCTGTGGGTCAAAATATGTGGGTTTTTAAAACACTGGGCTCTCACTTATCTCATAAGTGGGGATCCATATTTCTGTATGATTTGGACCTGTGGATCTAAATCCCAATATATTACATTATTAAAAGCGGTACAAATGTTGGGCACTCACTAATCTCAAAGGTGGGGGGGTCCATATTTTGCTTTGATATTTGAACCTGTGGGTCCAAATCTGAATATATTCCCCCACCCCCACCTATGAACAGGGTAAAAGGGTAAAATTAGGTACCCAAAAATACTTATAGGTACCCAAAATAAATTGTTTTTAATGGTGAAGAATGAGCCCATGCCAACACATTTATGCTAGCTATTCTGTGATTGTCTAAACATAGTATTCACTGTGGGATTGAAACCTTCACCTCGGGATAGAACATGGTGTACCAGTATATTGGTAGGTCTAGTGTAAAGAATACTGTCATGGCTGTACAATTTTTGCGATGTTTTTGAGTATTAATTGTTTCTTGGTGAAGAAAAATAACACAACAAGATACCATACTACATCATGAATCGAACTATTTATTCTAAAATGTGAAGGCAAATTTACAATTTTCCTGCTGATTTGTCATACATTCTCCTACGAAACATGAAAATGATCACCATGAGCCGGGCTGGATTTCTGACTCCAAATGCCGGGAAATCGCTTCTCCGGGCATCTAGAAATACAATTTTTTCTGAGGGAGGGTCCCCACATCCCTGCACATCAGGCTTCGCATGCAAGTTCCACGGTCTAAAAATTAACTAACTCCGTCCCCAAATTTTTTTTATGGTGGAAAATATGGTGGAAATATGGACCCCCCTACCTACGAGATTAGTGAGCACCCAGATGTGTAAATATTTGGATTTGTACCCACGGGTCCAAATATAGCGAAATATGGACCCCATGTATGAGATTAGTGAGAGCCCAATATTTGTACCCCCTTTTAAAAAGTTTAATATATTTGGATTTGTGAGCACCCAAATGTGTACATATTTGGATTTGTACCCACGGTCCAAATATTGTAGCAAAATATGGACCCCCCCTTCACCTGTGAGATTAGTGAGAGCCCAAATGGGTACACATTTGGATTTGAACCCGCGGGTCCAAATATCAGCGAAATATAGATCCCCTACCTATGAGATTATTGAATACCCAACATTTGTACCCCCTTTTAAAAAATATTAATATATTTGGATTTGTACCCATGGGTCCAAATATCTTAGTGAAATGTGGACCCCCCACTGATGAGATTAGTGAGAGCCCAATATTTCTACCCTCTTTTATAGTTTGATAGATTTGGATTTGGACCCTCGGGTCCAAATATCATAGCGAAATATGGACCCCCTACCTATCAGATTAGGAGTGCCCAAATGTGTAGATAATTGGATTGGGACACATGTCAGGATTGAGTTTATATAGATAAGCAAACAATCACATGATTAATAAATTCAATTTTACGCTGCTCCATCACATTTATTCATAAATTGCAATTGATCCATTGACTGATAAGCAGTCTATAAGAAAAATCCTTGGGACATAGCATACTATAATAATATTTATAAATACTGGTACACTAAACTAAATCAAAGGCTTCTGAACCAGCGAGGTTTTCAGTGTCCACCATTTTAAAAATCCAAGATGGCCACCATATAATATTACATACCTTTAAAAAATGTAAACATTGGTTTTCAAATTCACTATTTGATTACGTTTCCAAAAATGTATAGGTTTGCAAATCTCTAAAAAAATGAACGAAAATACAAATGTTAACATTGTGAACCTGACTAATGGAGTGATTTTAAATAATGTTCAGTTTAAGATACATGCAGTTAAGATCTATTCCTGTAGCAGATTGAACACTTGAAAGGCCGTGTGTAGGGGGTATATATATACAAGGCAGAAGACCCCCTATTGTGACAATCCATTGCATTTTAAACATCACCATTATAGCTGGGTAAAAAAAGTTACTTTGGTTGGATGTGAAGCCGCCCCAGTAGCCGCCCCAGTAGTGCTGCAGTAGCCACCCTAGAGACCATCCTAGTAGCAGGTGATTGGCATAAATCAATCCTTCTACTTTGCCCTGCCCAAAGTGGTTTCTCCCCCTGCTGTGATACAAGAAACTGGTGATAGTTCTTCCACCCATTCTGAATTACTAATCAGTATTGGGAAAATTAGCCAAAACTTGTTTAGATTTGTTTTCAATGGTGCTCCGAATCCTACCCTCTGTGAGCTGTGTGACAGAACAGTGCTGTTCCAAAGTCAGTGCTGCTTACAGACATCTCTAGAAGGTGATTAAATAATAATAATAACAGTAATGTATAAAATAATATTAATTTTTATAAAGTGCAATTTCCATTTAAGATGCTCAAAGCACCGTACAAGATTTACAAACAAAATTGATGCTTACTTTGAAAAGGTGCATTCAGCACTATTACGACTACAAAATACTTAGAAAATGAGAGTATTCGATTACGATTACTTTGGCATGTAATCATAATTACAATTTACAGTCGTGATTACATTCATGGTTTTGCTTGTACATGTTTGACCTTAGGATACCTTAGGACTGTTCTGATGATTCAGGATCCTCTCGGTTCCTCAATCATCAGATCTTCTTCGGGATCTAATATTAAAAGTTGATGGTTTCCGGTTCCAGTGTTTAGTGTTAATGGGGCTTCCTAGTCCTATAGTATCTCCTGGGTTGACTAGAATTTTTCAAGGCGGTTTTTAAATGAATTTATTGATTTAGCTTGTATTACCGTATCAGGTAAGCTGTTCCACAGTTCAGCCACGCTAAGTGGGAATGCATTTTTTTCTTATGTTTAGTTTTGCTTTTTGGTTGAATAGTTTGAGGGAGTGTCCTCTCTTACCAGATCGTAATGCCACATCCTCCCATTTAAGGAGGTTTGGTGCAGATTTTTTATCATATATTTTTTCCAGGTTGTTACATTGAATAACCTACTAACAACTGGAACAGATGAAAATACATTTTTTAAATAGAATTGACCCATATCTGATCGCTTACATTGTGGTTGAGACCTGGGCAACGTAAATGTCACATGCCCAAGGAATGTGTACTCGTGATTGTAATGATGATTAATTATGATTACTTTGGCAATTTAATCAAACATGATTACGATTAGTTTGTCTTTGTGACATATGTAATTGAGTACGAGTACGATTACTCAAACACTGCGACACACGATTATGATTACTGAGTACGAATCCTCCTATCTTTGTTTTCAATTTCAACCTGGGAAATCTCCAAGGTATTGGAACAAGGAATGTGCTACTCTAGATATTTAACTATTGTAAAATATTGTCATTGATGTGGGTTTTGTGGCTGATAATTGAATTTTGTTGATGATTATTTTATTAGGAAATTACATAACATATTCAGAGAAAGAACCATATATATATAAGTACCTTTGTAGAAAGTGTCTGTATTAGGCATGTAGAATATTGCATGCGAGCTCTAGTCATGTGGAACTTAATAAGTAAGTCACTTAAGTGTGGGCATATTGACTAGAGCAGTAGTCAGTCTGATGAAAATAATATTTTGACTGGCGTGAAGTGGAAAGTACACGAAGGAGTATTGATTAGTGTGAAATTAAGAAAGATGGAAGTCCTCCAGTACTCAGTGACTATCTGGTAATCATTGATGACAGCTAGACTGCTTCAAGGCTGGAATAGGTCAGCTTGACCCAGCGGTCCGAGGCATTTCAATTAAATATTCTGGACCCAGCATCAAATAAGTTATAGTTTTCTGGCAGTTTATACGATGAGTTCACTCACAAAAATACATACTAAAGTTGCACAAATGTACTAGTTAACTTGTGCTCATGTTTTTAGTGGACACTGAGTAGGTTTGATTTTTCATAAAATTTATTTTAAACAAGAGGCGCAAAAAAATTGAATTGATCAGGCAACGTTGGAGATCCCAAACTGAAGGTAGATGACGTGAGGTCTTTACCAGATGGCATTGTACTGACAGCCCGTCTGTTGTAACCACTTGCTCAGTTAGATATTGTAAAAATAGTTCTTTGCATGTGTCAGAGAAAGAACTGTGGCAATTACCTGAGAGGAATGTGTGGGCCAGGCAAGCAGATACAAGGTTGGTAGCTACATTGGGAACAAGATCCTGGCAGTCTTGGGTGTAGGAGGGGTGCCAGTGATAAGCTTGAACACTGCTGTCACAAGTGCCTGGTTGTCTCTGCCACAGTGTGGTCTCTGCAGAAGGTCAGTTACGTTTGGCCTAGATGGAATGTGAGGACTATTCTCAACAGCAATTTGATACATTGCCGTTGAGAAATTGCAGTATAATAATTTATTTGTTATAATAATATCATGACTGAATAAATGTACAGGTACAAAATATGTATGTCATTAACATAAAAAGGATTTCTAAAAAGGTACCCATAGACAGTTATTAAAATATCTGTAATGACTAAATTGTATATAATAGTTTTAGTTTAAGACTAAACATACAGATGAATAGTTATCAGTGGTGCAACAAATTTAATAAAAACTTATAGAAAAAGTGAATGTGAAAATGTAATAAATGTATATATTAAAAACAATGTATCCAAGTAAATAAATAAAAGGTGCTACTAACCACTGGTTATATGTGGTGGCACCAGTTTATGAAATAATTTTTTGCCCTGTTTATTTTTCCTTTATATAGTAATGGTGAAATAAATTCACCCAACTGCAGGGAATCCAAATGTATCTGTGCAGTCAGATCTGTGCTGTGCAAGAAATCGTACTTGTTTCTGGCGAACAAGACTTTTTGCTGATCAATACACCTACTACAGCAGTTAAAAAAACTGCTGATTGTTGCCTGGTCTTCACTTTTATCTCCATAACTGCCAGCTCCCTGCTCATCAATAAGAATCTTGTCACCCTCTGTGTAGTAGTAGTATCAGCGAACTAGACATGTAGCCCAGATTAGCATTGGAGCCATGAATGTACAAGCAAGTTTAAAGGAACCCACGACCTTTGGGAATTGTAATCAATCATAAACTTTGACAAAAAATCATTTGTACATCTACTGATCTAGCACTGGCAGCTTTAACTGCGGTGGATTGCTATTCCTTAACAAATTCTACTTATATGGGCATCACCATGGTCACCTATTCAACTCTTGTGCACATGACACAATATGTACATAACTTAATATAGAATGAACCTCGGGCAGCAGAAGGAGGATATAAAGTTGTGTTCTGGTCTGCCAAGGTCTTACCTAGAGCCAAGGTCTTACCTAGAGTTGGTCTTACATAGAGAAGGGTCTTATCTAGAGCCAGGGTCTTACCTAGAACCAAGTCTTACCTAGAGCCAGAGTCTTTCTTACCTTGAGCCAGGGTCTTTCTTATTTAGTCATGGTCTTACTTAAAGCCAGGGTCTTATCTAGAGCCAGGGTCTTGCCTAGAACCAGGGTCTTACCTAGAGCCAAGGTCTTATCTAGAGCCAGGGTCTTACCTAGAGCCATGGTCTTACAAAGAGCCACGGTCTTACCTAGAGCCAGGGTTTTGTCTGGAGTCGAAGTCACTTGGTTATAGTTTCTGCACTAGGCATTAGTTGCATTGACAGCATCCCATTGGTCCAGGCAATCTATGCCGAAAAGGGTCAACTTGGTGGTTTCAGTTGACCCTACCTGTTTACAGTATCAGACGATAAATTATAACCAGTGAGTGTTAAATTATGACAGATTTTACAAATTTGCTCCTGGTTTAATTTAGCCCATTACGAGTGATGTCCAGACAAAATGGTGATCAGAGAATTGACATTGATATGACATCTACCAAATGGGGAGTTTGCCACAGTTTCAATGATACTTGTCTAAACATGTGAAAAGCAGATAATTTCTGCTACGCTATTCTCATAAAAAGAACTGACCGAATGCTATTTGCTGTTTGGGAAACTTTGTGTTGTGCTTATCGATTGCAGAAAGTCTACATTCATATGTTCAGACTCCAGAACCCACTTCAGGCATACTGTGAAGTTTTATGCATGTGTGTGTGTGGTATTTTCTGGCCAAGCCAATCCAAGAGTTGTATGCATGCAGAGGCATATTGATGCAAGTTTTTGTATGCCCGGTCCTGTGTGCACAGCTGTGTCTGAATAGACCCTCCCTGCTTAGCGATTCAAGTGAGGACATCTGAAAAAATGAAAATTAATTAAATGCCGACACTTATCAATCGTGTTAGGCGGGTTTATGCTAATTCAGCCCTTGTAGTCTTGAATCTGTAATGCTCAAGTCTTAGGTTTTATAAAACTGGATCGCATAGCCTTTGTGAGCGCATTCCCAGGGACTGTGGAGCCAGACTGATCGTGGAGACTTAGAAGAAATGGTGTCTAGGTGAATGAATTTGAAGTATCCATCAGATTCAGATGTCTGATTGGTATGTATGGGAACCAGGCATAGTTTATAATTAATTGGACATTTGACCATAAGCTTCAGTTATGTCTAAGAGGGACATCATGGAAATGGAGGCCTGGGTCATTAATGGTATCTG
Source organism: Paraescarpia echinospica (assembly GCA_020002185.1). Classification (NCBI taxonomy): domain Eukaryota; kingdom Metazoa; phylum Annelida; class Polychaeta; order Sabellida; family Siboglinidae; genus Paraescarpia; species Paraescarpia echinospica. The sequence continues at coordinate 40,899,532 of CM034536.1, read as the reverse complement.
TTGACAATTCTTGCTAAACGTAGTTTGCATTTATTTACAAAAAAAGATTTATTAGTGATAAGCACTAGTTTTAGATGGTAGTGTAGGGACTGAGTTTTAGCATGGTTGGAGAATTAGTTTCAGATTGGTACTGGACAAAGTTTTAGTGTTTCGGGACAGAGAGATGTGGAGCTACAATATATAGTTATGTTGAAGTTATACTGCTTGTCAAGTGGCATTTTATATGCCCCAAATACTGTTTCCAATTTGAATGTTGTGTTCACGAAATGTTCAAATTGTAAACAAAACATTAAATTTATAAACAACCACACTTATTGCCTTATTGTTTTACAGTTGGCTGGTTCCAATACTCCTCTAAACTGGGGCCATGTACAACTGATTCTGGGGTCATACTACTAATAATTAACACAGAATATAACAAATAAAAACAGACTTGCTTTCTCTCTCTTATGTATTTGTTCAGAAAGCATAACAATTTAGGATCTTTCCTGCCATATATACCAGTACAGTTGTTCCCCTCTATATTTAAGTATTCTAAATCTATTTATCTGTTTGTTCCTCTGTCCATCCGTCCATATGCCACTTGTCTGTTCGTCTGCCTGTCCGTCTGTCTGGCCGTCCATCTATCCATCTATCCATCTGTTTTTTTTCTCCATTTTCCGACACATGAACCCACTTAGAATGAGCTTTAGTACAACCACTGTTAGCTACACAGAGCACACAGCTCTGACAAGTTGGTGTATCTGTATTTGGTGGTTCATCTTGAGATATGTCACAATTTGGGCAGTTTTTGACAGCTGCAGCTGTGCCTGTGGCTTCTGCTGTCTGCTGGCCGGACTGATGATGTTATTAGGCTGCATGAGATCTCATAGACACCAGTCCTCATCCAAGCACTAAGTGCCATTTATTAACAGTAACATTTTAAAATTATAATTATTAATGTAATGTGGGTTAAAAACTTACTAATTGGCACCAACAGTAACAACATAAAAATACATTAATTAAAAATAATTTGAAAACCTAAAAATAAATATGTTTAAAAGTCAAGTAAACAAGTTAAATAAAAAAGTTAAATTTATAAGTTAAATAAACAACTAAATTAAATTGGTGGATTAGATGCACAAGACAGTTATGCAGATAAGTAAGTAAATACAGTTTAAAACTAGTAAGTTAGTTACAGTTTATAACTTGTATATATATATTTAAGTATATATATAAGTATATATAAGTATATATATATATATATATAAGTAAACACTTATTGTAATTAAAATAATTTTTTTACTAGCAACACATTGCTCTGAATGCCTCAGAGTTGGCATTCCAGACAGTCAGAATTAGGATAGTCATATTGTCAACCCTGCCGCAAAAAATTCTGACAGAAAAGCCAGATGACCCAATAGTAATGTTTGTTGGTTTTATGGAGACACTGGTGTCTGATGTCAATTAGTTTTCAAGATGTCATACATCTGCTGGTTTTCTTAGATTGACAGAAGTACCAGCGATTGACTTGCTGGTACCTTTGGAAGTCTTTGGCACTCCTTTAGTGCCCTAGTTTTTGACAAGCTGGATCGTGGACTGCGCCTATTCTCAGAAATAAGTAGTTTGAAATCAAATAGAGACGGACTCTTGTGCAATATGTTGGTGTCAGCGGCCGGCGTATGACAGCTGCAGTGGGGGAGTGGGGCACAGGTAACATCAGTGTCCAACACAGATGTTTGTGCAGCCCGGTGCTTTCATGCTGCCTGTCAAAGTGTGAGTGTCATTGTTAGTGAGGTGCCCCTTTGTACACCTCGTCCAGGAGTGGATAATACCGGCCCATGGTGGCCCTACCAAATGGTGTGATTAATTGATCACCAGCCAACCTCCCCAATGCTTGGGGTGGCGTTTCGGTTGCAGTGCGATATTTTGAAGCCCAGGTGGCTGCCGGCGTGTGAACAGTGACAGGGCAGAGAGAGTTGCACACCTTGTGGTGTGGGGACATTGTCGTAGTGGCTGCTGCCAGTGGTGCAATGGTCGCTGGGCTAGGTGAGTGTTTGGTTACGTTTGAATACCACAGGGCCTTGATACGGCAGACTCTGGTGTGTGTTACTGAGTGGCTCGTGTGTAATCAAGAATGACTCAGGCAGTGTTTGCACATGTGATATGTGTATGGACATGGGCCCGTTCTGGCATGGTTGGTGTGATAGTTTGTTTGGTCCATTGGTTGTATTATAGTGTGTTTGATTAATTCTGCTGGTTGTATGACAGTGCGTTTGTTTCTATTGGTTCTGTGACAGCGAGTGTGTTTGGTTCTATTGGTTCTGTGACAGCTAATATATATATGTGTGGTTCTACTGGTTCTGTGGCAGCTAGTCTGTTTGGTTCTATTGGTTCTGTGACAGCTAGTGTGTTTGGTTCTACTGGTTCTGTGGCAGCTAATATATATGTGTGGTTCTACTGGTTCTGTGGCAGCTAGTCTGTTTGGTTCTATTGGTTCTGTGACAGCTAGTGTGTTTGGTTCTACTGGTTCTGTGGCAGCTAATATATATGTGTGGTTCTACTGGTTCTGTGGCAGCTAGTCTGTTTGGTTCTATTGGTTCTGTGACAGCTAGTGTGTTTGGTTCTACTGGTTCTGTGGCAGCTAATATATATGTGTGGTTCTACTGGTTCTGTGGCAGCTAGTCTGTTTGGTTCTATTGATTATGTGACAGCTAGTGTGTTTGGTTCTACTGGTTCTGTGGCAGCTAATATATATGCGTGGTTCTACTGGTTCTGTGGCAGCTAGTCTGTTTGTTTCTATTGGTTCTGTGACAGCGAGTGTGTTTGGTTCTATTGGTTCTGTGGCAGCTAATATATATGTGTGGTTCTACTGGTTCTGTGGCAGCTAGTCTGTTTGGTTCTATTGGTTCTGTGACAGCTAGTGTGTTTGGTTCTACTGGTTCTGTGGCAGCTAGTTTGTTTGGTTCTACTGGTTCGGTGGTAGCTAGTGTGTTTGGTTCTGTTGGTTCTGTGGCAGCTAGTGTGTTTGGTTCTACTTGTTGTATGACAGTTAGTGTGTTTGGTTCTATTGGTTCTACTGGTTCTGTGGCAGCTAGTGTGTTTGGTTCTACTAGTTCTGTAGCAGCCAGTGTGTTTGGTTCTATTGGTTCTGTGTCAGCTAGTGTGTTTGGTTCTATTGGTTCTGTGGCAGCTAGTGTGTTTGGTTGTACTGGTTCTGTGGCAGCTAGTGTGTTTGGTTCTATTGGTTCTGTGGCAGCTAGTGTGTTTGGTTCTATTGGTTCTGTGGCAGCTAGTGTGTTTGGTTCTACTTGTTCTGTGACAGCTAGTGTGTTTGGTTCTATTGGTTCTGAGGCAGCTAGTGTGTTTGGTTCTACTCGTTCTGTGGCAGGTAGTGTGTTTGGTTCTACTGGTTCTGTGACAGCTAGTGTGTTTGGTTCTATTGGTTCTGTGGCAGCTAGTGGTTTGGTTCTACTGGTTCTGTGGCAGGTAGTGTGTTTGGTTCTACTGGTTCTGTGACAGCTAGTGTGTTTGGTTCTGTGGCAGCTATTGTGTTTGGTTCTGTTGGTTCTGTGGCAGCTAATGTGTTTGGTTCTACAGGTTCTGTGACAGCTAGTGTGTTTGGTTCTATTGGTTCTGTGGCAGCTAGTGTGTTTGGTTCTATTGGTTCTGTGGCAGCTAGTGTGTTTGGTTCTACTGGTACTGTGGCAGCTAGTGTGTTTGGTTCTACTGGTTCTATGGCAGCTAATGTGTTTGGTTCTATTGGTTCTGTGGCAGCTAGTGTGTTTGGTTCTACTGCTTCTGTGGCAGCTAGTGTGTTTGGTTCTACTGGTTCTGTGGCAGCTAGTGTGTTTGGTTCTATTGGTTCTGTGGCAGCTAGTGTGTTTGGTTCTACTGCTTCTGTGGCAGCTAGTGTGTTTGGTTCTACTGGTACTGTGGCAGCTAGTGTGTTTGGTTCTACTGGTTCTATGGCAGCTAATGTGTTTGGTTCTATTGGTTCTGTGGCAGCTAGTGTGTTTGGTTCTACTGCTTCTGTGGCAGCTAGTGTGTTTGGTTCTACTGGTTCTGTGGCAGCTAGTGTGTTTGGTTCTATTGGTTCTGTGGCAGCTAGTGTGTTTGGTTCTACTGGTTCTGTGACAGCTAGTGTGTTTGGTTCTATTGGTTCTGTGGCAGCTAGTGTGTTTGGTTCTATTGCTTCTGTGGCAGCTAGTGTGTTTGGTTCTACTGGTTCTGTGGCAGCTAGTGTGTTTGGTTCTATTGGTTCTGTGGCAGCTAGTGTGTTTGGTTCTATTGGTTCCGTGGCAGCTAGTGTGTTTGGTTCTACTGGTTCTGTGACAGCTAGTGTGTTTGGTTCTATTGGTTCTGTGGCAGCTAGTCTGTTTGGTTCTACTGGTTCTGTGGCAGCTAGTTGTGTTTGGTTCAACTGGTTCTGTGGCAGCTAGACTGTTTATTTTTATATTGGTTGTACTAAACAAAATTCCCATTATTCGCATGGTGCTAGATACACACTGACTCAGAAGATGGTTTCTCCGGAGTTGTATGGCAGAGTGTTTGGTTGCATTGGTAGTATGGTAGTGTTTGGTTGCATTGGTTGTAGGGCAATGTTTGGTTGCATAGGTTGTATGGCAGTGTTTGGTTGCATTGGTTGTATGGCAGTGTGTTTGGTTGCATTGGTTGTACGGTAGTGTGTTTAGTTCCATTGGTTCTATGACAGTATATTTGGTTCTGTTGGTTGTACGGCAGCATGTTTTGTTGCATTGATTGTATGGCAGTGTGTTTGGTTCTATTGGTTGTACGGCAGTGTGTATGGTTGCATTGGTTGTATGGCAGTGTGTTTGGTTTGATTGGTTGTGTGACAGTGTGTTTGGTTGCATTGGTTGTATGGCAGTGTGTTTAATTGCATTGTTTGTATGGCAGTATGTTTGGTTACATTGTTTGTATGACAGTGTGTTTAGTTGCATTGTTTGTATGGCAGTGTGTTTGGTTACATTGTTTGTATGGCAGTAGGTTTGGTTGCATTGTTTGTATGGCAGTGTGTTTGGTTACATTGTTTGTATGGCAGTATGTTTGGTTGCATTGGTTGTATGGCATTGTGTTTGGTTGCATTGGTTGTATGGCATTGTGTTTGGTTCTATTGGTTGTACGGAAGTGTATATGGTTGCATTGTTTGTATGGGAATGTGTTTTGTTGCATTGGTTATATGGCAGTGTGTTTGGTTGCATCGGTTGTATGGCAGTGTGTTTGGTTCTATTGGTTGTATGGCAGTGTGTTTGGTTCTATTGGTTGTACGGAAGTGTGTATGGTTGCATTGGTTGTATGGCATTGTGTTTGGTTTGATTGGTAGAATGACAGTGTGTTTTTTGTTGCATTGGTTGTATGGCAGTGTGTTTGATTCCATTGGTTGTGTCATAGTAACAGTTTCCCACCTCTTAGTTTGTCCTCATTACAGCATCTAAATGTTGTTTATCTATAAAATTATGTTTTATATTAAATTTTGTTTGAGTCCCCAGTTTCTAGAGCTAGAGGCCAATATTGAATGATATCAGTACTTCACAGTCGTCGTAAGTGCGACGTTCTACGCATCTTCTACACAGATGATTATCCATGGGTAGTAATGAATGCATGTGTTTTGCAGATGTACTAATGACTTGTCAGTGAGTTGCACCAGTCATCCATCGACGAGTTATTTCTGCAGCTACTATATGTATGCAGCAGGCAGTCTAGTCCATCCTACCAGAGTGTTGAACTTGTAACGGTGCCAGTGCTGAACGCACATTCTAATTTGACTAAGACTGTCGTGGCTTAGCATTTGACTCATTGACTTGACTATTGACTCAGCCGGTCTTCCCATTTCCCCATCCTTGCTGGGTCTGTGGGATGGTTCTTCCCTGTGCACTGGGCACATTTTTAACAGGGATGCGCTGACATGTTTTATCCATCAGCAGTGATTCTGTGCGAGGCTGATATTGATGGCGCTGGCTTATCACACAGCAGCAGGCCATGTTGCAGTTGTGATCACTTTGATGGGCTTTTGTCTGAGTATTCTCCTAGGGTAAAGTCTTCTTATTTAGTGATGCAGATGTTTGGAGGACCTCGGAAGATAACGGGAGCATCGTGTGGAATTGTGAGAAACTTAGGCAGTGAGAACATTGAGAAATGTTGTCATTGAGAAATGTATTGTCTGTATGGCGGTACATGTTGTCATGGCAACATTTGTATTCATCACAACCTCAATATGACGTAACCAGTCATTTTGCTTTCGGCCATTTCGATGCACTTTTGTGGAAGTGGAATTAGTGATCAATAGAAGGCAAGTATTACATGGGTGCTGTACAAGAACTTGTTGTTTTTCCCGACTGGTGATGAATATCATGCGATTGCGAGTACCCAGTGACTCTCTCATGCACGGGGGACACTGAGTCAATTGGTTGTCATGGCAACCTTGTACACAATCGCGTACAAATCAAAATTGAGTGATGGTGATGATCACCATTGTTTGCCATGAGATGGCATTACAGTGAATGATGATGATGATGACTATCAATCGATATAATAATATGCTAACTTTTGTGGCAGGGTAGCAGTATAACCTCCAAGGTGCAGAGGTCAATTTGCATCTTTTTATGTTCATTGGCTTCCTTGACCACTAGCCCCTGACCTACCAGTTGACGATATATTTAAAGAACACAACTACTTATTTCTAGTTACCCCTGGTATTTACTTACGGTGTTACATGTTTGCAAAGCTACCTAAATCGGAGAAATATGGTGTGGTAAACAACTCCTCCAGAGGGCATCACTGTGGTGTTTCATTCGCTTAACAGTCTTCGTAATTTGTGACAGCATAAATATTTAATGGTGCTGCGGTTTGTTTCTCCATCGGTAGATATGACTTATCTTTGACCACTTGCCTGCTGTTGAAGCAGACTTCCTTATTTATCCAAGTCTCTCGCAATTCTTCCTAGGACATTGTCTGAACTTATAAGTGTTGATGACAACCATTTTCTCTGTTTCCAAGTGCACGATATCATATTTTATTTTCACTGGCATCAATAGCTTAGGAGTCTCTTCCAAAATACACAGGCAAAGTGAGACGAGTGAAACTGCCAACGTTTTGAAATGACAGGAAGAAAACTTGTATCAGAAAACCAGTCCTCTCTTCTTGTACTCTAGTACTTGACCCTGACCTAATCCCCCCGTACTTCCACATACCTCATAATTCCAAATATTGCAGAATAAGCTAATCTGCAATATTAGGGGTGCAACAAACAACAATCATTAGGCAAATATCATTAATCTGTATGCACAAAGGTAATCGGACTTTAGAGCAGGGTACTGATGGTAAGTTCAGGTGGGAATGCAGTTTTGAGCAAACTTATATATTTTACCATACACCATATAATATTAGAGCAAACCCTAAACAAATTACAAAACAATTCTGAAAATATTTATTTGATGGCCTGATCCCTAAACCCAACCAACACAGCTATATCTGACTTGAATGGTGACCATAGTCAAAGCAAGAAAACTTACATTAAAGGGATTCTGATTAAAGCTATATATATGTTACTGCTATTAGATGTTCTTAACAAGGGGTCCTTGCTGCTGAAAGGGTTAATGTTAGACAGCTTACATTTTACTCAATCCTCTGACACTTGTATGCACAAAGGCTGAGCATGCTGTGCTGTGAATAAGCACACCGCAGCTGGACTTGGGCACATGCAATCAATAACAATGATTTGGTGCATGCCCGCGAAAACAACAGTCGGCTGCCGCACAGCTAATTGAATATACCAGTCGTGTCTTTCACCAGGTAAAATCCCACTCGAATTTGTGATTTATATTTTTCTAATTCATGTCTAGGTAATGGTCCTTTCACTTGTACACCTTGGCTATTGTATTAATTGTGTGAGGTCGCGCTGGCAGTGATGGCATCTACAGGCAGTTACACCCTTTTTTGAAATTTCTGACGCAGTAGATAACTGGTGCGCTTTATGTGTGTCTGTTGGGTGGGTGAAGGAAACAGCAGCAGTGAGAGAAGTGGAGGTTTTGTCATGTCACACCTTTTAGTATTGTTCGAGTACCGTAACGACTGTATTCGGACATGTAAAGATAATTAAATTATCAGCTGTCTGAAAACATACAGTATTTACAAAGAAATCTTTTAAGGGTGTCCAAAACAGAGCGTGTGAATACATGCGCATCGGTCGTCCTACCACCTTTTAGTACGCCAGAATCACTGACTTGGGACATCCATTGCTTGCTCTTTCACACTCTTTCGTATGCTACAATAACTGAATCTCTCACAGTTGACCAAGCTATCTAAAACCATACAGTATAGAAAAAGACAGACTGACAACAAGAGCAGAGACAGAGAGACACCAATGCTGAGATAGGAGGACTGCACAAGGAGGGATTTTAGTCAGATAGAGAGCAGTGGAGGGCAACGAGAGAACAAGTAGTCCAGGACCTAAACCTCACTCATGTACAAGGGAATAGAAGGAAGAGTAGGTCTATACACAGACAATCCAAGTGATTAAAGTTGTGGCAAGGATAACATGCACTGTAGTACTTGGTGTAACCACATTTCGTCAGCAGCTGTCCGATATGCCCATTAATGATTGAATGATGCGTTTTTCGATTTCTGAGGATATGTGGGCGTGTATCAGATCTAAGACATGTGTGAGGTGAAGGTTCTCTTCTTGGCTGGTCCCTTATGTGGAGTCATTGGCAACGATAACATTCATCAACAATCATAAAATACGATATTAAATATATGGTATTCAACTTAGAGACCTTGTCTGTTCCATTGCCTGAAATTATCCTCTCTCAGTCTGAAGTCGGGTGGTAACTATATGAATGGGAGGTCTGCTGAACCTGTTGTACTTTGTTCCACTTAGGTTCTGGTGTATGGGCACCAGCAAACTTCAGAGTGCGACCAATAAGTGCTAATAGTGGCTTTTTATGATGTGAATGTTTTGTTTTGAACACTTTGTTGTGAAACATTCAAATTGGGAAACAATTTTGGGCTAATTAAATGCTATTTGATGGGTGTATACTGTCAACGTATTTATTGTAGTGTTAAGAAAATTATAGTAAAAAAACAAGGAACATGCAAGGTCGGTTAAACATGATTATAATAACACACAAGGTCGGTTAAACATGATTGTAATAACACACAAGGTCGGTTAAACATGATTGTAATAATACACAAGGTCGGTTAAACATGATTATAATAACTCGCACGGTCGGTTAAACATAATTATAATAACACACAAGGTCAGTTAAACATGACTATAATAACACACAAGGTCGGTTAAACATGATTATAATAAAACACAAGGTCGGTTAAACATAATTATAATAAAACACATGGTCGGTTAAACATGATTGTAATAACACACAAGGTCGGTTAAACATGATTATAATAACACACAAGGTCGGTTAAACATGATTTTAATAACTCGATACATAGTTTAGTAAATTGCAATCTATTAACCTATTTTATTTTGACAAAAATTTACTTAAAAGATGACCTTTCTTAAAAAAAGATGAAATGAAAAAGGTGCATGTTTATCCATTTTGCATTTTTTATTGCTACATGTTAGTAGTAGTCAGGAGTTTACCTGACGTATCTAACCATGTTTGACTTTCGTATCATTTTGTATCATACAAACTGTCTGAAGTATATTTTTGAAATGGTCCCTCATTAGTTGATCTATGACCTCATTTTTGCAATGTCACCTGAAAGCAACATGCCATTTCTTGGTGAGGAGAATTAATTATTCATTGGTGATTATGAATTTGTTTAAAATATGCAGCCACACCTGTCGACATGACCTCATACTCGTGAAACCTATATTTACAGACAGAAATGTCTATGAAATAAATAGTTTCCTTATTGAATGAAGGCTCTTTTTTCATAAAAAGATATGGTGATGTAAACTTGTTATTTGTCAGTTCTTTTTCATCTGGTTATGATGAGATGAGGTCTATTTGTATTTTGCAGATGATTTGCTCAGTACCTATCGGTAATGGAATTTGTGTATAACACTGAGGATATTAATGGAATTTGTGCATTTAAAGAAATAACGAATTATTATTTTATAGTATTGTTTGTCGTGTCATTTTGCGTTGCACTATCTCCAGATTCTGATATAAATTAACAGTTTTACCAGTGCAAGCTTTTATGAGATAGTGCTGCATAGTAAAGATATTGAAGAATATCTGTCTTTAAAATGTTGTTATTATATAATCCACATGGTATTTAGATGATCTACTCAATCAATTCCTCTACCATTACATGAATGATGAGTGTTTGTGCCAAGTTCGAACGTAATTCATTAGGTCGTTTTTTGTGCCGCAGTCACGCAAAAACACCAGGAAAAAAGAGGAACAACTTGTAGAAAAACACACGCAAAGAATGGATCCACTAATGACACATCTGTTAGTCGCTCCCCTAATGCAGCATGGTGTCTCCATCAATGTACCAATTGTGACTCAGGTCTCGTCTATACTGATAGTTGAGTCACATGACTTGCATGGGAATCAGGCGAATAGGGTGTTTGTTATTCAGAGTTCATCTGACATGTCAACGTCTGAAGCGCGATCAGGAAGGTTTGATGAAAACGTATTACGTTTTGATACTTTTGCTCGCAGCAGATGACCTCTGCGATTATTAAATAGACATTCCTCTTCAGCTGCTGTATAGGCATATTTATCACTTGACGGTTTGTGTCATTAGGCATGCGTGCATCTGCATACCTGTAAGCGTGCCCACGTGAGCGTACGCGCATGACTGCACACTGACCAAAATAACTGCATCCCCAGTGCCTATAACTCTTAGGAAATGACAGTTTGTGTACGCGGTTGCTGTAGCAACCACAACCAAGCAGACACCTGCCTGTTTCAGACTGGGGCCGGCTAACACTTTTCACGTTTAACCTAGCGGAAATTGTTTTGATTAGGCTTGGAAATGGTGGCATTGAATGGTGTCAGCGATGCATGTATGCAGAAAGGCATTAAATGTACCGTTATCTTGAAATAGAATGTGCAAATGAGCTCACAGTTGCCTGCATTTTGAACCTACACTGATTAAATTGGCTAATTGTCTGGTTGATTTAAAATTAGTCCCTGTCTGCTTGAGATTTTCATGAAATTTTGAAATGTGACTGAATAGAATTTGTAAGTAGGAAATAATGTAGTATAATATTTGAGGTACTTGGCCAGCCATGAGAGTTTCAATTTGGCTATACCGTGAAGAGAGGGGGCTGCTGATAGAGAGCATTGGAGGGCAACGAGAGAACAAGTAGGCCACGACCTAAACCTCACTCATGTACAAGGGGATAGAAGGAAGAGTAGTCTATACACAGACAATCCAAGTGATTAAAGTTGTGGCAAGGATAACATGCACTGTAGTACTTGGTGTAACCACATTTCGTCAGCAGCTGTCCGATATGCCCATTAATGATTGAATGATGCGTTTTTTGCTTGGTCGATTTCTGCGCTTATGGGCACATGTATCAGATGGCTAAACCCTTTAAAAATTCCCAACTAACATCAATGAGGAACTGCTATTAAGAATATGTTCATGGCAAACTTCTTGCATGGATGACATGACTTGTAGTGACATAGACTAGAGTGACATACAGTGACATATAGTGACATTATTCTTATAGTGACATACACTGAAGTAAAGTGAAATGGAATGACATAGGCTTAGAGTGACATTCACTGACAGTGACTTCGAGTGATATAGACTTAGAGTGACATACATTGATGCACAATGATGTACATTCACGTACACTACCACAAAATAACTTTTTCTTTCATGCAATTTCTGCTCCCTGAAGCCTGCATTTCTTCAGTATTGTGGTTCTGCAATTTATGACACAATAGAGGAGGCACCATTGTGTACAATACATATCGAGTCATTTAATAGCTAATTGCTTGAGCAGGAAGGGCATTGATGACCAATTAATGAGATGCTGGCTGTAATTTGTGAAGCAATTTTTGAGATAATGGTTGTCAAGGATAATGGCGGATTGATGAGAAGTTTGACACCATATAATATTAGCAGATTGGATAATTGTGCACAATGGGTTCGGTCAATGTATTATTTCTTCATAATTATGTAGTTGTATATTTGAAACCTAAGTGTTTTCCAAAATGAGAACAAGTACAGAGTAATGTGTTCTTCAATTAAATTGACACTGTTTCAGTGGTTGTTTGTGGTGTGAGGAGTTATAGGTAGCCTTGTTTCAGTGGTTGTTTGTGGTGTGATGAATTATAGGTAGCCTTGTTTCAGTGGTTGTTTGTTGTGTGAGGAGTTATAGGTAGCCTTGTTTCAGTGATTGTTTGTGGTGTGAGGAGTTATAGGTAGCCTTGTTTCAGTGATTGTTTGTGGTGTGAGGAGCTATAGGTAGCCTTGTTTCAGTGATTGTTTGTGGTGTGAGGAGTTATAGGTAGCCTTGTTTCAGTGGTTGTTTGTGGTGTGATGAATTATAGGTAGCCTTGTTTCAGTGGTTGTTTGTGGTGTGAGGAGTTATAGGTAGCCTTGTTTCAGTGATTGTTTGTGGTGTGAGGAGCTATAGGTAGCCTTGTTTCAGTGGTTGTTTGTGGTGTGAGGAGCTATAGGTAGCCTTGTTTCAGTGGTCGTTTGTGGTGTGATGAATTATAGGTAGCCTTGTTTCAGTGGTTGTTTGTGGTGTGAGGAGCTATAGGTAGCCTTGTTTCAGTGGTTGTTTGTGGTGTGATGAATTATAGGTAGCCTTGTTTCAGTGGTTGTTTGTGGTGTGAGGAGTTATAGGTAGCCTTGTTTCAGTGATTGTTTGTGGTGTGAGGAGCTATAGGTAGCCTTGTTTCAGTGGTTGTTTGTGGTGTGAGGAGCTATAGGTAGCCTTGTTTCAGTGGTCGTTTGTGGTTTGAGGAGCTATAGGTAGCCTTGTTTCAGTGGTCGTTTGTGGTGTGAGGAGCTATAGGTAGCCTTGTTTCAGTGGTTGTTTGTGGTGTGAGGAGCTATAGGTAGCCTTGTTTCAGTGGCCATTTGTGGTGTGAGGAGCTATAGGTAGCCTTGTTTCAGTGGTCGTTTGTGGTGTGCGGAGCTATAGGTAGCCTTGTTTCAGTGGTGGTTTGTGGTGTGAGGAGCTAAAGGTAGCCTTGTTTGAGTGGCCATTTGTGGTGTGAGGAGCTATAGGTAGCCTTGTTTCAGTGGTCATTTGTGGTGTGAGGAGCTATAGGTAGCCTTGTTTCAGTGGTTGTTTGTGGTGTGAGGAGCTATAGGTAGCCTTGTTTCAGTGGTTGTTTGTGGTGTGAGGAGCTATAGATAGCCTTGTTTCAGTGGTTGTTTGTGGTGTGAGGAGCTATAGGTAGCCTTGTTTCAGTGGTTGTTTGTGGTGTGAGGAGCTATAGGTAGCCTTGTTTCAGTGGTTGTTTGTGGTGTGAGGAGCTATAGGTAGCCTTGTTTCAGTGGTTGTTTGTGGTGTGAGGAGTTATAGGTAGCTTTGTTTCAGTAGTTGTTTGTGGTGTGAGGAGTTATCTAGCGATAACCAAGGTGCTTAAGCGGTTTGGAGCACTATTTTAATTGTACTGAATGCTCAGTATATTTTATGCATATTTTTGTGCCTGAAATTATGTGGACAGTTTGATGGAAGTATTGGAGTATTCACTAGAGAAAATGTAAGATATTGTGAAACTTGCAAAACACAAAATATCCAGCAAAAATTTGTTTGTCACTAAAGAGGCAATCCTTACTTGAGTTGAAGTATATCACATGGGTGCATGCATGTGGCTCGTTTTAGTATTTTCTTTTTGCGAGAGCAAATAACACTCCATAGCTTTATTTACGAGGATGGTTTGTTGCTTTCCATCATGAAAAAATGTCAAGGTGTGGTGTTTGTGTTTGCCAGGAGAGACGGTGACGATGTCCAACACGACAGACGACAGTCTGCCCAAGTTCAAGTGTGCCTGCTATCCGCGCTTCTCATGCAACTTTGACAGTGATTTCTGTCTCACTGACACAACGGTAATTATACTCCACTACTATAGCGGGTGTTTAGACAGCAGCTATATTATATTTGTTTTTGTTTTTGTAAATCAAGACCATTAACCCTCTTAAGGCCAGATTAATGGAAATATGTGCCTGTTATTGAGTCCTATTAAATCAAGAGAATGTGCTGTGAGTGAATCATGTGATATACGCGGGTTGTATGAATGCAAATATATAATTTTTGATCCGATTCAAATAAAATGTTCACTACATCTGAAGAACTAATTCCTGGTGTAACATATATGTCAATTTATTATCCAAATATGAATTGCTAAGTTTGACAAAAATAAAATACTTAAATCATTTTCAACAATTCATTTTTTAAATATTTTTAATTAATAATTAGCGGTTACATGCTGCGTATGAAATGTTCATAAATTACTATGTTACAGAATGGAAAACTAATTAAGTGTCTATGATAAATAAAACTGAAATAATTTCAGTTTTTCAGAGTGCATGTAGTTTCAAGATTTTATACAAAATGGCGTTCTTTGTGATCATAGCCGTCATCCCGTCTGAACTATTAAGTTGGTGTTATATTAAAAATGCGTAATCATAGTGCAAAACATCCCCCGATGGCAGCGTCCGTTATAAACTCGATTCGAAAATCCCATCAAAGTCCGAATTACTGGTGTTCGACATAATGACAATGTCGAAAATTACATCAAAGCTAAAAAACACCACCCGCTTCGTTGCGCGGCGCATTAATACTTCTTTACAACAAAATAGACCGCTGAAAAGTTAGCATTTAATCGTAGAAATCGCCTGCGGACGCGTGTTTTGGAATAATTCCTGGGTGCTTCCATGTTTATGCCCGCAGCAAATGTTAAACTTTAATCTCATTGGCTGAAAATCGCCATTAAACTATTCACTGCGTGGCGTAAGAGGGACCGGAAATTGTGTGTCGCTGCGTTCGACTACAAAACCGCGTGGTGGTTGGCGCTATTTAGCCACGGAAATCGCCATCATTTCTCACTTTTGACGCTTCCCAGTGAAACTTCAGTATTATTATATGCTAACTGCCGAAATAAATTGCCGTTATTGGATGACACTGTTTCGCGGTACCAGTTTAAATGTGCCCCTGTATTCGGGCATATTCAGCCTTATTTCACTCAGGCGTTCTGGCCGTGAGTGGGAGTCGGGTTGATTCGGGCGTTCTGACCACGAGAGGGTTAACTGACTCCTGGTAAGAGATAAATTAATATAAAATAAAAACATTAATAATAAATGATAATAATATAAATAGTATATAATAAAATTAATAAACGAGAACAGAAAAGGGTGCTTTATTTTAGTTTAAGATCAGCTTGGTGTCACAGTGTAATATTCTCCCATCTAAACAACACCCATCCATTGCAGTGCTATGCTGCGATCCAGAAGTCGATTGAGAATGGGGAGGAACTGCGGACAATGGGCTGCTTCGCTGACAAGTATCGCAGCAAACTCATGTGCAAGATGGCTGCTGCGCCGACCGTGGCCATCCTCTGTTGCGATACGGAGTTCTGCAACATGCGTCTGCAGCCCCAGTATGCCCCACCCCCCGCCATCAGACAGCCTGGTGAGTGGTCGCATCTTTTATGTAGCTATGCCCGGAGAATTGTAGCTGATTGCGGACAAACATTTTCAAAGCTTGCCTTAAAACACATTGTAAGCTCGCCATTAATTAATATGTATCTTAATAAGTCGCATATTCTGTTATCGTAATATATTTAATTATTTTTAATTGTCAACTAATAATTTATTAATTTAGCTATTTATTACTTAATACGTTACTGACTAGTTAACATATTTTTATTAATTTTTTATTTATTTAATTTCCGAAGGTACTTTATATTTTTATACTTTATATGTGTCCTTTAGTTTGTCTAGTTCAGTGTTATTTAGCCTAGATTTAGGAATATTTAATTATTTATTGTTATTATTAGTTATATTTTAGTAGATTGTAAACACTACGGAACTGAGTATTACTTTTTATTTTGTTGTAAAAATAACATTATATATTATGGCCATTCCTCCATTTCTGCTTCACTGTTAATGGCCTCAAGCAATCAGAAGAAGCATGTTATGCATCATCAATGTTTCCTCTGGTACAGTGAGGTGGGCAACAACCTTGTTTTTTACCAGAAATTGCTACATCGCAGCTATCTATTTCTCACACCAAAAATGTTGTTTAAAAGTAATGTTTTTTTTCTGCTCATTTTGGGTGTTCAAGTTCTTCGAATTTGCCCGAGTCAACAACGGGTTGTTTTTGGACGTAGATCATATGCCTTGTCAGTGTCTGTGGGCGAACTTACAGTTTGTAGAATAGCAGGAATATAAATTACTCTTTATGACTTGAGCAGTCACCTGGTCCTCACCCCCATTTTACCAAAAGAAATGCTGCAATGCCATAAATATTTATTAACAGAAGCTACAACATAGTGTGGTTTTGTATCTGATTGGCAGAAATCGAATTTAAGGTGTTCTATAAAATTACAACATTTGGATCAGCTTGGCTTCATGATAGATGTGAAGTGCTGGCCTGTAGACGTGTACTGTTTATTGCTCTGTGTCCTGTGTCGATTGCAGTATCGGTTACAGCCGTTTAGACTGCCAGTGTTGGCACTATGTCATTGCAGTGTCATCACCCAGAGCTGCTTGTTTGTTGTGTATGAGTGGGACGGTTGAAATTATATCCCACCGTCTAGGTGCAGCGGTGTTCTGTGGCAGCAATCATCATGATAATAGGTGGCAAAAAGCCACTGGAGCATACTTGAGGGAGGCCCCAGCCAGATGGTTTATGCAGCACTTTTAGGTGGCAATTTTAGCGGACAATTACTGCCGTGGCACTATTATAGCCTGGCTGTCAGTGAGTAAATGGCTGAGGGCCACATTTCACTGGCTTGTTGATAGCGCACCAATGAGACGACAATGAGTTTTAATGGGTGCCTGCATGTGTCGTTTGCAGCGATGAACCGGGGATTCAAAACGAGGGTTGTTTTGTGAATGATTTAGGATGGTGCAATGGGGGTGTAATTGGGTAGACCCTAGTGTCAGGGATGGGCAGAGGCCTTATCAAGGTGCATAGTGCAGGGGACCAGGAGGCTGTCTCAGGTAGTTCATAGTGCAAGGGATAGGGACTATCAGATGGTGGATAATGCAAGGGACATGGGGACTGTATCAGGCAGTTCATAGTGCAAGACTATCAGATGATGCCAGGGATAGGGGGACTATTAGATGGTGCATAGTGCAGGGCACATGGGACTCTATCATGCAGAGCATTTTTGTGGAAAAACAATCATTATATAAAATACAAAAATATATCTGACCACAAGTGTTATCGTTAAATCCATTTGAACACTAACAACAATAGTTGTCCAGTATTATTTTATGACCACAGTGTGAATTTTGCCGGGGTTGTCTTGTTAACTTGTCCAAATGCCAGTGAGGTGAGAAAGTGAGCTCTGAGTCTTGGTTTAGGCACCACTTAAAATTCCTTGTCACACCGCTAATTCCCACAAACTGACACCTTTTATTTTGTGTCAGTCCTCTACATGATTCAGCCTGCTCCTGTCAACCGTTACACCACCATTACTGTGGCATCAGATTCCACGACATTGTTATATTTCACGACTGTAGACATTACTGTGCCGGCGTGGATAAAAACGGAAGACTGGTGTATTTTTCTGCTACGAAACCTTACCCTGAGGCTCAAGTGAAGGTAGTGGAAGACGAGGTGCTTTAACGAAGCAGGTTAGACGGGGGGGGGGGAGATTATTGTATTGAAGTGGGAGGGGTGGTCTCTCCCATGGCACATGCAGAACACAGTATGTTTGTTATGCTGTGGAATATCACGGGGATGGCTTGATGACAAAGACGTCTGCACGGTTGGGCGTATAAGTATTATTAGCCATGGTCTTCCTACTGCCCTTGGTGTTAAACCAAACTTGTGTGGTCCTCATTTTTAAATATAATAATCTTAGCACTAGAGTAAACATGTTGAAGATAGACTATATGTCTGATTGTATCTGAATGGCAAACCTGAAACATTGCAGTTTGCTGTATACAAAATATTCAAATAGTAAAGACAACTATTGTGGAGGCAGGTGGGGCTACCTGCAAGTTCCTGAAGTTGCTCTTTGAAGTTGTATGCAACTGACTTGATTTTTGCAAACTAGACAGCATGTGAAATGAAACACAAGTGATTCAACAACATTCTGGCTAGTACTTTTATCACCTCTGGTTTGAGAGGGTAATTCCACGTAACAGAGAAGACAACGTCTCTTTAATTAATGTGTGTGTGTGTGTGTTTCTTGTCAGGTCATCCATACTCCATGGACATCCAACTCCAACTGGCCATGGTCATCATCCTGCCAATGTTGCTGCTAGTCGTTGGTATCCCACTCATTCTGTTTGTGTGTCGCTACCGCCATCGTCAGCACATGGATGAACTGAGCTCCCGGGAACGTTTCCTCAACTATGACAGCGACATCCATGCAGAGCCAATCGGAGACAGCACGCTGCAGGTAGGGTGATCTTGTCACATATAGTTAGTCTGACATGTTGGTGTTTCAGCTTGCTTCTATAACTAGATGTTACATAACTTATATTAATAATAATAATATATTTAATTTGCCATGCCATCAGATCCACCATTGTTCGTTATGATCAATAAACTAAAATACTAATACAGTCGCGCCTCGTTATAACGCGCCCCGTTATAACGCGGATTCGGTTATAACGCGGTCGGTCGTGGACCCCGAATTTCTGCCGCCAGGGGGAACATGGGCGCTATGACAAACTATATTAACACGGTAATAACTGTCAATTGTTTTGTGTGAAGTTATCCCCGTCTTTGTCCACGGCATGTGTATATTGAAAGACTAGTTGGCGGACAATAAATTTAACGTTGACGTACAACTGGAACGAATCAAGTGTGAGGCGCGTCACTACGTTGCCGTTGTTTATTCTGCACTGCCAATGCTATCAAAGTTTCGTTGACTATAATTATGTTCAGTTTTAACTTTAGGAACAGTAAATGTGGAGCGAGGTATTGTTTGTTTTGCGCCGACATCAAACGAATCGTTTCCAATCTGCTAGTCATGCTCATGAGTCATGGCTTCCGCGGATCAGCAGTTCGCCTGGTTTCTGCGCCGGGCGGCTTGTAAAGTGCAATTGAAATTCACAAATACGCCTTGCTTAAGAATGGGTTAAATACGTTTTAATACAGCTTAGTAGGCAAGACCAGTAAGCTAACATTGCGTAACAAATATTAGCTTTTCGCTGCGATAAACGCAAAGCTACTGCCTGTACTGGTGCGCCAAAATATTAATTCGTCAACCGCATATGAATTGGTGAATCATAATATTGTTCGGCACGGTAAATCAGCTTTCTAAATTGGTATTTTGATATTGATTGAAAGACGAAGTTAAGACAATTGTGAGCGTACTTATAGCTTTAAATCTTTAATAAACTCTAACACAGCGTTTCTCAAATCACTTGCGTATTCGGCTGCTGAGTGCCAGGTCATCATTTTAGATCTTACGTCAGCGGTACCATATTATCGTTCAGTTGATCGTGACTTGTTGGTCCGTTGTTTATTTAAAAACGGTACACAATTCATGAATTTTATTCAGTTCAACAGTCTCCAAAAGTGTACGACATTTAAACAGAATACACACTGACATTGGCTGGCAGTTTAAAAAGCTTCATAAACTGCGTATAGACTGCGCGACGTGCACACTTTGGTTGGCTTCGATGGCGTTCGTCGTGCAGCAGCGGTGTCGGTCATCGTAGCGCCCCTGACGGCAGATATGGGAACGCACCACGTTTATAACGCGCCTCGTTTATAACGCGGATTCATTTCGTGGACCCCGACTACCGCGTTATAACGAGGCGCGACTGTACTAAGATGGTGATTTAAAATGTATATTGTACAGTACGGTACTGATAAAAGTATTAATAAATAAATTAATTAAAATGCATAAATTTTTTTCTCCACAATATAAGTAATTGTATGTATACAACACTAAACACTAGTTTACAACGTCAAGTCAGTATTATTTTATATAATATTTTATAGGTAGCCCTGCAGGATTTCCTAGGGATCGTCTGAGTTGTAAATAAGTATAATGATTAAAAAAATTCTTGTATCATTGCAACTAAAAAGAGTTACCATTATCATCAATTTGTTAACACACAATACCACAAGTGTAGTGTTAATTGTAGAACAAATTTGTGGCAAAATGCTGCCAATATTCCATCAATGTTCTGATATTCGTTTAGAAAGGTTGACATTTTATTTTAGGCAGAATACATTGAAATAAATGTCAGTAGTAATGTATCATTCAATTTTGTTTTGTATGTATGCGATTACAGAGGTGTATTCAGTGTACAGTAACTGTGATGGAGATATACACAAATGTGCTGCCACCTGTCGATCAGACTTGTCACAATATTATGAAACACCAGTGGGGACAAAGTATAACTTATTCAGTGAACTACTTGCTAATAATTATTACCAACTATGCTTGGGAGTAAGTGGAGAATTGTTGGACTCTCGATAAGCCTAAGGCTTCTCCTAGTACACATTCCATCCGAGTGTGTAGCCTCGGATGGCTGCCTTGTTAAATACCTGGTTAAGAGACAAGGTCCCTTTAATTGATATGGAATGATGCAGTTCTGTATTTGAATTGTTGCAGAACTTCTACAACCATTCATGTTCAAGTGGCAGTGGCTCTGGCTTGCCGCTGCTGGTACAGAGGACAGTAGCAAGACAGGTGACACTTCTCACCTGTATAGGTGGGTCAATCATGCACTCTCATAACTGTCCATGCCAACACAGGCTACCCCTAGTGCGACTGTTCTTACTACAGAGCTGTTTCTGTCAATGAAATGGAAGGTGTAATAGTATGCCGATTAGTCTTTAGTGGTTATAGTAGGCTGTTTGTTAAAGGTAAGTAAAGGTAAGTTCTTATATAACTGGACTTAGGACTGTCCAAACTGCTTAACCTTTCACTTCCTGGCAGAGATGTTCAGTTGAACACTATCTTTACTTCCCTGGGAAGCAGCAGCAAGTAACTGCCGGGTCATAGTTCGTCTATTGTAATTGTTTGTGGCACAGTGTACCTTTCAATAAATCCCATGCTTTTTCAATAAATGTCTTAAAATGATTGTGAGTGGTTCTGTATTTATGATCTGGTCTAGGAGGATGTTGCAGTCATTGATGATCCTTGTTCTGAAAATCTGACATCATGGCTACTTCTTAGCGTATTCTTGTTAAGTTTGAGTGCATATACACGTGTGACTGTGCGATTGTTGTTTAAAACATAGTTTTTTTGTAGTCTCTTGCATGCATGTATAATCTTGTAGACACAAATCATATTTAACAATCATTTATCACTTCTTCTGTGTCTACGCATAAAGGATGAACTTAAGTTGTTTCAGCCAGTCTTGGTAGAATAAGAGCTAAGTTTGAGTGATGACAACATGTTGTCTGGTGTTCCAGGGAAGGGGCGTTATGGCGAGGTGTGGCGTGGAACGTACCAGGGCGAGAACGTCGCTGTGAAGATCTTCATCTCACGCGATGAACGGTCGTGGGCGCGAGAGAGCGAGATCTACAACACGGTTCTACTGCGTCACGAGAACATCCTCGGCTTCATTGCGTCTGATATGACGAGTCGACACTCCTGCACACAACTCTGGCTCATCACCCACTACCACGAATACGGCTCGCTCTACGACTATCTCAACCGCCACGTCCTCGATCAGGAAGCTGCGCTACGTCTCTCGCACAGCGCAGCTGCTGGTCTCGTCCATCTACACACTGAGATATTCGGCACGCAGGGAAAGCCGGCGATTGCGCATAGGGACATCAAGACAAAGAACATTCTCGTGAAGAGAAATGGACAGTGCTGCATTGCCGATCTTGGGCTTGCTGTGACTCATTCGCAGAAGACGGGCATGATTGATATCGGCTCGAATAATAAAGTTGGAACAAAGAGGTATATGGCTCCAGAGTTGCTGGATGAGACGTTGAATTCTGAGTGCTTCAATTCATTCCGCCGGGCCGATATTTATGCGTTTGGACTCGTGATGTGGGAAATCATGAGACGGACAGTTTGTTGTGGTGAGTTTGTGTCAAGGTCCAGAGTGCTTTGCGGTGTGGGTTATACAGAAATGTGGATAAGTGGTTGACTGAGGCCAATTTGAGTCATCATTAAGTTTGAGGTTGCAAGAAGGATTATTGTGTTACTGGTGGCAAAGCTGGGTTGAACATTTTGTGTTCCAATCTCAGCAAGAGGTTTGATGATGCATTACTTCCCTCCATCTGTTATCTTGTGATAGCTCACTTTATTATCATGGTATTTTCCGGGTCATGCAATGCCACCTTCCATCTGGTATTAGTGTCTTCCAGGCCATGCGATATATTTAGTTACTGCTTTAAGGTGTTTTACATCATATCATTATTCAAAGTAGAGAAATGATTATTTAAAAGAAATATATCTGTGACAAAAACAAAAATGTTAGACATAAAATTAAAACTTTAAATGCAAGACTATTTTTAATGTTCGGCATGGAATATACAAACATAATAAAAGTGATAAAATTAATAAAGATGTATGTTAGACATACAGTGCACTCCGGATAAGTCGAACCTGCAGGGACCCATGGAAATAATTCTACTTATCAGGAGTTCCAATTATCAGGACCTACGTGTTTAATTTTGTACGTTGTCATCTGTTAACTTTGCGAGACACACTGTTAACACAAATAACGCAGTGCGAGAAAGGTTGATGTGTAAAAGGAATTAAATCCTTTAAAAATCACTACCGGTATATCATTAAGGTAATAGCGTTTTATATCGATGTGGGCATACAAAATTTCAATGTTTAGTAGTCGAGATTAATAAAATTCAAGTTAGCCGAAAACTTTGACTTAACGACTTACGAGAAGTCGAGTTACAACTGTATGTGGATTGTCTTATACTATGTGAGATACAAAGACAGCTTGGACAGAGGAAAAAGAGTCGTCTTAAGCAAAAATCAACTTAACCGAGTTAGTGTTATGTGGAGTGTACTGTAATTAAAATGGCTCTTTCAGTATTTTGTTTAAAGCAGGTTGGCATATTCCTTTTCTAAGGGAGATTGTCCAATTGGTTTTGTTGTTATAAAATTGTGTTATGCAGTATAAACTGTATGTATTTTGACCCAAGTATGTTTTAAAGAAGTAAAAACAACTTAGTTTTGATTTCAATAATTCAATGTTTATAAAGTCGCTGAGCTGTCACTGAAATCCCTTAATAGCGAGTGCGGATAATTTCAAAAAAGTTTGTGACCCGATGGGGGCATAATGATTGATTCATGTATATCCATCTCATTAGTAGTCAGACCTGCTGTCGAAAGCGGCGCATGTAATCAAACTTTTTCCTCCTGAAACAAATAAAGTAAATTTCATCAAGAAAAATGGTTTGATAAGACACAATTGGGCGGATACTAATAGACTTTGTTTACACTTATATCACATGATTTTAATATAAAACCAAAATTAATGAACAACCTCCCTTTAAATAATTTTTTAAAATATTGATTCGTTATAAGAATGCCAGAATGCTGTTATATGAATGTGGTTTTCCAGGTATGGTGGAGGACTACCAGCCACCGTTCTGGGGCATTGTGCCGTCAGACCCCAGCTTTGAAGACATGCGCAAGTTGGTGTGTGTCGAGAAACTGCGACCGGTCATCCCAAACAGATGGACAACAGACACGGTCAGTCGCACATCAACACACGGGGTGGTCACAAAAGTTTGCAAAGTTCCAAAAACCACTTATTGAGTGGAACTCATTAATGCACATTGATACGGATATCGGAACCTGGCAGTGTGGAGGACAGTGTCTTAGAAACCATGTCTCGTCAGTGGAACTTCATGGTTATTGCCTGTGGTTTTGGAAGGCATTTTGGACATCACATACTGCTAGGGGTGGTTGGTAGTTTGGACGAGTATGACATGTTTTGGGGACTTTGTGAAGTTGCAAGACCACCTCTGTTAACCCTGAAATATTTAGACAACCACAGCCCATAAACTACGTAGATCGTGTTAAGTAGGGTTTTACTGTATACTTGTTTGATTATTTTTATTGATGTAATAAACTTATTCTAAAAGGTATATTCATAGGAAGCTTTTTAAAATGTGTCACTTCATGAACATAACATTACATTCCTAACTACCGGTAGGTGTACAATATATAAATATTTACACTGGTAATTTGTTATGAACATAATGTAATATGTAAATTGGGCAAGATACACGTAGATAAAAAAGTTGGACTCTTGATAGCCCAAAGGCTACCATGTTCATTTGCCATGTGGTGTTAATTCTCTGGGTAGTAATTGTGTTAAACCTTGTTAAAAATTTTGAATTGTGTGCATGTGATCTATGCAAACAATAGGCAGCCATGTGAGTCTTATACTTCATGCATGTATTCTCTTCTCTCCAGATACTTCACCAAGTATGTCGTCTGATGCGAGAGAGCTGGGCCCAAAACCCTGCGGCGAGACTGACAATTCTACGAATCAAAAAGACACTGGCAAAAGTTCTTGAATCATTGGAGCTTTCCGAGCGCAAATTATAATCACTGACAATAGATCCACAGCTGGCCTGTTGTTGGTCTTATTTAGGAATGTGTGTTGCAGCTGTTTAATATCAAACAGTTGTGTTTGTGAGTTCTGTGTATCTGAACGACTGAGTTGGAGTATACCTACAGTTCTGGTCTTGTACCAGTTGGCAGCATGCGGTATACAGTGTCACAAAGTGGCACAGTCTGTGTCTGCCTTTCTTGCCCAAGAGAAGTTGTGGCATTGCTAGAGCCATATCATAAGGTGTTGATCATAGCTGGTAAGACCAGGTATCTTGTGTGGCGTCTATATAAGTTGGTAGACCTGGTACAATCCTCCATAGCCACTCACTACCCTATGACTGAACACACAAGCGACAATAGCCCTTAAATCGAGACTCTCTCTTCCCTATTTTCTGTATATAAGTTCTTAATACTGGACTAAATCTGTTGAAGGTGTGCTGCCCGCCAAATTACGTTTAATGAGCCCATTTTAAATTTTTCATCCACGAAAAAACAAACTCCAGTTGCGGTTCAGCAAATTGTGTGTGAAATAATACAATCTAAAACAGAGTTAAATTCTAACAGAAGGGTATACCAATACATCGAACTGTCAATGTCAGTGCATCGTGATAGTTAATATGATCATAGTGTACTATCAATAGTAAATTTAACTATCAATTGTTAGTGTTGACAGTACACTGAACTATCAACTGTAATGATAGATTGTTACTTGCGCCACAAAATAACTATGTTCATAAACATGCTTTCCAGTTTCAATTCTTAATTATATTTACCGGCCCAATGTCAACTATCATTGACCGTAGCATCGTCATTCGCAGATGTATAATTTTGAATAAATTGCCTCGAGGCACCACTCATGAATTATGGTTTGATACTGCTTTTCCTTTTTTGCTTTTCCATGATACTATCGCAATAGTTTTTCAATAGTATTAGGTCCCCGACATAACCACTACAGTTAGTTTCTCTGAACATTATACTTGACAAGATGAAGCTCAGTTGTTGTACATGCTTGTATTGTACATATTGTACATGGTTTTCACAAAGTTCATCTGTTTTAAGGTGTTATTGTTGGTGTCTGGCAGAATAAGTAAGTGAAAATAATAGCTGTGCATTAATGTTCTTGTTTACCAGTTACCAGATGATTGTGGCTCACAATTGATTTTCTGCTCTCTCGAGATTTTAGACAAGTTCGTATTTATTTGAACCTACGGCTATCACCAATCTTTTTCTCGAAATACAATTTCCATGATGGATTAAAGAGCTCTGTTAGTATGCAGTATTGTCTTGACACTAGGCAGATAATGTGCTCAATATGACAGCCATTTGTTGGCTAGTCTCTTTGTGGTGATTACAGCAGTCTGCAAAGTAAACAAAAACATGTAGCATTACATGTGGGTGGGTGATGCAAAGGAGAGAGATGAGGTGAGGGTTGTCACCATTTATTGTGGGGGACATCAAGTGATACAATGGTGCCACCTAGTGAACAGCAATGTATTCACATTGTCGCTACTGTGGATACCTTAAGCCAGTAATCACGTCACAACAGATTAATCCAGTGGATATTGGCCGTTTTAGGAACCATTTTAGATTGCGAAAAATCACAAGTCACATATTGGTGGTGTGGTTTGAAACAATTGTAAACTCTACATGTTTTTCTGGACTTACGAGACCAACCCTTACATATTTGAAGAGCAGACGTGTGCCATGGTCATTGATGTAAATTATTATGTTCGTTTTCCTGTTAAGATGTTCATATTCGACATTGTCATCAATGTTCACTTGAAAAGAGGGACTAATCTGAGATATAGCATTTTACCATTCAGGATATTGGTTAATTGCCCTGTTAATAATGTTTTTTTTCTTCATAGAAATGCTACATTGGCCAGCGATGTGGTCTGTGACAAGCGAGGTGGCACATGTTGTAACACTAACAGAGTGTACCCATCAATCCGGTCCCTCATCCATCTGATGGAGTGATAGTTCTCTAGACTGGAAATTGTGCTTTAATGCCTCAGGGTGGCCTTGTGCAGGATGTATGTTTGCAGGACGTGTGTTTGGGGTAAACTGTAAGCAATCTGTGTTTTCAGATTTGGTTTTCTTAAATGAATTAACTTCGTAAACTGCAAGCAATCTGTGTTTTCAAATTTGGTTTTCTTAAATGAATTAACTTCCTAAACTGCAAGCAATCTGTGTTTTCAGATTTGGTTTTCTTAAATGAATTAACTTCATAAACTGTATGCAATCTGTGTTTTCAGATTTGGTTTTCTTAAATGAATTAACTTCATAAACTGTAAGAAATCTGTGTTTTCAGATTTGGTTTTCTTAAATGAATTAACATCTGAAGAAGACTATTATTGCGTATTCACAAACCCTGCCATACTTGATCGGTTGGCAGCACTTTGACTGTGTTGTTGGTGGGTCGTGTTGCTATGACAATGTTAAGATTACACTTTTATCGTCATTAATTAAAACTATTGTGTGACTGTATAATGCAAGTGAGCATGCTTGAGGGAGAAATAGGATCATTCAATAGGCTATCCAAAAACACCAAATATAAATAACAACCAACGCTGGAATAAGAATGGTTAAGAACTTGTGTGCAAAAGTAACCTTGTGAAATCATTATTGTTATTTTATATATAATTACATTTTATATTATTTATTTTATTCAAGTCTCATTGCGAGTACATGTGTTGATCAACTGGTGTTAATTTGCTTGCTTGATAGTTCTGGATTGATGACTAGATTATGGAATACTCATAAATAGCCAACATGTTAGCCCTGTGATTCAACAAGGCTTTTTCAGTTTATGTTGAATTAGTTGCCCATCTAAATGTTAGTGGTCAGTTAAGTTTGATGATATTATCTTTTTGTCATCTGACTATCTTTTTGTCATCTGACAGTTATGACAATGCTTGATCTCATTACAACTACATTTAAAATGAAGTTTATTTTTGGGAAGAGGTTTCGTGGAGTAAATAGCAATCGTTAACTTTCTGGGCCTGATGTATTAGAGACATGATAAATATGTCCTACTCTTGCTCTGCATGAAATTGATCTTAACCAAAGTGTAACTGGAACAGTGTGGAACTTTATTATTATGTTATTCTAAAAAAATTAGTCATTTTTGGCAGTGGTTTGTTAGGTTTAATGAATTTTAAGTATTTTTGACAGAAGTACTTTTTCACATTTGTTGAACATTTTGTTAATGCTGTTTGTTTAATGAAATTGTCATTTCTAATTTAAAATGTTCTTTTTCCAGGTTGGAGGCATGCTATTCTGTGAGTTGGTAGCAAGGGAGATTTTTTATGTAATACTTTTGGTTTAACCATATTTCAGTTTTTGTTTTGAAAATCGATGAATTATAGAATGAGAGTTGAAATGGTATGTAGTGCGTTGAATGTTAGTCATCCAAGATGACAGTGTATTCGTGCAATTGCTTAGGAACTGAATGTTGCTATATTACGTACTGTTACAGTACTCTTTTACTGTTGATGATTAAATACTAATTTTGCTACAATTTCTCACAATTGCTGCTCAGTATTTGTATCGTGGCACTCCAGGTGGATTGCGTTTTGTTCTGAGACTGTGTCTGTTACTTGTGCACCACTATTAGAGCACATAGTAACAACTGGTTCTCACAGTTGGCCAGGTTTCATACAGAATTGTGTTATACATAACTTGTTATTAAATATATGGATTAAACATGCTCACTGTTGTTGCAGATTTTTAAACTGAAACATTTAAAGGAGTGCTTAACACAAACACATGCAAGTGCGCGTGCTCGCTCACTCAGTGTAATCATTTAAAAAAATGGGCCAAGTGGCCCTGAAGTCCTTTGGACTAATATGTCTATATGTGACCCCCGCTGAGTGATAAGTCAGAAAAATTGTAACATTGTTTTCTTACATCCTTTTAAAGGTTTGGTAGGGTGCTTTATATGGTTTCAAAAAATATGACTGCTACAAAAATTGGCAAAGTTATGGAGCATTGAACATGGTAGGGGTCAAAAAGTGAAAATGAAGAAAACGGCTGTTGAAGTTTTATATTATATATGCAAATGGATTGCATGGACATATTACATGCACAACATTCAAATGTGGCACACAGTATGTAATATGTATGTTATGTTGCAATGATACACTGGAAGTATAAATGTGCTGCTACAAAGACTTATCAAGTTATGCCAGATTATGTCTTCATGTGTAAAACTAAGAGGACAGATTATTTGAGAGCAAAAGGTAGACTCACTGTTTGACACAGTTTAAAACCTACAGGCAACTGTCCAGTTTAACAGGGGTCTAGTGACTTAATGCTGTCTGTTGACACAAGCTACTGCCAGTGACCAATTACAGATTAGTCACAGTTTCCATCAAACTATAGCACAGCAGAGAATCTTAGCTCCACAGCTGGGTGTAATACACAACCAGAGCCACCACTGATTCATGATCAAGTAGATTAGCTCAATGCACCAACTAAGACAATACACAACACTGTGAGTGACAGTGTCCAGAGTGAGGCCTAAGCAGTGTCCTCATTGCTGAATAGATCAATTAAACCTGCCAAGTGGGTGACATTCTGCACAAGTGTTCATTAATCCTTAGTGATTGTTCACAACACCAGACTGACCACATACCTAAACAAAGCGAATATAATAGGTGAAGAACAGGCAGTGTTCAAATAGAGGTATTGGTTGAATTGTATTTGTCTCAACGCAAAAGGCTTTATTGTGCCTTCATCGATTATAAGAAAGCATTTGATTTAGTAGACCGGACCTCCCTGTGGTCTAAGATAATTTCATACGCTATTAATGGTATTGTGTTGAAAGTTGTATACAACATATACATAAATGGGTCAGCTGGACGGTGATAAACCGTTTGAAATTGAAGCCTTTGTAAAACTTTTGTGTTGACTTCACCGAAGGCGGTGTCCTGCTGTCAGAACTTCGAAGGTGTTACTCACCTAACTTACAAATATATAGGGAGCTAATAGAGAGGCCCATCATAATCCATAGCACTACAAAATGAAGTATCTGAAAGTCACACTTCATATATTGAGTGACACATCTCGTACTGTCTTTCTGCACTGTCGCAATGTCCAATAGTTTCCTATCACAACCCTTGTGTACAATATACAAAAGCTATATATTTCTAACACCACAACATATGTATTATCATTGGATAGGTAATTGAATAATCTTTCAGATGAATGCAACTTGTAGCAGCAGAAAGTGAAGCATACAAAAGTTACACTGCAAACAATGACATGCATTCTCAAAATGTGATTCATTCAAAAATTAGTGCTATATAATAGTAGTTTGTCAAAATGTAAACAAACTCACAGACAGTTGCAGCTTACTGTCCACCAAGCAGTAGCAGAGCAGTTTTATAATAATAATAATCCACAAGTTAAGTGGCAGTGATCTTCCTTTTATCATTCATGTGATGTTTATTGTGAGCAGGGCAGACAAATGGTTATCATACGTAGACAGGTACAGAAAGAAATTGAAATTTTCTATAAAAAGAACACGTTTGCCTATCAATGGCATGTATTTCCTATTGTTGCTGTTTCTGCTGGGCAGAAACAGTTTCTGCCCGGCATAAATCAAACAACCCTGTAGGTAATTATTAATGAAATGTTTTTTGGTGAATCATAGTTACAGATCATTAAGGGTTACGATGGAAGTAAAATGTTCACATGTTTACTGTTCACTGAAAAAAAACAGCTCCACATAACTAATTATAGTTATTGTTAAGATGTTTAACCTAGTTCCATTATCTGACATTGTGCCAACAGATTGGTGTATTGGAATCATTAAGCCTATATAATTATTGTATAAACATAGCAGCAGACACTGGGACAGTGTGACTGCTGCCTGGCTAAATGGATGCAATGGTGCTTTGAAGTTAGTTCTTCTGCCAACTATCCTTTTCACACAAGCCTATAGGTTTAGTAGCTGCCAGAACACTACTGAGCCTAAACTACCATGCAGGTGTGAAAAACGTGCTATGTATTTGAACTTGACAGTGTTCAGATAGGGGTATTGGTTGAAGTGTATTTGTCTTGACACAAAAGGCTTTATTGTGCCTTAATTATGTCAACTCTTCTAATGGTTGACATTTGGTTGTTTCAGGTGTCAACTATATTGTGAATCTTTAATTATTAGTCTATATTGATACAATTGATTTACACAGTACCAAGTCTACACAAGGCATGGCAAGCATAAACAGAACAGTAGAATGCATTTGATATCAATAAAGTGTAGGATATTTCACTCTATAGTTGTCCAGAATATTAATTTTCTATGTTTGTCACCTACAGGTGACAGAATATTAATTTTCTATGTTTGTCACCTACAGGTTTCTACAGACAATACATCTTTAACCAATAGACACCAAAGTCACACCATTTTATAATAATCAAATGAACATCAAAATAAACACAACTTATGCAATTATAGAAAATAAATAGTTTTTAAGATACAGTTTAAAAGTGTTAGGCAACTGTTCAGTCTAACAGGGGTCAAGTGTGTCTACTCTGCCTGGGTGCTGTGACTAATTAAAGATTATTCAAGGTCTCAATGGACTAGGCTGTAGAGATTAATCACACTGCTGACTTTGTGGCACATTAAACAAAATCTAGTGTTGGGGGTTGTCTCAAGGGCCCTTCTCAAAACCACATCACTAGATAATGTAAAACTTTTGCACTTTGGGGGACGGCGGACGGCGGACGCAGAGTGATGGCAATAGTCCCTTGGACCTTCGGCCAAAGGACTAAAAATGCATGTGTCATTTACTTTTTGACTAAATCCTTCAGTTGTGCACAACTGTGTGTTTAGAAAAGGATCTCTAAGTGACAGTGTGTTTTATCTACTATGCTAGCTCTATGCACAGGATTGCAACTTACCCTCCAATTATTTGCACTGATATGTATCTAAATCCCATTTGTAGCAAAACATATCTTTGGCATAATTATGAACACTGAAAATTGACCCAACACCAAATCTCCAGTACTTTTCCAGCCCCCCACCCCAAAAAACTAAGCTCGCCCTAGATTCATCTGGCCAATAACTTGGAGGACAACAGCGTATTACTCAATTGACACACAGGATAGTTTCTTTTGTAACTATTTATAAAGTCTTCATAGCAGTTTATAGATTTGCCAGCAAGTAACAACGTCATTCACATGAAAACAGCAATAACCTGAAAACTAACCGCAATTATTGAAGATATTCGAGATGCACATATAAACAAACAAACACAAATAAGCACAGACCCATACTATTTTACCCCCCCCGGTAGTATAGCTTCTAGATAAGTATTATCTACAATCTTAAACGGTAGATGGCGCCACAGTTTCCACGAGCCACCACGAAATTAGTCTCGATTACCCAGACTACGTAGTGAGGCACCACTTGTTTGTCGCTTCAACAGTCTGTAATTCTACAGAATGATCTCCGGTGTCCGTACCGTCCAAATGCTGAAGAAAAATGGATCTTTTTGTACAATATCATACGTTGAGTCTCACTTGGGTTATTATGTTGTTTATGTTTAAAATATAATTGAAAACACCCTGGTATTTTCGGGGTGTTTGAGTTTTTTTTATAGATTTTTGCGGTCGAGGAGGTGGTAATGTCAGCCGTTTTAAAAATGTTGCTTTACCATTGTTATTGTACCATAAATACTTACCTCCATTTGCCCCCGCCGCATCCCTAGTCTACGGGCCTGTTAACAGTTATACGGGTATCTGTCACCAGCGTGTCTTTTTTGGTGAAGTTGTGCAGCCACGTGAGCGTCAGCAGCGGTGGATCCGGAGAGGCAAATCTGGGGGAGCCTCCAATTGAGGCTCGCCAAAGTACAAACGTTGAGTCTCTCCAAAAACCTCCAATTGCACACCCCCTCGAGGCTCGCTAAAATATGTCTAGACGCCCCGTGGATTCGCCTAGGCTACAACCAATTAACCGAGACACCAACGAAAGCAAATACCGATGTAGGCATGGCCATGCAAACGCCATAGATCAATAATACTTTTTGTTACTCAGCAATTTATCTTGCCCGACAAAGTGGCGCGTGCGCGTGAGTAGTCAAATTTGTGACATATGGTATAAAAATAGTTTAATACTCAAAATTATATATAATATGTATTTTTTATATTCAAGAAGACACAGACGCCAGTTCACGCTGTATAGCTAATCATATAATTGTTGTGGTGAGTCGTTCACAAAGGGAGAAGCTGGTTATCTAGTCGAACATATTTTTTGTCACCTGTGAACAGGAATGCTTCAAACTTACTAGAGAGGCATGTAAAGGTCAATACCGTCAAAAGCAGGTTAGGCTGATGCAGTTTTGGACGCCGAGGTCAGTTTGCTTCTTTATGTACTATGATGCTGCAATGAATTATTGGCCTTTTGCCCCTCCTACAATTGTGTATCCCTTTTGACCATTGTAATTTTGGTCCAATGCGATTTAACATGGAGTGTTGGGACACACATTCATTCGTGAAAAACGAGCCATGTCATTAAATTTTGACGACTTGATGTCGGAACAAAAGAAAGTCGAGGATCCAGTAACACATGGGTACGTCTAGCGGGTGTTATCAACATGCATGTACATGTATATGCTGATGACACCCAACTCTATATCGCCTTCAGTCATGCCTCAGAGGAAGACACAACCCTGGCTGTGAAGCGCATACAAGCATGTGTCGCTGAAATACAAGCTTGGATGCTGACAAACCTGAGGCTATTGTGATATGTTCGCCGCACATCAAGAAAAGAATTTCTATGCCGCACTTAGAACTTGCCAATAACATCGTGCCTACTTCCACTGTGGCCAGGAACATTGGTATTTTCTTCAATGATGCCCTAAACATGAACAGCCATGTACAGTATATGTGTCGTGTAGCATATTTCTATCTATACAGTATTCGAAGAATTCAAAATATTCTAGATAGGAAAACAACAGAGATGATGGTGCATACCCACGTGACGTCTCGTCTTGACAATGGAAATGGCCTGCTGTACGGAATTTCTGACCGTCTCCTCACCAGACTCCAGAGTGTGTGAAATGCTGCAGCCCGTCTCATAACCAGAAGTAAGAAGCACGACCACATCACTCCTGTTCTGATTGCGCTTCATTGGTTGCCGATTAAACAGCGCACCGAGTACAAACTACTCCTGCTGACGTTTCGCAGTTGATACGGTTTGACTGCGTCATACCTGGCGGACCTGCTAACTCGACACCAGCCCACTCGCCCGTTACGCTCCATCGACGCTCACCTGCTGGAGATCACGTGCAGCAAACGTTTTCTCTCAAAGCGACAAAAGCTTTTTCACACGCAGCGCCACGCCTCTGGAACAATCTGCCCCTTGTCATGCGCGCTACAGACTGCCTCAACGTGTTCAAGAAGCAACCAAAGACACTTCTTTTTAAACATGCTTTTTCTATTTTTAACCATTATTATTCTCTCTTAACTTGTCGTTTTTAATTAGTATTAGTAGAGTTTTTATTATCCTTATCTATTTACTATTGATATATATTTTAATGCTTTTATTAATTTTATTTAATAATCTTAAAGGGATTCTTTGAGAATTTTAATCTCTTTGTAATGTACGCAATTATTAGGTAATCCTGTTAATATGATTATTTCATGTAATTCTATGCCTTTATTTCATTACAATAATGTTTTATTAATTACTAATGATCGAAAAAAATAACTCTGCGTACGCGGAGTTTCTACTTTGGGCCAACCTTCACGATCCGTATAAGGCATGCTCATGAATATTCGGAACTGTCCGTCAGACTTCAATTAGCTACGCCGAGTTAATAGATGCAAGAAATACGTCATCAACATGTGTGTATATGGATTAGCCACCGCCATGCTAACCGATAAAATTATCAAAACGATACGTGGACCAGCTGCTGTTTATGTCACATATTTAGCAAAAAAAGGAAAATATATGGAATAAACGGAGAATGAACATAGCGACAGTTCATGACAGTCAGATTTATTTAAAAGAAAAAACACCACCTCTCCATGCACGAAGCCGCCGATGGCGAAGCCGATGTCATACTGAATGATTGGCATTGTTTTTTTTGGAATATAAAAAATATGGTACTATCATGTTCCTTTTTTAGTAGGTACATCTGGCTATACATTTTGAAGTGACGTTTTAATGAAACGTTTAGATAACATAAACTTACAGAAGCCGATAAACATTCAATAATGAAACAATTTTATTTGCACCATAAATCCAGCTGCTATTTCCATAACCAGTATAAATACATTATACATCACTAACGTAACTTACGATATTAAAATATGATAGGATAGGTACATATATACTTACCCGTCTACAGTTTCATTTTAGTTTGAAAAATGTAGATCTCTAAAGAGCATAACATTATTGTCGACAAAATATTAAAATATATTGCATCAGTGTAAAAACATGTTTTATTTTGTACTGGGGGTGCAATAATTATTTGTTTTGCCCATCATTTAGAGTAAAAGATATGAAATTTATTTCTGTCGAACTCGTTTCGATAAAAAATAAAATGGCCATTGTACGATGGAAATAAAGTTATAAAATTACAAAACTTTAAAATGCATATTTTAAAACACTGTTTTCAGTCATCATTGGTGTATTGAGCTCAAGAAGATCCCTAAAACATTTTGAATGTTGTCGAACATTTATATTTTATGAATTTTCAAAAGTATTGTAAAATCAACTTTGTCGACACCTTTTTATACACTACTCCCAGTATAGTTCACTTAACATAAACTTGTTTCAACAAATTTTGAAGAATATGCTGTAGAACACAATCCAAACATGATGAGCATAAGAAAGCATACATTTTATTACGTACTCCTACTTTGCAACATAATGACGGGGTGATGTGCATTTGGATGCACAAACCGATCGATTGCACACAATCCATTTGAAACGTAGTGATGTACATATTCCCAACAGAACAGCAGACTTCTTCACTACTGCTATGCGTTTTGATACACAAAGCAATCAGCTGGGCCCGTATTCTCGAAGAAACAGATTTCGTACGTAAGAAGTTGCGCAAATATGGCGGATTATTTCTCAGCTGCGAAATTTCGCAAGTTGGTATTCTCGAAACGCTTACGAATTTTCGCAGCTAAGAATTTCGGAACTTGCGTACGAAAATCTCGCGAGGGTTTGCTTGCGTTGCAACGGATACGGTCACTGATGTTTTGCTATGTTTTACCGTTTTAACGCTGCTCATGTGTTCCTGGCTGTGCATGAAAAAGAATAACGTACACAACTGTTCAAGGGAACATGGTGACTAATCAGTATAGCTAATATGCAAAACATAATGTAGCATTGCCATTGAGATATGTTGATGCATAGGTAATAATTAATGGGCTTAACACCAGCGAAGCATTTGAACGGAAATGACAGACACAAATTGACAAAACGCAAGCAAGGGGAAGAATTAACGCCAAGCCAAGCCAAGCCAGTCAATGTTTACATTACAGAATTAGGAATTTGACGCTTCGTCTACGTATCCTCATTACACTGTTACATAGTACAATTAGTAGACACCACCTGCGTATGTGTATGATGTCGATTACTATTCAGACGACGCGCCGATGAAGGTGAGACTTAGTTTGATCACTCGGTGTTTCTATCGCTCTACTAGCGCACATTCCATGACCATGGCATGACGCTAGTCTGTCACTAACCTGACTAAGTCAATCAAACTCAAACGTCAAAGTTGTAACTTCGTAAGACGTAACCGGAAACAAGGGGCGTGACCTAGGAGGCATATGTCTTCCAGTTCCAGATCAGGATTTGTAAGTGAGTAGATGGTTTAACATAGAAATGACTTGTGGCTGTGCAGTTGTGTTACATATTCATTTAGCAGGCCCCTAGTACTTGGCCTAGGGCGTGTATTTGTTAACTAATTACGTGCTACATTGGCGTATTAAGCCTAAATACTATTAAAACTTGTTGACATTTATCCACTACTATTGTTCAAATTTGTGCCCCCATAGACTACCCACTGTGGATCTGCCCCTGAATATGGACTATGTTAGATGATGTGTCTATGTATAGGGCTAAGGTAGTGAGGAATAAAGATTATCAAAGAACAGTATTTCATGTACCCAGTGCATAATGACATAACAAATCAAACTTTAATCAATGTGCAATATACAATATTGCTACAAAACAAGTACAATTAAATTTTCTGTACATACAACACACATCCAGCATCATCTATCAAATAACCATGACACCACACCCAAAGGCTGAAAACCAGTGGGAATGATAGGTAAGGTACAATATGTGGTTATGGTATGATGAAACATACACAATAGTGTACTCTATCAGTGGTGTTATTGTCTGGTACAGCCTAGTTTTTTTTACATGTTATAACATTTTATAAATACTGGGTAGTATCTACTGTATTGTATGGACACTAAAGAGTACAACCATGTATAATATGTCTACATTTATTATATATGTTTTAGGTATCACCAGTAGCACAGTAAATATGGTGTGTCTAATACGGTTCTATTTAAAAATGAAACATAACTATACACATTTATGATGTGCTACATATGTGTTTTCAGAAAGAAAATTGATGGACTGGAATGACTGTCCCGCTTGTTGACTTTTTATTGTGAATTTTGCATTGGCTAGCAGTGTAGGCGCGGCGCCGCTTTCAAAGACGGTATTTATGCAATTTCAGCGCTCAATAAAAATTGACAAACACACATTAGTGTCATTAAATCACACACAATTTACTAATGTGTTTTTGCGACGTTGTAACAGCAAATAACTGAGAAATCTCCATCTGAAAGCAATACCACAAGTTACGAAAAAGTTACGCGACCTCTTGCGTTGGCGTAACGTTGCAATGAAATATACGCCATATTTGCGAATGTTCGTATCGTAAATGTTTCGAGAATACCACTTGCGAAAAAATCGTAACTTACGTTCTTTTGACGTCATTTTTATGTAAAAATGGCGCTAAGAAATTCGTAAGTCGTTCGAGAATACGGGCCCAGATGCACACATCCATTTGAAACTCGAAGTAAGGTACAACTTCCCAGTAGATGTCGCACAGAACAGAATGAGGCACTGTTAAGTAGAGGTCTTCAATTTCCTCTTTCCGTCAGCTCAGCTATTTCCAATGTTCCTGAAAATAAACAAAGTTGAATTTAGGAAATTGAGCCTAAATATGAGTTAACTAACTTCTAAAGAATGAGACAGCGATGGTTTTGAACGTTTAATGCTGATGTGCGATGCAGTGAAAAAGAACGAACACGGATATGTGCGGTGCACTTAATAAGAACGAACCATAGAGGCGATGAGAATAGAACAAGTTAACATTAATAATGTAGCGTAATTGTCAATGTCCTCCCTCGCCCCGAGTTCTTGTGACGGGAGACGCATGAACTCTTCGAGTACCTTGTTCGATCACTCGTTACCGACCACATAGTCCTTGAAGCGGGTCGGCAAGCGTGTCTGCCGCCTTGGTCTGTCCGCTCGGAACATAGTGTTTGGTACTGACGGTGGCGGCGATGCGAGCTTCTGTTGCGGTGCAGTTTCCCGGTTCGGTCCTGCGGATGGCGGTTCATCGGCGGACGATCTTGGTGAGGCCACCGGAGTATCTTCATTCCCTATGTCGGGCTCAAAGTGGAGGCTGTGCGGGTTGGGGCGTATGTCTTGTCGGCGCACTGGTGTAGAAATTGGCGGTTGCGAAGGGTGATGCCAGACCCGTGGACTTTGATGGCGTACTGGTCGTGTTGCCGTACTTCGATGACTTGTCCAGACTTGTCCCAGCGTCGTGGCGCATTCCCAGTCTGGTTCTGGATGAGGTTTCTTAGTGTGGGGTAGGAGGGCTTCCACCTCCTTGGCATGGCGTTCCATGAGAGCCTTCTCCCGGTTGGCGGCTGTGGCTGTCCAGGTATCGTATGGCTCGTATTTTCCTGGCATGACGGGTATAAAGTCGCGGATTTGGCGGCCAAAGACGATTTCAGCCGGGGAGCGTTTGTCAAATGGCGTAGGCGTGTTCCTATATGTGAGCATGGCTCGCTGGAATGCCGGGATGTCGGCGTCGCCATGTGGCCCGGTGTTCTCCATGATCAAGCGCTTAGCTGACTTAACCACGATCTCGGCCCGGGTGTTGGAATGGGGGTAGGCTACCGACGAGAGGCGGTGAGCAACTCCCCAATCTCGGAGGAACTGCTGGGTGAGCTCAGCCGTAAACTCGGGGCCGCCATCTGATGACAACTCTTCGGCGATACCATATGTGACAAAGAATTCCCGTAGCTTCTTGACGAGTGCCGGCGACCCCCCCGTTAGTTGACACACGTAGGGCCAACCCGAATATCTGTCAACGATGACGATGTAATTGTGGCCGCTGTAACAGAAGTAATCGGCGCACAACATCTGGAATGGGTAGACTGGGTCGGGTGAGGGTGTGGGAGGCGGCTTGGGGTTGCTGGCAGCAATTCTGTGGCACGCCTGACAGTTATTGCGCAGCTCTTGGATCTGAATCGTGATTCCCGGCCAGAAAATCGATGCTTTCGCTCTGGCGTTCATGGACGTCACACCTTGGTGGGCGGCGTGTAGTGTTTCCAGGACCTGGTCACGGAGTGATGGCGGGATAATGATTCTGTCCTGGTACAGTATTACGCCCGCCGTGATGGAGAGGTCGGCCCTGTACTGATGATAGATCCGGGTGAGTTCTGGCATGTGCCTGCTGTCTTCCGGGAAGCCTACTAGGATCGTGTCGTGCAACTGTCGCATGGTGGGGTCGCTGGTGGTCTGTTCTCTGACGCTGTCCCACTTGACCGATTCGATGGACGATAGTGCGGTCATGGCTCCGAATGTTAGGTGTTCCTCCTGTGCGGCAACCTCGTGACTGAAATTCCCCTCGTTGCCCATGCGGCGCAGCCCCTGGTACCACCAAAGTTCAGCCGGTACCGATGAATAGCCAGCCGCATGTGCATCATCTGGTAGGTCCATCTTGTTAGGATTGGGGTCTCCAGAGGCGTATCTGGACAGGCTGTCAGCGGTGAAGTGGCGTTTACCAGGTACGTGGGTGATCCTGAATTGGAACGGTAGTGTTTTCTCTTTCAGGTTGTAGAGGCGCGGGTTTTTTATGTCCTCCATCTTCCGGTCCCCCAACACTTTGAGGAGGGGCTTGTGGTCGGCGGCAACGATGAGGTCGTTACAGCCCAGGACGAAGTGCCTGGCTTTGTCGAGTGCCCAGGCGACGGCCAAGGCCTCGCCTTCTACAGGGGCATAGTTCTCCTCTGCGTTGTGTGTATACCGATTGCTGGCGAATGTCAGTTTCCAGCCGGTGTTGCAGCACCATGGTTCCTCGGATGGACAGGAGCAATGTTTCTGTCCAAGGGAGAACCCGATGCCGTACTTGCACCAGTCGGTGGACAAGCAAGTTTTTCGTCTTTTGTCAAAGATCTTGACCCATTCGGTGATGGTCTTGATGATCTCGCTCTTGGCGTGTGCAAGGGCAGCATCCAAGGTCTCGTCCCAATAGAACGGGGTTGAGGGTGACAGAAGTTCGCGAAATGGGCGTAGTTCTTCGGACGACGATTGACAGTAACTGACCTGGTTAATCATTCCAAACAGCTACCTTATGTCGGTGATGTTCCGCGGTGTTGGGAAGTCCTGGATCGCGCGAATGAATGTGTCGCTGGGCCGGATGTTTGTTTTCGTTATCTCAAATCCGACGAACTCAACCGTGTCTTCCGCGAAGTGGAATTTTTCCGGGTTCTGAGTGATACCGTGTCGTCCGCATATATTCATCCAGTTGCAGGTTTGGAAAAATGCTTCCTCGATTGTCGGGGCCCATATGCCTACGTCGTCGATGCACTTAGTTTTGTTCGGGATGTCGGCAACAATTTAATCGTATCGTCGAGTGTAGCCGTCTCCGGCGGCGACAAACCCCTGGGGCAGGGTCTTGTACCTGTATCGGCCCCATAGGGTGATGAATGTGGTGTAGTGACGGTCTTCCTCGTGGATGGGGACTGAGTGGTAGCCGTTCCAAGCGTCGGTAACAGTCTTTTTCATATTTGCCGGGAAGAGCGTCGCCTGATGAAACAGGCTCATGGTGTGATGTTTCTCTGCTGCAGAACTTGTTGAAGGCCTGGTAGTCTACGCAGCGTCGAGGCCCCCCTCTTTTTTTTCTGGTGATGACCATCCTGCTGCACCATGTCATAGGTTCACCTACAGGAACAGGCTCGATGACGCCGAGTGCGATGTCTCTGTCCAGGTCGGCCTTGACCTGTTCCTGCCAGTGTAGAGGAACCGATATAGGTGTGTGAATGGTGACAGGTGAGGCGTTCGAGTTGACCATGATGCGGACTGGTGGTCCCTCCATGACGGGGAGGGGTTGATGCTCGCATGTGTTGAAAGTACTGCCTTTGTAGTAGTCTTTAATCCACTCCTCAAGTTTCCCTCTGTTGTTTTCTGTAGGAGGGAATGGGATGGACGTGGGCAGTGGCGGAGGCATCGTACGTCCCGGGCAATTGCAGTTGTCCCTGGTGGATGGTGGTGGCATAGATGAGCTGGCTGCGGCATCGTTGTTTGTTTCGACAGCGCCAACTGATGGGAAGGATTCCGGTATGACCCCAAGCTGTTTGCACCCATGTTCGCTTAGGTACATTCCCTTGATCTTGTTAGAGACGTAGCAGATCTGGGTTGTCTCGTGCGAGTTTCCATGACGGTCCAATCCTGACAAGCGGAGAATGATTGCCCCGATGATTTCGATGGGGTTGGTGTCTATGGCCTGCATCCGAAGTAGGGTGGGAATGAGGTCGCTCTTCTTGTACCCCATGTTGTGGACCTGTTCCGTGTTGATGATGGTCGACTGGCAGCCAGTGTCAGTAATGACCCGCAGTTGACAGGTGCGTGCCGGTTTATTGAAGTGATAGCCAAAGTGGGCATAGTCTGATGGCACAACACGGGCCTGCAGTGTGACTGTGGGCTGGCCTTTGACTGGCCTCTCGATCCAACCACGGAGTCTGTTGAATTGTTGCGATTCGATGACGACTTCCTTGCCACATTTGTTGCTGCCGCGGCTGGCGATGCTGGTGACGAGGCCGATCTCCTCGATGTCGTCAGTTTCCCCGTTGTTTTCCCGACCGCAAGCACGACTGCCAGATCGAGTGCCGGAAGGTTGTGAGCTGCCGGCACGAGCCCGGCCGGCTCGAGTAT
Organism: Paraescarpia echinospica; assembly: GCA_020002185.1. Lineage (NCBI taxonomy): Eukaryota > Metazoa > Annelida > Polychaeta > Sabellida > Siboglinidae > Paraescarpia > Paraescarpia echinospica. The sequence goes on along the minus strand of CM034536.1, from coordinate 40,857,670 downwards.
CGCAATAGTGTGAGTCCTTCGCCTCGCACATCTCTTCGTACACGGAGGGCATGGATCGGTCTGCAGCGCCCTCGGTGTCGTCTAATTTCAGCGTTTTCATCTCCATGTTGCCGGACTTGGGCGGCGAACCCGGTTTGTCGATCTTGTCCGACTTTCGAGGCGTCTGTTTGCGGCATACGGCAGAGAAATGCCCTGTCAATGAGCATTTGTTGCACGTGGCGTTGAAAGCTGGACAGTTGGCCTCTCTGTTAGCCTTGGACGTACGCCCGTTTGTATTAGTTCCGTGGCCGGTTCTACCGCAGTAGTGGCATTTAAAATGCCTGTTCTGGTTGTCGATTTGCGATGGGTTCTTGTCCCTTTTGTACCTGGATATGCCGGCGCCTGTATCGCCGAGGATGGAGGCCTGTGTCTTCTTGCCGATCTCCTTGGCCTCCAGTAGTTTGATCAAGGCGTCGAGGTCCATGTCCTGTTTCTGCATGCCGAGGACCTCGCGTTGTGTGTCCTGATCATACAGTCCCCGGATGATCACGTCACGTACCATATCGTCGGTGTATCGCACTTCTTTTGTACACGTGCATTTTATTGTGAACTGGCACAGATCTGCTTGACCTTTCACCCGGGCAGTAAAGTTTCTGATTCCCTCACCAGCCTGCTGTTGAAGGTTGTTGAGCGCGACCCTGGACACCATAACGTTTTCGGCTTTGACGGCTAGCCTGTGTATGGAGTCGAGAATATCTTTTTCTGGCTGTTGCTCGATGTCGTTGTTGTCCTGAAACATGGCGTAGCGGAGCTGCTCACTGCAGGTGTCCATAAGTTGACATTGTATGTCCGCTCCGGTGAGGCCTGTTGCAATCTTGTACGTATTCCACCTTTTCTGGAAGTAGACCCACCGCTCTGTCGTGTGGCCCATGTCAATGGGCGGGCGGTCTGCCTTCGCTTTTTTGGGGGCGGTGGCTTGGGTGGGCGGCGGCACTGCATCGTGCTCCGACGTGTTGTGCATGGCCAGAAGCTGCATGGCATACTCGACCGGTAGTTTTTCAGTCTTGTAATCACAGTCTGTGTATGTGCATCGTATTTCCACATTGGCCATGATGATGTAGTTTGAGTATGTTTGTTTAACTACAATCTTGGTAGAGCCTCCGTCTGTAGTACTGTGTGTATGTGTAGCAGTGTTTCGTTCATTACGAGCATTCTAAACACTATATTATCGCTCACAAACAGAACTATTCGCGGTTTCGTTGTTTCTACGGCAAGAACTGTAGTATCTTTTCACTACTGCCGATTAGTGGAATATGCGTACGATACATATCAGTACTATCTGATAAATATACCTTTCAGTGCACCGCGCATTCTAAAGAATGAGACAGCGATGGTTTTGAACGTTTAATGCTGATGTGCGGTGCAGTGAAAAAGAACGAAAACGGATATGTGCGGTGCACTTATTAAGAACGGACCATTGAGGAGATGAGAATAGAACAAGTTAACATTAATAATGTAGCGTAATTGTCAACTAACTCAACACTGTGCAGATTAATTCAGTTTAGATTTTGGATTATGGGACTTATCACCAAGTGTACAGCTGGCTAAATGGAAAAGAAATACAAGAGAACCTTGTTATGTTGATTCAGTCAGACTAAAATCCCAATCCATTACTTTGGCCAACTTTGAATTTGCTTCTACATAATTACATGTATGCGTTGGTCATATACAGTGCACTCCAGATAACTCGAACTCACATAAGTGGATTTTCGCTAAGTTAAGACTTAAGTCAATCTTTTCCTCGGTCCAGGGCAAAGGTCCCAATAAGGGGACCTTCTGATAACTTTCTAGTTATCAGAAATTCCATTTATCAGTATTGTCATGGGTCCCTGGAAGTTCGACCTTATCCAGAGTGCACTGTATATTTTCCTTTATTCTTGCTCTAATAATTAATGTTTTATTATGGCCATTCTCGTGAAAAGTGTACAGTAACGGTGAAGTAACATGTCAAAATTAAATGTTTAATTTGTTTTAGCGAGTACTATTATTATCAAATGTGCTATTCACATGAAGCAGTGCAACTTGATCTGATCTATTATTATATATTTAAAAAAATATATTAATGGATAAAAACTTATGTATACTAGTAGAGTGCAGATCTGCTGGTGTCCAAAATTCGTGCATCGCAAAATTCCGTGGCCACATGGTATTGTGTACTTTTTAAAAAACCTAAAACGTTTACATTGAAAGATGACATGCCAGCCAGGATTACTAACAGTCGTAGCTGTAGCATTAAAAACAGTCTGTGAACGTACAAATCTCACATTTTTATGTTTCGGTTCAAATAAGAGGGGAGACGGGGACTTTTCAAAAACGGCTGACTGGAATTTGGAAAGGCAAGACCCGTAGCCGTAGGCGTAGACACACATACCCAAATCCCAGATTTAGCCTTTAGCCTAGGCTTAGGCTTAGCCTTAGGCAAACAAATTACATCCACGACCAGGTTAATCATCTTGTTATGGTTGCATATGCTGATAATTTATTGTGCACGTTCACTGCATGTCAAATACCGGACACTGCAGTTTTACTAACTAGAAAGGCGAGACCCTTGCCTAAGGCTATGTTATTTACTGTAGTAGAGGCTCGACAGACTCAGTGACAGTCCCAGCGCCGCGTCAGCTGACACCGACTGCAGCCGCTGGCTTCCTACACTCATAAAAATAGCTGCTAATATATATGTCTACAAATAGCTTATTTGCTTGAATCAGCTCACCTCGAAATCAGACATGTTAGCTGTGTGTGTGACGTCAACCAAAGACCGTATATCAATACAAGACGGTGCAGCGCGCGCTATCTACATTGTTCGAGGAAAGTACATAAGCAATTCGTCCGCCATTCTGGAATTGCGCGAACCAGACCATACGCGTGCAGAAAATGGAGTTCTTTGCATTATCATTGCTCAACATTTTCAATGATAACCTAAATATTTTAATTATATAAGAAGTGGTACAGCCTTATGATTATTCTGATAAAACACGACGAAATTAATTTGGTTCAATAAACAGTTGCAACGTTTCTACGTGATTTGTGTGCAAATTTCAATATTTTGAATTGTGATAGGTAAACAACTTCAAGGATTACTTTAATACCTTTCATTTTATATGAAATGAGGTACCTGAACAAATACATCGCGCGCTGCGGTCCCGCAGGCGCATGCGCTTGCCTCCCGAATGGCGGACAAAAACCTTCAATGTAGACTGCCATTTTCTCGCTCAGTGACGCCTCCTGTCCAAATAGAGGCTCCTTTTGACGTCAACGGTCTGTGTGTGGTTCACTGCGTGTGCATGAATATTCATTATACTCGGGCTGCAGAATTAATAATCCACGTGGCAACAAGCTCAAAATGATTCGCGTAAACACAACTGTTTATCGGCTTTTTGCGCAGATAACACCCAAATTTTGCATAAACATGCAATACATAAGTAGCAGAAAAAGTACTTATGGGAAATTAATACGTTTTAATTCGGTACACCTCGAATGTATATAGAGGGTGTCTAATGACGTCAGCACTATGCGTGCACACAACCCCCAGCGGCCATATTGGAGTACAAGCGAACCGTTCGCAACCGCCCGCATTGTGTGTGTTCACTGAGCCGCTAAATTGTTTTCTTTGTCGTTGCACCGCGCAGTATGGCTTCAAAGACAGTTAAAGTTCCGTATGTTGACACATTAGATGTGTTGACAAAGCAGAGGTATTTAGATAAGTTACGAATCGTTGATAGCGTTGATCCGTATTCTTTGCCGAATTCGGCATGGTCTAAGAAGGAAGCATGCTTCCCAGCTGTATCATACCCAGACATAGTGAACTACTTGATTTTTAACAAATCTTTCTACACCATGGAAGACATGAAGGCGTGGAAGAGCCTAGAGGCGTACAACCAGCTGACGTCAGGATGGATAAGCGATGTGGCGGTTTTTGTGAAAAATGGCTACCACATTGTACGAGCGAAAGTAAGCTGATTTCAGTAAATTTAGACATCTAGTTTTGATAAGTAGGTAGTCCCCCTATTAATAATATTACAATAGCTTAATGAGAATGACTATAAAATTAATTGCAATAAAATATGTGCATGCAATTATACCTATGGCTATGCCCTTTTTCCTATGGGGCTATGCCTATGGCTATTGTGTAACTATAAATAGTAGGTCCCTATATTTATAAGCATAAAAGGCTGGATATATTTTTTATTAAGTACTGTTTTTATTATTAATTGCTTTATGCATCAACTTTGTTATGCAGAAGATAAGTAGGTACAACCATGACTTAAGTCCTTACAGCTATATATTTATGTATTTTAAGGCCCTAATTTTTGCATGTATAACATTGTCAACAATTCTAAATTTAGTTTGCACCGTACTAAAATTGTACACTGTTTGACAGGTACTTCATTCGCAGAGACTTCGCGAAAAGCCATTGCAGCCATGGATCATTGCAGATAAAGCTGGGACTGTCTGCACCGCCCATTGTGACTGCATGGCTGGGTTGGGTGAGGCCTGCACTCACATCGCCACACTTCTCTTTGCGGTGGATACTACCGTGAAGATCCGTGACAGCAAGACTGTGACGCAAGAGCCAGCTTATTGGCTGCTGCCAGCAACTCACCGAGAGGTTCGTTACAGAGAGGTTGGTGAAATCGATTTCACGTCAGCCTTGACCAAAAAAAAGCAACTGGACGAAGCCATTGCCAGTGGGTCGCCAGTTTCGTCTCGGGTTCGTCAACCAAAGAACATCGCCGCACCAAGTCATGCTGAGCTTGACAGCTTTTTCCGTGGACTTAGCCTGGGTGACACAAAGCCTGTTGTGTTGTCCCTTCTGCCTCCGTACAGTGATTGGTTTGTTCCCAAACAGGCCCAGGGAAATTTTCCAGCAGTGCTTTCAGACATGTTCCAGGATGAGCTGTACAAACAGCCGTTCCATGTCGTCCTGGAGAAGTGTTCGTCTGTCACGTTGGCTGTCACACTTCAACAGGCGGAGGCAGTGGAGATGGCGACAAGGGCTCAGGCCAACTCACGACTGTGGCCAAAGTTCAGGGCTGGCAGGGTGACTGCATCAAGGTTTCACAAAGTGTGCCACACCGACCCCTCTCAACCAGCACCAAGTGCGATCAAGGACATCTGCTACCCGGATCGACACCTGACCACACCAGCCATACGATGGGGCATCAAGCATGAGAACGTTGCGAAGGCTGCTTATCGCAAGACAATGACCGGGCATGCCAACTTCTCCATGCGGGACTCTGGATTAGTCATCCACAACCGATATCCAGAGATTGGGGCTTCTCCCGATGGAGTCGTCCGATGTGACTGCTGTGGGGTAGGCAGTCTCGAGGTGAAGTGCCCCTACCTCGTGCGTGACGAGGTCCTGAGTGAGGTAAAGGAAGGCGCCACATGTTTGGCAAAGAATGCAGATGGCACCCTACACTTACAAAAAGGACATGCCTACTACTACCAGGTACAGTGTCAGCTGTTTGTGTGTGGGCACAGCTATGGAGACTTTGTTGTGTGGACACAGAGGTCCTATCACTGTGAGCGCATCTACAAGGATAACATTCTCTGGGAAGAGATGGTACCAAAAGCCCGACACTTCTTCCGAGTAGGTGTGCTACCTGAACTGCTGGGAAAATGCCACACACGTCCACCCCTGGTTGGCTGTGCTGTGAACTCGGACACTGTGAACACTGGTGAGGCTGTACAAGCAGTGTGGTGTTACTGCCGAAAGGAGGAGTGCGGCGAGATGGTGGCCTGTGACAGTGACAGCTGTCAGTATGAATGGTTTCACTACATGTGTGTGGGTGTGCTGTCGGAACCAAAGGGAAAGTGGTTTTGCCCTGAATGCCGAAAGAACAAACGCAAACAGAGAATGGAGAAACGCTGAATCATGAATGCCCAAGAAAAAAGGAAAAAACACAAAAAAAATAGCATGTCTGACATGTCTGCAGTTTTTCATTTCACATGAAAATCCTAGCTGCACTGATGAGTCCTGGGGGGACGAAACATGTTACTAACAGACAGGTGCAATTACAATATATATATTCATATCAATCACAGTGACACCAATTACAGCATACCACTTTCATCACAAAAATAATTATTCCTTTTGGTGTCTATATTGATATAATCAGGTTCAACCTAAAATCCAGATATATAAAATATCAACCAAAAATAATGTAAATGTGTATTTATTTTTAGACCATGTTTATTTACACATGTAATTTCAAACATTTATTGTTTTCCATTCAAAAGTTAATTATAATAAAATGTGTAAATGTTATTCTTACCAGAAGCTTTAGTCTTTACACAAAATTATAGCTACCTGGTGCTATACAGCAACTAATATTAAACAGACATGTTTCGTCCCCCCAGGACTCATCAGTGCAGCTAGGGTTTTCACGTGAAATGAAAAACCGCAGACATGTCAGACATGCTATTTTTTTGTATTTTTCTTTTTTCTTGGATATCATTCCACACATGCCATCTCCTACCATTGTGCAATCTAGTCAAATGGAACGATGGGCCCATTCAAGTTTGTAAGTGCACAGCAGACAGTGGCTATTTTGTCAATCGTGGTGATTCCTTTTCCATCATTGACGAAGAGAAAGTCAATTGGCACTGTTTCTCCCAGAAAGGTGTACTTCTGACGAAGCAGGCCAATAACACGCTCAACATGGATTCGCAGATGAGCGAGTTTTCGTGATCGTTCAAGCTCGACTGCTGGCATCTGGCTCTTCCCCTTTGTGAAGGCAGGCATTTTGATGGTTGCCATCATCAGTCCCACACTGTCATTCACATCAAACCCTCTGTCGGCCATCACAACGTCACCTGGGAGGAGGTGGTCGAGGAAACCACAGTGTTCGGTGAGGTACTTGTCACTGACTCGGCCAGCCCAAGCTCTCGACAAGAAGGAAATGGTCCCTTGTGGCGTAATTCCTATGAGGAACTTCACCGTATTGTGATGCTTGTAGGAAGACCAAGTCAGTGACCTTGCTTCCAAGTTTGATGGTGTTTCGATATACACCTCGAAACAGTCAATGATTACCACAACTTTTGACTCGAGATAACGCCGGAACTCCATCGGCATCGTCTTCCTCAACTCATCTCGTCCTGGCCATATAATTAGTGGCTGCATCATGACGTACAGAACATCAAGTGTGTTCAAGAAAATTCTTGAGACGGTCGACTGTCTGACGTTGAACAGAAAACCCAACAGTTCATTCGACACATTCAGGCGGAGCTTCATCAATGTCATCAATAACTGCTGAAACTTGGTCAGGGATGATCTGTGTGTTTCGTGTAGACGCGGTGACACAAAGTTGTACAGCTGCATGAGGATGTAGTGAGTTGGAAGGCCGGAAAGAAAATTCACTTTGTTGTCATTGCCGGCTAAGCTGCACTCAGTCAACTTTGCAGATGCCAACTCCAGCTTTAAGCTGCTGTTCTCTAGCGTCAGCCTCCTCATCTCTTCCTCCATTCCACGCACCACATCCCCACTCATATCAGTCTGACACTCTTTTGTATCATCGTCCGCTGCTGGTGGTACTACATCATGTGCCCGGTCTTCCACTAAGGAGGTCTGCATGGACAGTAGTGTGTTGGCCATGTCTAGGCGAGCTCTGTTAGCAGCACGATCAACTTTGCGCTCATATCGTGACAAACTGGTTGCTCCATCTGACGGCTTGAGCTTGTCGTGGCCAAGGTTTATGGTGGGTGCCCAGTCACAGTTTGTTTTGTCATACAAACTGGCAGGCTTGCCTACAAAACAATATATAAAACACATTAAAACATGCACTGAGAATATTTAATAAATATGTAATGTGTATTGAAATTGTCTTATGGCTTAAAACCCACTGTAGCATTGATACACAATACAAATTGTGACTAATACATCCATAAAACTGTCAGCAGGTATTTTACTGTATAAAATGTTAGTGTTACTCAGTCAATGTTATTTTTTTTATTATATTGTATTAATAAAGAAGTGTATAATTTTATGTTTATAAATTTGCTAGTCAATCAATTACATAGGCTATGGTTGCTATGGAATTTATGGCAAAACACAGCCAATAGCATAGCCATAGGTGATAGGCAAAGCCAAGGCAAAGCCATGGGCATGGCCGACACAGACACAGTCACAGGCTGTTATTGTTAGATAGACAGGCTGTTAGTTACATAAACATGACTTCATTTTATGTATGTAACATTTAATAATTTACATGGCCTTAACATTAATCTTACTTACCAGTCACAAAGTGCAACGAGCATACACGAGTGTATAGGTAGTTGGACGGCTTAATGTCTGACCGGCCTATGTTGGAAAGCCAGACACGCTGTCGTTCCTCCGAAAGTTGTCGAGTTTGTTCCCCCTGCGTATGGCGAATTGTGGGCAGTCTGAAGTACGACAAATGACTGTCTCTGTCAGCTCGTTTGCCGCAAGCAAATACTCCACAAAAGTTTACCATCCTTCGCGAATAACGGTGTAACGATAAAAAGAAAAGATTTACTGCATCAGTAAACATTCACAATGCGGGTGCTAGCGGGGCGGTCTGTACTCCAGCGCTTGTACTCCAAGATGGCAGACCGCAAAAATGGTGACGTCACACGCACAGCCTCTATTAGCTTATAAAGAATCCCTTGAATAGCTACATGCCATGTTTTCGGATTGTAATGCGGCTCTGAATGGTTGTAATTGCAAGATTTATGGAGCAGAGAAATGCAGTATAATTGTATTATTATTATTTCCGACAGCAGGCGCAGCTTGTCGAAGAGTTTCTGCGGGACGATTGTTTTGAATGCGGAACTGTAATCTACGTAGTTCTGGTGCTGATTTCCAAAAGGGCCTTAAAACAGGAGTTGGCCGCATCCCCCCGCCAACACCGGTTTCTTGATATCTTCTTTTTAATTTAACTATAAACTAATAATTTCCAAACATTAACCACAAATTAAGGTGTCCGTTCTATGAGAAAATCGACATTTATCACGAGTGGTTGGCAAACATTTTCAGAAATAACTGAAATCACAAAATTAGCCATAAATAAAATAATGTTAGTTGAATCTCATTATAAATTCACAGGTAGATACATAAGTGAATGTACAACAGCACTGTAACACAAAATGTTAAAATTGCAATCATTAATATGATTCGTTCGATAATTTTGTGTAAAAAATTCTCACTTTTTCAGTAAAATATATATGCGTAGTGCTTCCGTTTGTTCCACACTCATACCCATAGTATATTGACCTAATAATTTCATATCAGTATGTTCCGATATCCACGTAATATTACTTGGAAAAACAACTGGCGAGAAATATTCAATATTAATGAAGATATCATCATATATGTAGACCTACCCCCTAAATCGAGAAAATGGCGGGAAATGACAAAACGTCACACAATATGCTCTAAATTAACTATTTATTTGCTAATCATCTTATAGTCTCACGTAGTTGGTCATAACATAATGCAAAGCAATTTTTACCACCAATTAGGTGTATACATTTAACTTGTCGCCAATATGAAATACACAGTTTTTCATCGACATACGGTGAACGGAATCACATACGTTACAACATAATGCTTGATATAAAATTACATATCAACAGACCAGGTGTCTATGTTTATATGGTCAATAAATTCGACTTACTGAACGAATAATTGTTATTTGTTATGTTTGAACAATTATATATACATTTCAGTAACCCTACACCCTTATCGAAACAAACCTCAAAGTCCTTTCAAAGTGGGCATAGTCCACGTTGTGTTCGTGTAAAAAACTTTCAGTGTGATTACATACATTTCTGGCTGACAAGTATTTAATAACACAACATGTTTCTCTTTTTGACATATAAATGCGTAATTATGAGATGCATGCATTGACTTCATAATTATGTTAATGTAAGCAGGCATTTTGACAAATCGCAAATAGTATGATAATAATGATAACAAATCGCAATCTGCGTGATAGCCAATCAGGGCTTCACACATGACTGGTCCGGTGGTAGATCCAATTTGAGTGATATTGATGTTTCTCTTCCGCTGTTGTGTCCCAGTGTTAATTAGCATTGTAGCTGGAACTGAATGACTAATTCCAACTGCTACTATGGCTACATCGCTGTCAGGTGACCTGAGAACCACTGTGTTAGAACCACGTTGAGCCGCATGAGAGGTGTGAAGAAGAAGACGACTATCTGCTTCTTCATGGTTACAGCTAAGCTCAGGAGCTGGTGTCATGGTCACATGATTTCTGTCAGTCATTGCTACTTGAAGCAAGTGACACTCTTCTCCGTTAGTCACATAAAGAGACCGACTACTCAATTCTGGTGCATACACGGGTTGCTGCCACGTATCCAGACAAATTGTGACAGTTCTTTCTTCGAAGTGACTTTTTGAACTGGTGGTCAATTCTTTGTTTCTCCGACGTAATGGTTGTTGCCAGCAACCCTGCTGTAGATGTATGGCGATCTCTCTCCGGATTCTTGATCGAAATTTCCCTGTATGTCTACCTTGAGTGCGTGCAGGATTGCCATCGCATCAACAATCCAAGTGCTGTCATAGGGTACTACATCAACAGCAGTAGCATCCTTCTCCAGTTGCTTCAGCAGAGATGCTTTGACAGTCTTGACCAAGTTTCCCTCAGGTGTTTTTGGGACGTCTTGTCTTCAACACAATTGTAAGAGGTGTTGGAATGTCTTCACGGGTTGACTGGGTGGTGGACACATATCCCGAAATTTCGATCAAGAATCCGGAGAGAGATCGCCGTTATGACTAGGAATCGTGACTCGTTTGCTGTAAGTAACAAGGCAGGTATAAGTTTGTAAAAGAGCTTTGTATTCAGCCAACAAATTTATAGCTAATTCAAATACACACACACACACACACGCACACGCACACGCACACGCACACGCACACGCACACGCACACGCACACGCACACGCACACACACGCACACACACACATACAATGTGCAAATGATGTGAATTAGCCTATATAATTCTAATACATAATACAACCTCAACAGCAAAGGTGGGGGAACCAACCTCACGCAGGTGGCTGAACCCACCCTACATATTATAACCAGACATGTTTACAGATTATAAGCTTAACTGTTGAAACAAAGGGGAAGCGTCACAGCGCCCAAAAACCCCTTGTACCCATTAGTGTCATTAGTGTCATGCTGACAACAGAAATGTACACTGCAATTAACTAACATACAGCAAGACCAACAGTGTATTCTTGCAAATACCACGACCCAACATGTAATTAGATGTATATTCCATAGATTTTTAAGACTTTCAAAACACCTTACAGACCTATCCTTTCAAAGTAACCTAAACTTTTTCACTCCAAGCGCTCCAATACCTCCATCACCACTGACGTCAAGTCCCCGGGGCGGTGGTCGTTCAGATCTGTTCATTTTGGACTTCTTCGGAAGAGTGATGATAGTTGCTGACTTGAAACAGCAGGAACAGGCGTGGTAACACTAATATATGGTAACTTTGAGATTCAGTCACATGTCTGTGATGGCGAAACCTGCCAACTCTCCCGTGAAATCCGGGAGTCTCCCGGATTTTATGTGTATCTCCCGGTCTCCCGGAATACAGACAAATCTCCCGGATTTTCTCTGAAAACCTCCAACAGCACCCCGCCCGTCTTCGAGACAGCGCGATACCACGGGAGACGTGCTGAGACATGCTGAACCGCTGAATTTCCGGGTTCAGCACCCCTCCTCATCTTCCGATGTAAACATTCGATACAGCGCGACGAGACAGCGCCATACGGGAAGCGTGTTGAACGCTAATGAATCTCCAGGATTTCAACAACAAAATTATACGAGTCGTGGTGACGTACGTCACAGGCAATTCTTACATTCAGCAAACATTCACCGACATGGACTATTTCCTCTCCATCCTTCATTCTAAGGGTGGTAGTTGTACTTCACTACTTTTGACTTTTACCCCACGCAATGGATCATGCGCTGAATCATGTGTAAGTCGTCCCGTAATTCTGGGACTTAACCCAACTTAAAAGAGCAACCCAAAGTTACGCCTGTCATTACCTGTCCGGCCAGTGACCACAGCTATTGACAGGTAATTCAAGATGAACTCCTGAGGTTATAATTTGATTGGATCGACAGGTATTTTTTGTTTTGTAAGGTCGATATGCCAAGGGCACTGATATAGAGAGCAGCCACTGGGTCGCGACGATGGTCTTGTGCAAATTGCGTACAGTATCCAGGCGAACATGGCTGGCCACGCGTAATCGGCCTGCAAAACTTTAACTGTTCAACCGTTGGCAAAGTCCTGCTTTGGGTTATTATCCAACTTCAAAGAACAATCCGCTTAGCGTGATGACGTGATGATATGTTTCCACAGTTTTCTGTCTATCATTGTGGCAGCCAGACAAGTCCCACTGAGGCCGGTGTCCCTCTATTGTGTGAACTCATCATGTTTTCATTTTGTTGGTACTAAGGTGCTTCGCCACGGCTACCTAGGGTGTATTATAGTTCCGAGACCTCGTAGACACGCTGCCCACCAAGGCTACAGAAGACCCACGTTCACACAGATTGGACCTGCACACTGACGTAAGGGGCTGCTGTCTGCTTCCAGATCCCTAACGGATTAGCATGGGGCCGCAAGGTGCACAGTACGCATGGCGTACCTCGGTTAAATTAGGGCCTTGTCCAAGGAGAGGCTATGTACTTGCTGAGAAGATTTACGCACTCAGCTCTCTTTCTTGGAGTTAGCTACTAGCTGAAACTGAAAACCAATAGCCTGAAGCACATCCACTACAAACTACTCACTATAGCACTAGATGCTTCACAGAGACCTGTGTTAAACACCACATCACAAGAGAACCATAGAAGTTGTAAACATGTCAGTACAGCGGCTAAGATTGTGTACTTTTGACAAAAGCACGACAATTTGCACGCTATGTAGACTATGATATATAGATTCAGATCAAGCTAGGTACCCATCGCTATCGACATGGTACCTTTACCATTTTAAGAACATGATTTTAGTGCCTCTTGAGGTTGAATAATCCATATGTGGTTCACATATGACTACCTATATATACACGAGAAAGTCCATTCTTGTTGGCAGTTGTTTCTGAGCTATATTCTGAACAATAAGATAAACGGCGACGCATATACTGGTGAAGAGAAATATATCATTGACTAAGAATGGTCAACACAAATGGTTACATTTCGAGTTCACTTCGTGTGACCAATACGCCTTGAGGTTTATTGGCAACTTATGAATGAAAATTCTGTTGTGCAGAATCAAAGAGTGACGGTTGTGCTGCAAGTTTGATAGGAAATCCGCAATCCTTGAAGTGGTGGATTGTGACAGGGACATATATATCACAGGTGCCTAGGTGTAGTTGGAAGATGTTCAAACTGCCAATTAAAAAACCCAACAAAATGTAAATGCATAAATGTACTACACTCTGGCATACAAAACAACTTCGCTAAATACATATCATCTTTAGTGTAAACATATAAACATCTGTGTAATAAAATCGCTGAAAGTCGCGCACATATGCTGTCTCCGAGTACAAATTTAGTCATGGACAAAACTATGTGATGCAAACGGTATCCACTGTTAAGGACACATGGACATACAGTACAGCAGATATGCAGACGAAACGACTGGAAATCATCAATTTGGCAAGGATCACAATCAGACTGATTGACGTACCAAAGACAGTACTTCCCATCATTGTAGGTAGCCCCATATCTCGACACAATGGTGTTGGATGATGATGCTATCTAGGCGTAGATGGACAGTTGACCATGGTGCAATAATGTATCATATACATTACATCCCAGTTGGCAACTGTCGGAAGAGTATATATTGTCTAAAGTAGGTATTTTGCTGGCATACATCCTCAAGCAACCAACAAGAGAACGCAGAATACATAGCAGAACCTTCATAAGAAGTCAACTCATGTACACTAAGGGGTAGAGAAATCTACATTAAGATTTTTACATTTAGCAGCGTGGATTAAGCAAGGAAATAGCGGTTTGCCCAGGGACCTGGAACGGCTGGGAATACCCCACCAACAAAACATGCAGTGCGCCAATATGTGAGAAGGGCTGTTTATCAAATTGGTTATGACATTGTGATGTCACAAGCTCTTGTGCCAAATCTCCACCTATCTGGTCTTAGACAATGTGGTTGGAGTTCAACTGACTCAGTATGGAAATTATGCTGGACTTGAACTTCCAGAAACACCGATGCCAATCCATGACTTATTTTTCATGACTATGTATATTGTGAGATATGTTATGGTTGAGAATACAACTGAGTAAAATTTGACAACAGCCTGAAAGGTCATAATCGTGAAGACACGTACCATAAATCAGGTATGACTTCCTAAACCCAACACACATTAAGATCACCGTCCTAGAGCGTATATATGCATGATAGCCATCTTGATATTCTGTGTGACAATCATTTGATGGTCGTAGCCTAGATATAGTCATGTACACGTGTATAACCGGAATAAACGTAAAGAGTATGTTTTTGTGTTGATGGAAGCTGAATTAAAATAAACCAAAATATATGGTTTTGGATGTCGGCCATCTTGAATTTCAATATGTCAGTCATTTGGGGCTACAAGTCATGTGGAAGAAATGGATTAATTAACCCTGAATATTTTGATATAGACACCAATATCATGTTCCTATGTTGTGTAGAAGCTGATATATTGGGACAGATGATGGCAGCCATTTTGTTTTTCAATATGACCGTCATCTGGGAATAAACAAGAGGCACAATTGGATTCCTTGACCTTGAAACATATGAATCACCTATGGATTCGTCATATGGAGTCCTCAATATCAAAATGCATTAAAATTATGTTCGTAAAACGTCTATGTATGGCAACCATCTTGAATTTCAATATGACCGCCATCTGATGATATAGCATGTGGCAGAATGGATTCCTTGACCCTGAATATGTTGCTTTAGACACAAATAACTTTTTATATGTTGCTTAGAAGCTGAGCTGTTTGGGTGATGAATTTCCATGGTGGCCATCTTGAATTTCAATAAGGCCGACACCTTTGGATACTGCACATGTCAGAAATGGATTCCGTGTCCCTGGAAATGTTGGCTTAGAGACCAAGATCATATTTTTGTGTTGCTTAGACGCTGATATACCTGCCTAATGGATTTAGGTGGCTGCCATTTTAAAAATCAACATGGTTGCTGCGTGACAATGACAATGAGTTTTACTTCCCTTCGACCCCTTGCGGAGAATGAGATAATTTTTCTCTCTACAGTACATTTTAATAGAACATATTGTATTCTTAAGAACAACTAGACTAGCTCAGCCTATGAAATCGCTCACTAGATCAGTAGAGGTACGCAGCTCAGGTGGTCATAATAAAACTGATTTCAACCAACCGTGGCTCGTGTTACATGTAATGTTTAGGAAGTAGAAGCAATTATTCGAATACACAAT